>JAVHZZ010000101.1:0-366597 GCA_036250195.1 Mixophyes australis
AAAACAAAAATAAGTATAAAAATAAGAATATGTATAAAAATAAGAAGAAAACAAAAATAGTTATAAAAATAAGAATATGTATAAAAATAAGAAGAAAACAAAAATAAGTATAAAAATAAGAATAAGTATAAAAATAAGTATAAAAATAAGAATAAAATAAAATAAGAATAAAACAAACAATATATAAAAATAAGTATAAAAATAGGAATAAGTATAAAAATAAGAACAATACAAAAATAAGTGTAAAAATAAGAATAAGTATAAAAATAAGAAGAAAACAAAAATAAGTATAAAAATAAGAATAAGTATAAAAATATGTATAGAAATAAGAATGAAATAAAATAAGAATAAAACAAACAATATATAAAAATAAGTATAAAAATAGGAATAAGTATAAAAATAAGAACAATACAAAAATAAGTGTAAAAATAAGAATAAGTATAAAAATAAGTATAAAAATAAGTATAAAAATAAGATTAAGTATAAAAATAAGTATAAAAATAAGAATGAAATAAAATAAGAATAAAACAAACAATATATAAAAATAAGTATAAAAATAGGAATAAGTATAAAAATAAGAACAGTACAAAAATAAGTGTAAAAAAAAGAATAAGTATAAAAATAAGTATAAAAATAAGAACAAACAAAAATAAGTATAAAAATAAGAATAAGTATAAAAATATGTATGAAAAAAAGAATAAAACAAAAATAAGTATAAAAATAAGAATAAAAAAGTATAAAAATAGGAATAAGTATAAAAATAAGAACAATACAAAAATAAGTGTAAAAATAAGAATAAGTATAAAAATAAGTATAAAAATAAGTATAAAAATAAGATTAAGTATAAAAATAAGTATAAAAATAAGAATGAAATAAAATAAGAATAAAACAAACAATATATAAAAATAAGTATAAAAATAGGAATAAGTATAAAAATAAGAACAGTACAAAAATAAGTGTAAAAAAAAGAATAAGTATAAAAATAAGTATAAAAATAAGAACAATACAAAAATAAGTGTAAAAATAAGAATAAGTATAAAAATAAGTATGAAAAAAAGAATAAAACAAAAATAAGTATAAAAATAAGAATAAGTATAAAAATAAGAAGAAAACAAAAATAAGTATAAAAATAAGTATAAAAATAAGAACAAAGCAAAAATAAGTATAAAAATAAGAATATGTATAAAAATATGAAGAAAACAAAAATAAGTATAAAAATAAGAATAAGTATAAAAATAAGTATAAAAATAAGAATGAAATAAAATAAGAATAAAACAAACAATATATAAAAATAAGTATAAAAATAGGAATAAGTATAAAAATAAGAACAATACAAAAATAAGTGTAAAAATAAGAATAAGTATAAAAATAAGTATGAAAAAAAGAATAAAACAAAAATAAGTATAAAAATAAGACTAAGTATAAAAATAAGAAGAAAACAAAAATAAGTATAAAAATAAGAAGAAAACAAAAATAAGTATAAAAATAAGTATAAAAATAAGAATATGTATAAAAATAAGAAGAAAACAAAAATAAGTATAAAAATAAGAATAAGTATAAAAATAAGTATAAAAATAAGAATGAAATAAAATAAGAATAAAACAAACAATATATAAAAATAAGTATAAAAATAGGAATAAGTATAAAAATAAGAACAGTACAAAAATAAGTGTAAAAATAAGAATAAGTATAAAAATAAGTATAAAAATAAGAACAAACAAAAATAAGTATAAAAATAAGAATAAGTATAAAAATAAGTATGAAAAAAAGAATAAAACAAAAATAAGTATAAAAATAAGAATAAAAAAGTATAAAAATAGGAATAAGTATAAAAATAAGTAAAAAATTAGAAAAAAGCAAAAATAAGTATAAAAAAAACAATAAGTATAAAAATAAGTATAAAAATAAGAACAAAGCAAAAATAAGTATAAAAATAAGAATATGTATAAAAATATGAAGAAAACAAAAATAAGTATAAAAATAAGAATAAGTATAAAAATAAGTATAAAAATAAGAATGAAATAAAATAAGAATAAAACAAACAATATATAAAAATAAGTATAAAAATAGGAATAAGTATAAAAATAAGAACAATACAAAAATAAGTGTAAAAATAAGAATAAGTATAAAAATAAGTATGAAAAAAAGAATAAAACAAAAATAAGTATAAAAATAAGAATAAGTATAAAAATAAGAAGAAAACAAAAATAAGTATAAAAATAAGAAGAAAACAAAAATAAGTATAAAAATAAGTATAAAAATAAGAATATGTATAAAAATAAGAAGAAAACAAAAATAAGTATAAAAATAAGAATAAGTATAAAAATAAGTATAAAAATAAGAATGAAATAAAATAAGAATAAAACAAACAATATATAAAAATAAGTATAAAAATAGGAATAAGTATAAAAATAAGAACAGTACAAAAATAAGTGTAAAAATAAGAATAAGTATAAAAATAAGTATAAAAATAAGAACAAACAAAAATAAGTATAAAAATAAGAATAAGTATAAAAATAAGTATGAAAAAAAGAATAAAACAAAAATAAGTATAAAAATAAGAATAACAAAGTATAAAAATAGGAATAAGTATAAAAATAAGTAAAAAATTAGAAAAAAGCAAAAATAAGTATAAAAAAACAATAAGTATAAAAATAAGTATAAAAATAAGAACAAAACAAAAATAAGTATAAAAATAAGGATAAGTATAAAAATAAGAAGAAAACAAAAATAAGTATAAAAATAAGAATATGTATAAAAATAAGAAGAAAACAAAAATAGTTATAAAAATAAGAATATGTATAAAAATAAGAAGAAAACAAAAATAAGTATAAAAATAAGAATAAGTATAAAAATAAGTATAAAAATAAGAATAAAATAAAATAAGAATAAAACAAACAATATATAAAAATAAGTATAAAAATAGGAATAAGTATAAAAATAAGTATAAAAATAAGAATAAGTATAAAAATAAGTATGAAAAAAAGAATAAAACAAAAATAAGTATAAAAATAAGAATAAAAAAAGTATAAAAATAGGAATAAGTATAAAAATAAGTAAAAAATTAGAAAAAAGCAAAAATAAGTATAAAAAAAACAATAAGTATAAAAATAAGTATAAAAATAAGAATAAGTATAAAAATAAGAAGAAAACAAAAATAAGTATAAAAATAAGTATAAAAATAAGAATATGTATAAAAATAAGTAAAAAAATAAGAATGAAATAAAATAAGAATAAAACAAACAATATATAAAAATAAGTATAAAAATAGGAATAAGTATAAAAATAAGAACAGTACAAAAATAAGTGTAAAAATAAGAATAAGTATAAAAATAAGTATAAAAATAAGAACAAACAAAAATAAGTATAAAAATAAGAATAAGTATAAAAATAAGTATGAAAAAAAGAATAAAACAAAAATAAGTATAAAAATAAGAATAAAAAAGTATAAAAATAGGAATAAGTATAAAAATAAGTAAAAAATTAGAAAAAAGCAAAAATAAGTATAAAAAAGCAATAAGTATAAAAATAAGTATAAAAATAAGAACAAAACAAAAATAAGTATAAAAATAAGAATATGTATAAAAATATGAAGAAAACAAAAATAAGTATAAAAATTAGAAGAAAACAAAAATAAGTATAAAAATAAGTATAAAAATAAGAATATGTATAAAAATAAGAAGAAAACAAAAATAAGTATGAAAATAAGTATAAAAATAAGAATATGTATAAAAATAAGAAGAAAACAAAAATAAGTATAAAAATAAGAATAAGTATAAAAATAAGTATAAAAATAAGAATGAAATAAAATAAGAATAAAACAAACAATATATAAAAATAAGTATAAAAATAGGAATAAGTATAAAAATAAGAACAAAACAAAAATAAGTGTAAAAATAAGAATAAGTATAAAAATAAGTATAAAAATAAGAACAAACAAAAATAAGTATAAAAATAAGAATAAGTATAAAAATAAGTATGAAAAAAAGAATAAAACAAAAATAAGTATAAAAATAAGAATAAAAAAAGTATAAAAATAGGAATAAGTATAAAAATAAGTAAAAAATTAGAAAAAAGCAAAAATAAGTATAAAAAAAACAATAAGTATAAAAATAAGTATAAAAATAAGAATAAGAAGAAAAATAAGAAGAAAACAAAAATAAGTATAAAAATAAGTATAAAAATAAGATTAAGTATAAAAATAAGTATAAAAATAAGAATGAAATAAAATAAGAATAAAACAAACAATATATAAAAATAAGTATAAAAATAGGAATAAGTATAAAAATAAGAACAGTAGAAAAATAAGTGTAAAAAAAAGAATAAGTATAAAAATAAGTATGAAAAAAAGAATAAAACAAAAATAAGTATAAAAATAAGAATAACAAAGTATAAAAATAGGAATAAGTATAAAAATAAGTAAAAAATTAGAAAAAAACAAAAATAAGTATAAAAAAACAATAAGTATAAAAATAAGTATAAAAATAAGAACAAAACAAAAATAAGTATAAAAATAAGAATAAGTATAAAAATAAGAAGAAAACAAAAATAAGTATAAAAATAAGAATATGTATAAAAATAAGTAAAAAAATAAGAATGAAATAAAATAAGAATAAAACAAACAATATATAAAAATAAGTATAAAAATAGGAATAAGTATAAAAATAAGAACAGTACAAAAATAAGTGTAAAAATAAGAATAAGTATAAAAATAAGTATAAAAATAAGAACAAACAAAAATAAGTATAAAAATAAGAATAAGTATAAAAATAAGTATGAAAAAAAGAATAAAACAAAAATAAGTATAAAAATAAGAATAAAAAAGTATAAAAATAGGAATAAGTATAAAAATAAGTAAAAAATTAGAAAAAAGCAAAAATAAGTATAAAAAAGCAATAAGTATAAAAATAAGTATAAAAATAAGAACAAAACAAAAATAAGTATAAAAATAAGAATATGTATAAAAATATGAAGAAAACAAAAATAAGTATAAAAATTAGAAGAAAACAAAAATAAGTATAAAAATAAGTATAAAAATAAGAATATGTATAAAAATAAGAAGAAAACAAAAATAAGTATGAAAATAAGTATAAAAATAAGAATATGTATAAAAATAAGAAGAAAACAAAAATAAGTATAAAAATAAGAATAAGTATAAAAATAAGTATAAAAATAAGAATGAAATAAAATAAGAATAAAACAAACAATATATAAAAATAAGTATAAAAATAGGAATAAGTATAAAAATAAGAACAAAACAAAAATAAGTGTAAAAATAAGAATAAGTATAAAAATAAGTATAAAAATAAGAACAAACAAAAATAAGTATAAAAATAAGAATAAGTATAAAAATAAGTATGAAAAAAAGAATAAAACAAAAATAAGTATAAAAATAAGAATAAAAAAAGTATAAAAATAGGAATAAGTATAAAAATAAGTAAAAAATTAGAAAAAAGCAAAAATAAGTATAAAAAAAACAATAAGTATAAAAATAAGTATAAAAATAAGAATAAGAAGAAAAATAAGAAGAAAACAAAAATAAGTATAAAAATAAGTATAAAAATAAGATTAAGTATAAAAATAAGTATAAAAATAAGAATGAAATAAAATAAGAATAAAACAAACAATATATAAAAATAAGTATAAAAATAGGAATAAGTATAAAAATAAGAACAGTAGAAAAATAAGTGTAAAAAAAAGAATAAGTATAAAAATAAGTATGAAAAAAAGAATAAAACAAAAATAAGTATAAAAATAAGAATAACAAAGTATAAAAATAGGAATAAGTATAAAAATAAGTAAAAAATTAGAAAAAAACAAAAATAAGTATAAAAAAACAATAAGTATAAAAATAAGTATAAAAATAAGAACAAAACAAAAATAAGTATAAAAATAAGAATAAGTATAAAAATAAGAAGAAAACAAAAATAAGTATAAAAATAAGAATATGTATAAAAATAAGAAGAAAACAAAAATAGTTATAAAAATAAGAATATGTATAAAAATAAGAAGAAAACAAAAATAAGTATAAAAATAAGAATAAGTATAAAAATAAGTATAAAAATAAGTATGAAAAAAAGAATAAAACAAAAATAAGTATAAAAATAAGAATAAGTATAAAAATAAGAAGAAAACAAAAATAAGTATAAAAATAAGAATATGTATAAAAATAAGAAGAAAACAAAAATAAGTATAAAAATAAGAATAAGTATAAAAATAAGTATAAAAATAAGAATGAAATAAAATAAGAATAAAACAAACAATATATAAAAATAAGTATAAAAATAGGAATAAGTATAAAAATAAGTATAAAAATAAGAACAAACAAAAATAAGTATAAAAATAAGAATAAGTATAAAAATAAGTATGAAAAAAAGAATAAAACAAAAATAAGTATAAAAATAGGAATAAGTATAAAAATAAGTAAAAAATTAGAAAAAAGCAAAAATAAGTATAAAAAAAACAATAAGTATAAAAATAAGTATAAAAATAAGAACAAAACAAAAATAAGTATAAAAATAAGAATATGTATAAAAATATGAAGAAAACAAAAATAAGTATAAGAATAAGAATAAGTATAAAAATAAGTATAAAAATAAGAATGAAATAAAATAAGAATAAAACAAACAATATATAAAAATAAGTATAAAAATAGGAATAAGTATAAAAATAAGAACAGTACAAAAATAAGTGTAAAAATAAGAATAAGTATAAAAATAAGTATAAAAATAAGAACAAACAAAAATAAGTATAAAAATAAGAATAAGTATAAAAATAAGTATGAAAAAAAGAATAAAACAAAAATAAGTATAAAAATAAGAATAACAAAGTATAAAAATAGGAATAAGTATAAAAATAAGTAAAAAATTAGAAAAAAGCAAAAATAAGTATAAAAAAACAATAAGTATAAAAATAAGTATAAAAATAAGAACAAAACAAAAATAAGTATAAAAATAAGGATAAGTATAAAAATAAGAAGAAAACAAAAATAAGTATAAAAATAAGAATATGTATAAAAATAAGAAGAAAACAAAAATAGTTATAAAAATAAGAATATGTATAAAAATAAGAAGAAAACAAAAATAAGTATAAAAATAAGAATAAGTATAAAAATAAGAATAAAATAAAATAAGAATAAAACAAACAATATATAAAAATAAGTATAAAAATAGGAATAAGTATAAAAATAAGTATAAAAATAAGAATAAGTATAAAAATAAGTATGAAAAAAAGAATAAAACAAAAATAAGTATAAAAATAAGAATAAAAAAAGTATAAAAATAGGAATAAGTATAAAAATAAGTAAAAAATTTGAAAAAAGCAAAAATAAGTATAAAAAAATAATAAGTATAAAAATAAGTATAAAAATAAGAACAAAACAAAAATAAGTATAAAAATAAGAATATGTATAAAAATAAGAAGAAAACAAAAATAAGAATAAGTATAAAAATAAGTATAAAAATAAGAATGAAATAAAATAAGAATAAAACAAACAATATATAAAAATAAGTATAAAAATAGGAATAAGTATAAAAATAAGAACAATACAAAAATAAGTGTAAAAATAAGAATAAGTATAAAAATAAGTATAAAAATAAGAACAAACAAAAATAAGTATAAAAATAAGAATAAGTATAAAAATAAGTATGAAAAAAGAATAAAACAAAAATAAGTATAAAAATAAGAATAAAAAAAGTATAAAAATAGGAATAAGTATAAAAATAAGTAAAAAAATTAGAAAAAAGCAAAAATAAATATAAAAAAACAATAAGTATAAAAATAAGTATAAAAATAAGAACAAACAAAAATAAGTATAAAAATAAGAATAAGTATAAAAATAAGTATGAAAAAAAGAATAAAACAAAAATAAGTATAAAAATAAGAATAAAAAAGTATAAAAATAGGAATAAGTATAAAAATAAGTAAAAAATTAGAAAAAAGCAAAAATAAGTATAAAAAAAACAATAAGTATAAAAATAAGTATAAAAATAAGAACAAAACAAAAATAAGTATAAAAATAAGAATATGTATAAAAATATGAAGAAAACAAAAAAAAGTATAAGAATAAGAATAAGTATAAAAATAAGTATAAAAATAAGAACAAAACAAAAATAAGTATAAAAATAAGAATAAGTATAAAAATAAGAAGAAAACAAAAATAAGTATAAAAATAAGAATATGTATAAAAATAAGAAGAAAACAAAAATAGTTATAAAAATAAGAATATGTATAAAAATAAGAAGAAAACAAAAATAAGTATAAAAATAAGAATAAGTATAAAAATAAGAATAAAAATAAGAACAAACAAAAATAAGTATAAAAATAAGAATAAGTATAAAAATAAGTGTGAAAAAAAGAATAAAACAAAAATAAGTATAAAAATAAGAATAAAAAAAGTATAAAAATAGGAATAAGTATAAAAATAAGTAAAAAATTAGAAAAAAGCAAAAATAAGTATAAAAAAAATAATAAGTATAAAAATAAGTATAAAAATAAGAATATGTATAAAAATAAGAAGAAAACAAAAATAAGAATAAGTATAAAAATAAGTATAAAAATAAGAATGAAATAAAATAAGAATAAAACAAACAATATATAAAAATAAGTATAAAAATAGGAATAAGTATAAAAATAAGAACAATACAAAAATAAGTGTAAAAATAAGAATAAGTATAAAAATAAGTATAAAAATAAGAAAAAAGCAAAAATAAGTATAAAAATAAGACTAAGTATAAAAATAAGTATGAAAAAAAGAATAAAACAAAAATAAGTATAAAAATAAGAATAAAAAAGTATAAAAATAGGAATAAGTATAAAAATAAGTAAAAAATTAGAAAAAAGCAAAAATAAGTATAAAAAAACAATAAGTATAAAAATAAGTATAAAAATAAGAACAAAACAAAAATAAGTATAAAAATAAGAATAAGTATAAAAATAAGAAGAAAACAAAAATAAGTATAAAAATAAGTATAAAAATAAGAATATGTATAAAAATAAGAAGAAAACAAAAATAAGTATAAAAATAAGAATAAGTATAAAAATAAGTATAAAAATAAGAATGAAATAAAATAAGAATAAAACAAACAATATATAAAAATAAGTATAAAAATAGGAATAAGTATAAAAATAAGAACAGTACAAAAATAAGTGTAAAAATAAGAATAAGTATAAAAATAAGTATAAAAATAAGAACAAACAAAAATAAGTATAAAAATAAGAATAAGTATAAAAATAAGTATGAAAAAAAGAATAAAACAAAAATAAGTATAAAAATAAGAATAAAAAAGTATAAAAATAGGAATAAGTATAAAAATAAGTAAAAAATTAGAAAAAAGCAAAAATAAGTATAAAAAAAACAATAAGTATAAAAATAAGTATAAAAATAAGAACAAAGCAAAAATAAGTATAAAAATAAGAATATGTATAAAAATATGAAGAAAACAAAAATAAGTATAAAAATAAGAATAAGTATAAAAATAAGTATAAAAATAAGAATGAAATAAAATAAGAATAAAACAAACAATATATAAAAATAAGTATAAAAATAGGAATAAGTATAAAAATAAGAACAATACAAAAATAAGTGTAAAAATAAGAATAAGTATAAAAATAAGTATGAAAAAAAGAATAAAACAAAAATAAGTATAAAAATAAGAATAAGTATAAAAATAAGAAGAAAACAAAAATAAGTATAAAAATAAGAAGAAAACAAAAATAAGTATAAAAATAAGTATAAAAATAAGAATATGTATAAAAATAAGAAGAAAACAAAAATAAGTATAAAAATAAGAATAAGTATAAAAATAAGTATAAAAATAAGAATGAAATAAAATAAGAATAAAACAAACAATATATAAAAATAAGTATAAAAATAGGAATAAGTATAAAAATAAGAACAGTACAAAAATAAGTGTAAAAATAAGAATAAGTATAAAAATAAGTATAAAAATAAGAACAAACAAAAATAAGTATAAAAATAAGAATAAGTATAAAAATAAGTATGAAAAAAAGAATAAAACAAAAATAAGTATAAAAATAAGAATAACAAAGTATAAAAATAGGAATAAGTATAAAAATAAGTAAAAAATTAGAAAAAAGCAAAAATAAGTATAAAAAAACAATAAGTATAAAAATAAGTATAAAAATAAGAACAAAACAAAAATAAGTATAAAAATAAGGATAAGTATAAAAATAAGAAGAAAACAAAAATAAGTATAAAAATAAGAATATGTATAAAAATAAGAAGAAAACAAAAATAGTTATAAAAATAAGAATATGTATAAAAATAAGAAGAAAACAAAAATAAGTATAAAAATAAGAATAAGTATAAAAATAAGTATAAAAATAAGAATAAAATAAAATAAGAATAAAACAAACAACATATAAAAATAAGTATAAAAATAGGAATAAGTATAAAAATAAGTATAAAAATAAGAATAAGTATAAAAATAAGTATGAAAAAAAGAATAAAACAAAAATAAGTATAAAAATAAGAATAAAAAAAGTATAAAAATAGGAATAAGTATAAAAATAAGTAAAAAATTTGAAAAAAGCAAAAATAAGTATAAAAAAAATAATAAGTATAAAAATAAGTATAAAAATAAGAACAAAACAAAAATAAGTATAAAAATAAGAATATGTATAAAAATAAGAAGAAAACAAAAATAAGAATAAGTATAAAAATAAGTATAAAAATAAGAATGAAATAAAATAAGAATAAAACAAACAATATATAAAAATAAGTATAAAAATAGGAATAAGTATAAAAATAAGAACAATACAAAAATAAGTGTAAAAATAAGAATAAGTATAAAAATAAGTATAAAAATAAGAACAAACAAAAATAAGTATAAAAATAAGAATAAGTATAAAAATAAGTATGAAAAAAGAATAAAACAAAAATAAGTATAAAAATAAGAATAAAAAAAGTATAAAAATAGGAATAAGTATAAAAATAAGTAAAAAAATTAGAAAAAAGCAAAAATAAATATAAAAAAAACAATAAGTATAAAAATAAGTATAAAAATAAGAACAAACAAAAATAAGTATAAAAATAAGAATAAGTATAAAAATAAGTATAAAAATAAGAACAAAACAAAAATAAGTATAAAAATAAGAATATGTATAAAAATATGAAGAAAACAAAAATAAGTATAAGAATAAGAATAAGTATAAAAATAAGTATAAAAATTAGAAAAAAGCAAAAATAAGTATAAAAAAAACAATAAGTATAAAAATAAGTATAAAAATAAGAAGAAAACAAAAATAAGTATAAAAATAAGAATATGTATAAAAATAAGAAGAAAACAAAAATAAGTATAAAAATAAGAATAAGTATAAAAATATGTATAAAAATAAGAATGAAATAAAATAAGAATAAAACAAACAATATATAAAAATAAGTATAAAAATAGGAATAAGTATAAAAATAAGAACAATACAAAAATAAGTGTAAAAATAAGAATAAGTATAAAAATAAGTATAAAAATAAGTATAAAAATAAGATTAAGTATAAAAATAAGTATAAAAATAAGAATGAAATAAAATAAGAATAAAACAAACAATATATAAAAATAAGTATAAAAATAGGAATAAGTATAAAAATAAGAACAGTACAAAAATAAGTGTAAAAAAAAGAATAAGTATAAAAATAAGTATAAAAATAAGAACAAACAAAAATAAGTATAAAAATAAGAATAAGTATAAAAATAAGTATGAAAAAAAGAATAAAACAAAAATAAGTATAAAAATAAGAATAAAAAAGTATAAAAATAGGAATAAGTATAAAAATAAGTAAAAAATTAGAAAAAAGCAAAAATAAGTATAAAAAAAACAATAAGTATAAAAATAAGTATAAAAATAAGAACAAAGCAAAAATAAGTATAAAAATAAGAATATGTATAAAAATATGAAGAAAACAAAAATAAGTATAAAAATAAGAATAAGTATAAAAATAAGTATAAAAATAAGAATGAAATAAAATAAGAATAAAACAAACAATATATAAAAATAAGTATAAAAATAGGAATAAGTATAAAAATAAATACAATACAAAAATAAGTGTAAAAATAAGAATAAGTATAAAAATAAGTATGAAAAAAAGAATAAAACAAAAATAAGTATAAAAATAAGAATAAGTATAAAAATAAGAAGAAAACAAAAATAAGTATAAAAATAAGAAGAAAACAAAAATAAGTATAAAAATAAGTATAAAAATAAGAATATGTATAAAAATAAGAAGAAAACAAAAATAAGTATAAAAATAAGAATAAGTATAAAAATAAGTATAAAAATAAGAATGAAATAAAATAAGAATAAAACAAACAATATATAAAAATAAGTATAAAAATAGGAATAAGTATAAAAATAAGAAGAAAACAAAAATAAGTATAAAAATAAGAATATGTATAAAAATAAGAAGAAAACAAAAATAGTTATAAAAATAAGAATATGTATAAAAATAAGAAGAAAACAAAAATAAGTATAAAAATAAGAATAAGTATAAAAATAAGTATGAAAAAAAGAATAAAACAAAAATAAGTATAAAAATAAGAATAAAAAAAGTATAAAAATAGGAATAAGTATAAAAATAAGTAAAAAATTAGAAAAAAGCAAAAATAAGTATAAAAAAAATAATAAGTATAAAAATAAGTATAAAAATAAGAACAAAACAAAAATAAGTATAAAAATAAGAATATGTATAAAAATAAGAAGAAAACAAAAATAAGAATAAGTATAAAAATAAGTATAAAAATAAGAATGAAATAAAATAAGAATAAAACAAACAATATATAAAAATAAGTATAAAAATAGGAATAAGTATAAAAATAAGAACAATACAAAAATAAGTGTAAAAATAAGAATAAGTATAAAAATAAGTATAAAAATAAGAAAAAAGCAAAAATAAGTATAAAAATAAGACTAAGTATAAAAATAAGTATGAAAAAAAGAAAAAAACAAAAATAAGTATAAAAATAAGAATAAAAAAGTATAAAAATAGGAATAAGTATAAAAATAAGTAAAAAAATTAGAAAAAAGCAAAAATAAATATAAAAAAAACAATAAGTATAAAAATAAGTATAAAAATAAGAACAAACAAAAATAAGTATAAAAATAAGAATAAGTATAAAAATAAGTATGAAAAAAAGAATAAAACAAAAATAAGTATAAAAATAAGAATAAGTATAAAAATAAGAAGAAAACAAAAATAAGTATAAAAATAAGAAGAAAACAAAAATAAGTATAAAAATAAGTATAAAAATAAGAATATGTATAAAAATAAGAAGAAAACAAAAATAAGTATAAAAATAAGAATAAGTATAAAAATAAGTATAAAAATAAGAATGAAATAAAATAAGAATAAAACAAACAATATATAAAAATAAGTATAAAAATAGGAATAAGTATAAAAATAAGAACAGTACAAAAATAAGTGTAAAAATAAGAATAAGTATAAAAATAAGTATAAAAATAAGAACAAACAAAAATAAGTATAAAAATAAGAATAAGTATAAAAATAATTATAAAAATAAGAACAAAACAAAAATAAGTATAAAAATAAGGATAAGTATAAAAATAAGAAGAAAACAAAAATAAGTATAAAAATAAGAATATGTATAAAAATAAGAAGAAAACAAAAATAGTTATAAAAATAAGAATATGTATAAAAATAAGAAGAAAACAAAAATAAGTATAAAAATAAGAATAAGTATAAAAATAAGAATAAAATAAAATAAGAATAAAACAAACAATATATAAAAATAAGTATAAAAATAGGAATAAGTATAAAAATAAGTATAAAAATAAGAATAAGTATAAAAATAAGTATGAAAAAAAGAATAAAACAAAAATAAGTATAAAAATAAGAATAAAAAAAGTATAAAAATAGGAATAAGTATAAAAATAAGTAAAAAATTTGAAAAAAGCAAAAATAAGTATAAAAAAATAATAAGTATAAAAATAAGTATAAAAATAAGAACAAAACAAAAATAAGTATAAAAATAAGAATATGTATAAAAATAAGAAGAAAACAAAAATAAGAATAAGTATAAAAATAAGTATAAAAATAAGAATGAAATAAAATAAGAATAAAACAAACAATATATAAAAATAAGTATAAAAATAGGAATAAGTATAAAAATAAGAACAATACAAAAATAAGTGTAAAAATAAGAATAAGTATAAAAATAAGTATAAAAATAAGAACAAACAAAAATAAGTATAAAAATAAGAATAAGTATAAAAATAAGTATGAAAAAAGAATAAAACAAAAATAAGTATAAAAATAAGAATAAAAAAAGTATAAAAATAGGAATAAGTATAAAAATAAGTAAAAAAATTAGAAAAAAGCAAAAATAAATATAAAAAAACAATAAGTATAAAAATAAGTATAAAAATAAGAACAAACAAAAATAAGTATAAAAATAAGAATAAGTATAAAAATAAGTATGAAAAAAAGAATAAAACAAAAATAAATATAAAAATAAGAATAAAAAAGTATAAAAATAGGAATAAGTATAAAAATAAGTAAAAAATTAGAAAAAAGCAAAAATAAGTATAAAAAAAACAATAAGTATAAAAATAAGTATAAAAATAAGAACAAAACAAAAATAAGTATAAAAATAAGAATATGTATAAAAATATGAAGAAAACAAAAAAAAGTATAAGAATAAGAATAAGTATAAAAATAAGTATAAAAATAAGAACAAAACAAAAATAAGTATAAAAATAAGAATAAGTATAAAAATAAGAAGAAAACAAAAATAAGTATAAAAATAAGAATATGTATAAAAATAAGAAGAAAACAAAAATAGTTATAAAAATAAGAATATGTATAAAAATAAGAAGAAAACAAAAATAAGTATAAAAATAAGAATAAGTATAAAAATAAGAATAAAACAAACAATATATAAAAATAAGTATAAAAATAGGAATAAGTATAAAAATAAGTATAAAAATAAGAACAAACAAAAATAAGTATAAAAATAAGAATAAGTATAAAAATAAGTATGAAAAAAAGAATAAAACAAAAATAAGTATAAAAATAAGAATAAAAAAAGTATAAAAATAGGAATAAGTATAAAAATAAGTAAAAAATTAGAAAAAAGCAAAAAAAAGTATAAAAAAAATAATAAGTATAAAAATAAGTATAAAAATAAGAACAAAACAAAAATAAGTATAAAAATAAGTATAAAAATAAGAATGAAATAAAATAAGAATAAAACAAACAATATATAAAAATAAGTATAAAAATAGGAATAAGTATAAAAATAAGAACAATACAAAAATAAGTGTAAAAATAAGAATAAGTATAAAAATAAGTATAAAAATAAGAACAAAACAAAAATAAGTATAAAAATAAGAATAAGTATAAAAATAAGAAGAAAACAAAAATAAGTATAAAAATAAGTATAAAAATAAGAATATGTATAAAAATAAGAAGAAAACAAAAATAAGTATAAAAATAAGAATAAGTATAAAAATAAGTATAAAAATAAGAATGAAATAAAATAAGAATAAAACAAACAATATATAAAAATAAGTATAAAAATAGGAATAAGTATAAAAATAAGAACAGTACAAAAATAAGTGTAAAAAAAAGAATAAGTATAAAAATAAGTATAAAAATAAGAACAAACAAAAATAAGTATAAAAATAAGAATAAGTATAAAAATAAGTATGAAAAAAAGAATAAAACAAAAATAAGTATAAAAATAAGAATGAAATAAAATAAGAATAAAACAAACAATATATAAAAATAAGTATAAAAATAGGAATAAGTATAAAAATAAGAACAGTACAAAAATAAGTGTAAAAAAAAGAATAAGTATAAAAATAAGTATAAAAATAAGAACAAACAAAAATAAGTATAAAAATAAGAATAAGTATAAAAATAAGTATGAAAAAAAAATAAAACAAAAATAAGTATAAAAATAAGAATAAAAAAGTATAAAAATAGGAATAAGTATAAAAATAAGTAAAAAATTAGAAAAAAGCAAAAATAAGTATAAAAAAAACAATAAGTATAAAAATAAGTATAAAAATAAGAACAAAACAAAAATAAGTATAAAAATAAGAATATGTATAAAAATATGAAGAAAACAAAAATAAGTATAAAAATAAGAATAAGTATAAAAATAAGTATAAAAATAAGAATGAAATAAAATAAGAATAAAACAAACAATATATAAAAATAAGTATAAAAATAGGAATAAGTATAAAAATAAGAACAATACAAAAATAAGTGTAAAAATAAGAATAAGTATAAAAATAAGTATAAAAATAAGTATGAAAAAAAGAATAAAACAAAAATAAGTATAAAAATAAGAATAAGTATAAAAATAAGTATAAAAATAAGTATGAAAAAAAGAATAAAACAAAAATAAGTATAAAAATAAGAATAAGTATAAAAATAAGAAGAAAACAAAAATAAGTATAAAAATAAGTATAAAAATAAGAATATGTATAAAAATAAGAAGAAAACCAAAATAAGTATAAAAATAAGAATAAGTATAAAAATAAGTATAAAAATAAGAATGAAATAAAATAAGAATAAAACAAACAATATATAAAAATAAGTATAAAAATAGGAATAAGTATAAAAATAAGAACAGTACAAAAATAAGTGTAAAAATAAGAATAAGTATAAAAATAAGTATAAAAATAAGAACAAACAAAAATAAGTATAAAAATAAGAATAAGTATAAAAATAAGTATGAAAAAAAGAATAAAACAAAAATAAGTATAAAAATAAGAATAAAAAAAGTATAAAAATAGGAATAAGTATAAAAATAAGTAAAAAATTAGAAAAAAGCAAAAATAAGTATAAAAAAAACAATAAGTATAAAAATAAGTATAAAAATAAGAATAAGTATAAAAATAAGAAGAAAACAAAAATAAGTATAAAAATAAGTATAAAAATAAGATTAAGTATAAAAATAAGTATAAAAATAAGAATGAAATAAAATAAGAATAAAACAAACAATATATAAAAATAAGTATAAAAATAGGAATAAGTATAAAAATAAGAACAGTAGAAAAATAAGTGTAAAAAAAAGAATAAGTATAAAAATAAGTATAAAAATAAGAACAAACAAAAATAAGTATAAAAATAAGAATAAGTATAAAAATAAGTATGAAAAAAAAAATAAAACAAAAATAAGTATAAAAATAAGAATAAACAAAGTATAAAAATAGGAATAAGTATAAAAATAAGTAAAAAATTAGAAAAAAGCAAAAATAAGTATAAAAAAAACAATAAGTATAAAAATAAGTATAAAAATAAGAACAAAACAAAAATAAGTATAAAAATAAGAATATGTATAAAAATAAGTATAAAAATAAGAATGAAATAAAATAAGAATAAAACAAACAATATATAAAAATAAGTATAAAAATAGGAATAAGTATAAAAATAAGAACAATACAAAAATAAGTGTAAAAATAAGAATAAGTATAAAAATAAGTATAAAAATAAGAACAAACAAAAATAAGTATAAAAATAAGAATAAGTATAAAAATAAGTATAAAAATAAGAATAAAATAAAATAAGAATAAAACAAACAATACATAAAAATAAGTATAAAAATAAGAACAAACAAAAATAAGTATAAAAATAAGAATAAGTATAAAAATAAGTATGAAAAAAAGAATAAAACAAAAATAAGTATAAAAATAAGAATAAAAAAGTATAAAAATAGGAATAAGTATAAAAATAAGTAAAAAATTAGAAAAAAGCAAAAATAAGTATAAAAAAAACAATAAGTATAAAAATAAGTATAAAAATAAGAACAAAACAAAAATAAGTATAAAAATAAGAATATGTATAAAAATATGAAGAAAACAAAAATAAGTATAAAAATAAGAATAAGTATAAAAATAAGTATAAAAATAAGAATGAAATAAAATAAGAATAAAACAAACAATATATAAAAATAAGTATAAAAATAGGAATAAGTATAAAAATAAGAACAATACAAAAATAAGTGTAAAAATAAGAATAAGTATAAAAATAAGTATAAAAATAAGTATGAAAAAAAGAATAAAACAAAAATAAGTATAAAAATAAGAATAAGTATAAAAATAAGAAGAAAACAAAAATAAGTATAAAAATAAGTATAAAAATAAGAAGAAAACAAAAATAAGTATAAAAATAAGAATATGTATAAAAATATGAAGAAAACAAAAATAAGTATAAAAATAAGAATAAGTATAAAAATAAGTATAAAAATAAGTATGAAAAAAAGAATAAAACAAAAATAAGTATAAAAATAAGAATAAGTATAAAAATAAGAAGAAAACAAAAATAAGTATAAAAATAAGTATAAAAATAAGAATATGTATAAAAATAAGAACAAAACAAAAATAAGTATAAAAATAAGAATAAGTATAAAAATAAGAAGAAAACAAAAATAAGTATAAAAATAAGAATATGTATAAAAATAAGAAGAAAACAAAAATAAGTATAAAAATAAGAATATGTATAAAAATATGAAGAAAACAAAAATAAGTATAAAAATAAGAATAAGTATAAAAATAAGTATAAAAATAAGAATGAAATAAAATAAGAATAAAACAAACAATATATAAAAATAAGTATAAAAATAGGAATAAGTATAAAAATAAGAACAATACAAAAATAAGTGTAAAAATAAGAATAAGTATAAAAATAAGTATAAAAATAAGTATGAAAAAAGAATAAAACAAAAATAAGTATAAAAATAAGAATAAGTATAAAAATAAGAAGAAAATAAAAATAAGTATAAAAATAAGTATAAAAATAAGAAGAAAACAAAAATAAGTATAAAAATAAGAATATGTATAAAAATATGAAGAAAACAAAAATAAGTATAAAAATAAGAATAAGTATAAAAATAAGTATAAAAATAAGAATGAAATAAAATAAGAATAAAACAAACAATATATAAAAATAAGTATAAAAATAGGAATAAGTATAAAAATAAGAACAAAACAAAAATAAGTGTAAAAATAAGAATAAGTATAAAAATAAGTATAAAAATAAGAACAAACAAAAATAAGTATAAAAATAAGAATAAGTATAAAAATAAGTATGAAAAAAAGAATAAAACAAAAATAAGTATAAAAATAAGAATAAAAAAAGTATAAAAATAGGAATAAGTATAAAAATAAGTAAAACATTAGAAAAAAGCAAAAATACGTATAAAAAAACAATAAGTATAAAAATAAGTATAAAAATAAGAATAAGTATAAAAATAAGAAGAAAACAAAAATAAGTATAAAAATAAGTATAAAAATAAGATTAAGTATAAAAATAAATATAAAAATAAGAATGAAATAAAATAAGAATAAAACAAACAATATATAAAAATAAGTATAAAAATAGGAATAAGTATAAAAATAAGAACAGTAGAAAAATAAGTGTAAAAAAAAGAATAAGTATAAAAATAAGTATAAAAATAAGAACAAACAAAAATAAGTATAAAAATAAGAATAAGTATAAAAATAAGTATGAAAAAAAGAATAAAACAAAAATAAGTATAAAAATAAGAATAACAAAGTATAAAAATAGGAATAAGTATAAAAATAAGTAAAAAATTAGAAAAAAGCAAAAATAAGTATAAAAAAAACAATGAGTATAAAAATAAGTATAAAAATAAGAACAAAACAAAAATAAGTATAAAAATAAGAATATGTATAAAAATATGAAGAAAACAAAAATAAGTATAAAAATAAGAATAAGTATAAAAATAAGTATAAAAATAAGAATATGTATAAAAATATGAAGAAAACAAAAATAAGTATAAAAATAAGAATAAGTATAAAAATAAGTATAAAAATAAGTATGAAAAAAAGAATAAAACAAAAATAAGTATAAAAATAAGAATAAGTATAAAAATAAGAAGAAAACAAAAATAAGTATAAAAATAAGTATAAAAATAAGAATATGTATAAAAATAAGAAGAAAACAAAAATAAGTATAAAAATAAGAATAAGTATAAAAATAAGTATAAAAATAAGAATGAAATAAAATAAGAATAAAACAAACAATATATAAAAATAAGTATAAAAATAGGAATAAGTATAAAAATAAGAACAGTACAAAAATAAGTGTAAAAATAAGAATAAGTATAAAAATAAGTATAAAAATAAGAACAAACAAAAATAAGTATAAAAATAAGAATAAGTATAAAAATAAGTATGAAAAAAAGAATAAAACAAAAATAAGTATAAAAATAAGAATAAAAAAGTATAAAAATAGGAATAAGTATAAAAATAAGTATAAAAATAAGAACAAAACAAAAATAAGTATAAAAATAAGAATATGTATAAAAATAAGAAGAAAACAAAAATAAGAATAAGTATAAAAATAAGTATAAAAATAAGAATGAAATAAAATAAGAATAAAACAAACAATATATAAAAATAAGTATAAAAATAGGAATAAGTATAAAAATAAGAACAATACAAAAATAAGTGTAAAAATAAGAATAAGTATAAAAATAAGTATAAAAATAAGAAAAAAGCAAAAATAAGTATAAAAATAAGACTAAGTATAAAAATAAGTATGAAAAAAAGAATAAAACAAAAATAAGTATAAAAATAAGAATAACAAAGTATAAAAATAGGAATAAGTATAAAAATAAGTAAAAAATTAGAAAAAAGCAAAAATAAGTATAAAAAAACAATAAGTATAAAAATAAGTATAAAAATAAGAACAAAACAAAAATAAGTATAAAAATAAGAATAAGTAAAAAAATAAGAAGAAAACAAAAATAAGTATAACAATAAGTATAAAAATAAGAATATGTATAAAAATAAGAAGAAAACAAAAATAAGTATAAAAATAAGAATAAGTATAAAAAAAAGTATAAAAATAAGAATGAAATAAAATAAGAATAAAATAAACAATATATAAAAATAAGTATAAAAATAAGTATAAAAATAAGAACAAAACAAAAATAAGTATAAAAATAAGAATAAGTATAAAAATAAGAAGAAAACAAAAATAAGTATAAAAATAAGTATAAAAATAAGAATATGTATAAAAATAAGAAGAAAACAAAAATAAGTATAAAAATAAGAATAAGTATAAAAATAAGTATAAAAATAAGAATGAAATAAAATAAGAATAAAATAAACAATATATAAAAATAAGTATAAAAATAGGAATAAGTATAAAAATAAGAACAGTACAAAAATAAGTGTAAAAATAAGAATATGTATAAAAATATGAAGAAAACAAAAATAAGTATAAAAATAAGAATAAGTATAAAAATAAGTATAAAAATAAGTATGAAAAAAAGAATAAAACAAAAATAAGTATAAAAATAAGAATAAAAAAAGTATAAAAATAGGAATAAGTATAAAAATAAGTAAAAAATTAGAAAAAAGCAAAAATAAGTATAAAAAAAACAATAAGTATAAAAATAAGTATAAAAATAATAATAAGTATAAAAATAAGAAGAAAACAAAAATAAGTATAAAAATAAGTATAAAAATAAGATTAAGTATAAAAATAAATATAAAAATAAGAATGAAATAAAAGAAGAATAAAACAAACAATATATAAAAATAAGTATAAAAATAGGAATAAGTATAAAAATAAGAACAATACAAAAATAAGTGTAAAAATAAGAATAAGTATAAAAATAAGTATAAAAATAAGAAAAAAGCAAAAATAAGTATAAAAATAAGACTAAGTATAAAAATAAGTATGAAAAAAAGAATAAAACAAAAATAAGTATAAAAATAAGAATAACAAAGTATAAAAATAGGAATAAGTATAAAAATAAGTAAAAAATTAGAAAAAAGCAAAAATAAGTATAAAAAAACAATAAGTATAAAAATAAGTATAAAAATAAGAACAAAACAAAAATAAGTATAAAAATAAGAATAAGTAAAAAAATAAGAAGAAAACAAAAATAAGTATAACAATAAGTATAAAAATAAGAATATGTATAAAAATAAGAAGAAAACAAAAATAAGTATAAAAATAAGAATAAGTATAAAAATAAGTATAAAAATAAGAATGAAATAAAATAAGAATAAAATAAACAATATATAAAAATAAGTATAAAAATAAGTATAAAAATAAGAACAAAACAAAAATAAGTATAAAAATAAGAATAAGTATAAAAATAAGAAGAAAACAAAAATAAGTATAAAAATAAGTATAAAAATAAGAATATGTATAAAAATAAGAAGAAAACAAAAATAAGTATAAAAATAAGAATAAGTATAAAAATAAGTATAAAAATAAGAATGAAATAAAATAAGAATAAAATAAACAATATATAAAAATAAGTATAAAAATAGGAATAAGTATAAAAATAAGAACAGTACAAAAATAAGTGTAAAAATAAGAATATGTATAAAAATATGAAGAAAACAAAAATAAGTATAAAAATAAGAATAAGTATAAAAATAAGTATAAAAATAAGTATGAAAAAAAGAATAAAACAAAAATAAGTATAAAAATAAGAATAAAAAAAGTATAAAAATAGGAATAAGTATAAAAATAAGTAAAAAATTAGAAAAAAGCAAAAATAAGTATAAAAAAAACAATAAGTATAAAAATAAGTATAAAAATAAGAATAAGTATAAAAATAAGAAGAAAACAAAAATAAGTATAAAAATAAGTATAAAAATAAGATTAAGTATAAAAATAAATATAAAAATAAGAATAAGTATAAAAATAAGTATGAAAAAAAGAATAAAACAAAAATAAGTATAAAAATAAGAATAACAAAGTATAAAAATAGGAATAAGTATAAAAATAAGTAAAAAATTAGAAAAAAGCAAAAATAAGTATAAAAAAACAATAAGTATAAAAATAAGTATAAAAATAAGAACAAAACAAAAATAAGTATAAAAATAAGGATAAGTATAAAAATAAGAAGAAAACAAAAATAAGTATAAAAATAAGAATATGTATAAAAATAAGAAGAAAACAAAAATAGTTATAAAAATAAGAATATGTATAAAAATAAGAAGAAAACAAAAATAAGTATAAAAATAAGAATAAGTATAAAAATAAGTATAAAAATAAGAATAAAATAAAATAAGAATAAAACAAACAATATATAAAAATAAGTATAAAAATAGGAATAAGTATAAAAATAAGTATAAAAATAAGAATAAGTATAAAAATAAGAACAAAACAAAAATAAGTATAAAAATAAGAATATGTATAAAAATAAGAAGAAAACAAAAATAAGAATAAGTATAAAAATAAGTATAAAAATAAGAATGAAATAAAATAAGAATAAAACAAACAATATATAAAAATAACTATAAAAATAGTAATAAGTATAAAAATAAGAACAATACAAAAATAAGTGTAAAAATAAGAATAAGTATAAAAATAAGTATGAAAAAAGAATAAAACAAAAATAAGTATAAAAATAAGAATAAAAAAAGTATAAAAATAGGAATAAGTATAAAAATAAGTAAAAAAATTAGAAAAAAGCAAAAATAAATATAAAAAAACAATAAGTATAAAAATAAGTATAAAAATAAGAACAAACAAAAATAAGTATAAAAATAAGAATAAGTATAAAAATAAGTATGAAAAAAAGAATAAAACAAAAATAAGTATAAAAATAAGAATAAAAAAGTATAAAAATAGGAATAAGTATAAAAATAAGTATAAAAATAAGAACAAAACAAAAATAAGTATAAAAATAAGAATATGTATAAAAATATGAAGAAAACAAAAATAAGTATAAAAATAAGAATAAGTATAAAAATAAGTATAAAAATAAGAATGAAATAAAATAAGAATAAAACAAACAATATATAAAAATAAGTATAAAAATAGGAATAAGTATAAAAATAAGAACAATACAAAAATAAGTGTAAAAATAAGAATAAGTATAAAAATAAGTATAAAAATAAGTATGAAAAAAAGAATAAAACAAAAATAAGTATAAAAATAAGAATAAGTATAAAAATAAGAAGAAAATAAAAATAAGTATAAAAATAAGTATAAAAATAAGAATATGTATAAAAATAAGAAGAAAACAAAAATAAGTATAAAAATAAGAATAAGTATAAAAATAAGTATAAAAATAAGAATGAAATAAAATAAGAATAAAACAAACAATATATAAAAATAAGTATAAAAATAGGAATAAGTATAAAAATAAGAACAGTACAAAAATAAGTGTAAAAATAAGAATAAGTATAAAAATAAGTATAAAAATAAGAACAAACAAAAATAAGTATAAAAATAAGAATAAGTATAAAAATAAGTATGAAAAAAAGAATAAAACAAAAATAAGTATAAAAATAAGAATAAAAAAAGTATAAAAATAGGAATAAGTATAAAAATAAGTAAAAAATTAGAAAAAAGCAAAAATAAGTATAAAAAAAAAACAATAAGTATAAAAATAAGTATAAAAATAAGAACAAAACAAAAATAAGTATAAAAATAAGAATATGTATAAAAATAAGAAGAAAACAAAAATAAGTATAAAAATAAGAATAAGTATAAAAATATGTATAAAAATAAGAATGAAATAAAATAAGAATAAAACAAACAATATATAAAAATAAGTATAAAAATAGGAATAAGTATAAAAATAAGAACAATACAAAAATAAGTGTAAAAATAAGAATAAGTATAAAAATAAGTATAAAAATAAGTTTAAAAATAAGATTAAGTATAAAAATAAGTATAAAAATAAGAATGAAATAAAATAAGAATAAAACAAACAATATATAAAAATAAGTATAAAAATAGGAATAAGTATAAAAATAAGAACTATACAAAAATAAGTGTAAAAATAAGAATAAGTATAAAAATAAGAAGAAAACAAAAATAAGTATAAAAATAAGTATAAAAATAAGAATATGTATAAAAATAAGAAGAAAACAAAAATAAGTATAAAAATAAGAATAAGTATAAAAATAAGTATAAAAAATAAGAATGAAATAAAATAAGAATAAAACAAACAATATATAAAAATAAGTATAAAAATAGGAATAAGTATAAAAATAAGAACAGTACAAAAATAAGTGTAAAAATAAGAATAAGTATAAAAATAAGTATAAAAATAAGAACAAACAAAAATAAGTATAAAAATAAGAATAAGTATAAATATAAGTATGAAAAAAAGAATAAAACAAAAATAAGTATAAAAATAAGAATAACAAAGTATAAAAATAGGAATAAGTATAAAAATAAGTAAAAAATTAGAAAAAAGCAAAAATAAGTATAAAAAAACAATAAGTATAAAAATAAGTATAAAAATAAGAACAAAACAAAAATAAGTATAAAAATAAGGATAAGTATAAAAATAAGAAGAAAACAAAAATAAGTATAAAAATAAGAATATGTATAAAAATAAGAAGAAAACAAAAATAGTTATAAAAATAAGAATATGTATAAAAATAAGAAGAAAACAAAAATAAGTATAAAAATAGGAATAAGTATAAAAATAAGTATAAAAATAAGAATAAGTATAAAAATAAGTATGAAAAAAAGAATAAAACAAAAATAAGTATAAAAATAAGAATAAAAAAAGTATAAAAATAGGAATAAGTATAAAAATAAGTAAAAAATTTGAAAAAAGCAAAAATAAGTATAAAAAAAATAATAAGTATAAAAATAAGTATAAAAATAAGAACAAAACAAAAATAAGTATAAAAATAAGAATATGTATAAAAATAAGAAGAAAACAAAAATAAGAATAAGTATAAAAATAAGTATAAAAATAAGAATGAAATAAAATAAGAATAAAACAAACAATATATAAAAATAAGTATAAAAATAGGAATAAGTATAAAAATAAGAACAATACAAAAATAAGTATAAAAATAAGAATAAAAAAAGTATAAAAATAGGAATAAGTATAAAAATAAGTAAAAAAATTAGAAAAAAGCAAAAATAAATATAAAAAAACAATAAGTATAAAAATAAGTATAAAAATAAGAACAAACAAAAATAAGTATAAAAATAAGAATAAGTATAAAAATAAGTATGAAAAAAAGAATAAAACAAAAATAAGTATAAAAATAAGAATAAAAAAGTATAAAAATAGGAATAAGTATAAAAATAAGTAAAAAATTAGAAAAAAGCAAAAATAAGTATAAAAAAAACAATAAGTATAAAAATAAGTATAAAAATAAGAACAAAACAAAAATAAGTATAAAAATAAGAATATGTATAAAAATATGAAGAAAACAAAAATAAGTATAAGAATAAGAATAAGTATAAAAATAAGTATAAAAATAAGAACAAAACAAAAATAAGTATAAAAATAAGAATAAGTATAAAAATAAGAAGAAAACAAAAATAAGTATAAAAATAAGAATATGTATAAAAATAAGAAGAAAACAAAAATAGTTATAAAAATAAGAATATGTATAAAAATAAGAAGAAAACAAAAATAAGTATAAAAATAAGAATAAGTATAAAAATAAGAATAAAACAAACAATATATAAAAATAAGTATAAAAATAGGAATAAGTATAAAAATAAGTATAAAAATAAGAACAAACAAAAATAAGTATAAAAATAAGAATAAGTATAAAAATAAGTATGAAAAAAAGAATAAAACAAAAATAAGTATAAAAATAAGAATAAAAAAAGTATAAAAATAGGAATAAGTATAAAAATAAGTAAAAAATTTGAAAAAAGCAAAAATAAGTATAAAAAAAATAATAAGTATAAAAATAAGTATAAAAATAAGAACAAAACAAAAATAAGTATAAAAATAAGAATATGTATAAAAATAAGAAGAAAACAAAAATAAGAATAAGTATAAAAATAAGTATAAAAATAAGAATGAAATAAAATAAGAATAAAACAAACAATATATAAAAATAAGTATAAAAATAGGAATAAGTATAAAAATAAGAACAATACAAAAATAAGTGTAAAAATAAGAATAAGTATAAAAATAAGTATAAAAATAAGAACAAACAAAAATAAGTATAAAAATAAGAATAAGTATAAAAATAAGTATGAAAAAAGAATAAAACAAAAATAAGTATAAAAATAAGAATAAAAAAAGTATAAAAATAGGAATAAGTATAAAAATAAGTAAAAAAATTAGAAAAAAGCAAAAATAAATATAAAAAAACAATAAGTATAAAAATAAGTATAAAAATAAGAACAAACAAAAATAAGTATAAAAATAAGAATAAGTATAAAAATAAGTATGAAAAAAAGAATAAAACAAAAATAAGTATAAAAATAAGAATAAAAAAGTATAAAAATAGGAATAAGTATAAAAATAAGTAAAAAATTAGAAAAAAGCAAAAATAAGTATAAAAAAAACAATAAGTATAAAAATAAGTATAAAAATAAGAACAAAACAAAAATAAGTATAAAAATAAGAATATGTATAAAAATATGAAGAAAACAAAAATAAGTATAAGAATAAGAATAAGTATAAACATATGTATAAAAATAAGAATGAAATAAAATAAGAATAAAACAAACAATATATAAAAATAAGTATAAAAATAGGAATAAGTATAAAAATAAGAACAATACAAAAATAAGTGTAAAAATAAGAATAAGTATAAAAATAAGTATAAAAATAAGTATAAAAATAAGATTAAGTATAAAAATAAGTATAAAAATAAGAATGAAATAAAATAAGAATAAAACAAACAATATATAAAAATAAGTATAAAAATAGGAATAAGTATAAAAATAAGAACAGTACAAAAATAAGTGTAAAAAAAAGAATAAGTATAAAAATAAGTATAAAAATAAGAACAAACAAAAATAAGTATAAAAATAAGAATAAGTATAAAAATAAGTATGAAAAAAAGAATAAAACAAAAATAAGTATAAAAATAAGAATAAAAAAGTATAAAAATAGGAATAAGTATAAAAATAATTAAAAAATTAGAAAAAAGCAAAAATAAGTATAAAAAAAACAATAAGTATAAAAATAAGTATAAAAATAAGAACAAAGCAAAAATAAGTATAAAAATAAGAATAAGTATAAAAATAAGTATAAAAATAAGAATGAAATAAAATAAGAATAAAACAAACAATATATAAAAATAAGTATAAAAATAGGAATAAGTATAAAAATAAGAACAATACAAAAATAAGTGTAAAAATAAGAATAAGTATAAAAATAAGTATGAAAAAAAGAATAAAACAAAAATAAGTATAAAAATAAGAATAAGTATAAAAATAAGAAGAAAACAAAAATAAGTATAAAAATAAGAAGAAAACAAAAATAAGTATAAAAATAAGTATAAAAATAAGAATATGTATAAAAATAAGAAGAAAACAAAAATAAGTATAAAAATAAGAATAAGTATAAAAATAAGTATAAAAATAAGAATGAAATAAAATAAGAATAAAACAAACAATATATAAAAATAAGTATAAAAATAGGAATAAGTATAAAAATAAGAACAGTACAAAAATAAGTGTAAAAATAAGAATAAGTATAAAAATAAGTATAAAAATAAGAATAAACAAAAATAAGTATAAAAATAAGAATAAGTATAAAAATAAGTATGAAAAAAAGAATAAAACAAAAATAAGTATAAAAATAAGAATAACAAAGTATAAAAATAGGAATAAGTATAAAAATAAGTAAAAAATTAGAAAAAAGCAAAAATAAGTATAAAAAAAACAATAAGTATAAAAATAAGTATAAAAATAAGAATAAGTATAAAAATAAGAAGAAAACAAAAATAAGTATAAAAATAAGTATAAAAATAAGATTAAGTATAAAAATAAATATAAAAATAAGAATGAAATAAAAGAAGAATAAAACAAACAATATATAAAAATAAGTATAAAAATAGGAATAAGTATAAAAATAAGAACAGTACAAAAATAAGTGTAAAAATAAGAATAAGTATAAAAATAAGTATAAAAATAAGAACAAACAAAAATAAGTATAAAAATAAGAATAAGTATAAAAATAAGTATGAAAAAAAGAATAAAACAAAAATAAGTATAAAAATAAGAATAAAAAAGTATAAAAATAGGAATAAGTATAAAAATAAGTAAAAAATTAGAAAAAAGCAAAAATAAGTATAAAAAAAACAATAAGTATAAAAATAAGTATAAAAATAAGAACAAAACAAAAATAAGTATAAAAATAAGAATATGTATAAAAATAAGAAGAAAACAAAAATAAGAATAAGTATAAAAATAAGTATAAAAATAAGAATGAAATAAAATAAGAATAAAACAAACAATATATAAAAATAAGTATAAAAATAGGAATAAGTATAAAAATAAGAACAATACAAAAATAAGTGTAAAAATAAGAATAAGTATAAAAATAAGTATAAAAATAAGAAAAAAGCAAAAATAAGTATAAAAATAAGACTAAGTATAAAAATAAGTATGAAAAAAAGAATAAAACAAAAATAAGTATAAAAATAAGAATAACAAAGTATAAAAATAGGAATAAGTATAAAAATAAGTAAAAAATTAGAAAAAAGCAAAAATAAGTATAAAAAAACAATAAGTATAAAAATAAGTATAAAAATAAGAACAAAACAAAAATAAGTATAAAAATAAGAATAAGTAAAAAAATAAGAAGAAAACAAAAATAAGTATAACAATAAGTATAAAAATAAGAATATGTATAAAAATAAGAAGAAAACAAAAATAAGTATAAAAATAAGAATAAGTATAAAAATAAGTATAAAAATAAGAATGAAATAAAATAAGAATAAAATAAACAATATATAAAAATAAGTATAAAAATAAGTATAAAAATAAGAACAAAACAAAAATAAGTATAAAAATAAGAATAAGTATAAAAATAAGAAGAAAACAAAAATAAGTATAAAAATAAGTATAAAAATAAGAATATGTATAAAAATAAGAAGAAAACAAAAATAAGTATAAAAATAAGAATAAGTATAAAAATAAGTATAAAAATAAGAATGAAATAAAATAAGAATAAAATAAACAATATATAAAAATAAGTATAAAAATAGGAATAAGTATAAAAATAAGAACAGTACAAAAATAAGTGTAAAAATAAGAATATGTATAAAAATATGAAGAAAACAAAAATAAGTATAAAAATAAGAATAAGTATAAAAATAAGTATAAAAATAAGTATGAAAAAAAGAATAAAACAAAAATAAGTATAAAAATAAGAATAAAAAAAGTATAAAAATAGGAATAAGTATAAAAATAAGTAAAAAATTAGAAAAAAGCAAAAATAAGAAGAAAACAAAAATAAGTATAAAAATAAGTATAAAAATAAGATTAAGTATAAAAATAAATATAAAAATAAGAATGAAATAAAATAAGAATAAAACAAACAATATATAAAAATAAGTATAAAAATAGGAATAAGTATAAAAATAAGAACAGTACAAAAATAAGTGTAAAAATAAGAATAAGTATAAAAATAAGTATAAAAATAAGAACAAACAAAAATAAGTATAAAAATAAGAATAAGTATAAAAATAAGTATGAAAAAAAGAATAAAACAAAAATAAGTATAAAAATAAGAATAACAAAGTCTAAAAATAGGAATAAGTATAAAAATAAGTAAAAAATTAGAAAAAAGCAAAAATAAGTATAAAAAAACAATAAGTATAAAAATAAGTATAAAAATAAGAACAAAACAAAAATAAGTATAAAAATAAGGATAAGTATAAAAATAAGAAGAAAACAAAAATAAGTATAAAAATAAGAATATGTATAAAAATAAGAAGAAAACAAAAATAGTTATAAAAATAAGAATATGTATAAAAATAAGAAGAAAACAAAAATAAGTATAAAAATAAGAATAAGTATAAAAATAAGTATAAAAATAAGAATAAAATAAAATAAGAATAAAACAAACAATATATAAAAATAAGTATAAAAATAGGAATAAGTATAAAAATAAGTATAAAAATAAGAATAAGTATAAAAATAAGTATGAAAAAAAGAATAAAACAAAAATAAGTATAAAAATAAGAATAAAAAAAGTATAAAAATAGGAATAAGTATAAAAATAAGTAAAAAATTTGAAAAAAGCAAAAATAAGTATAAAAAAAATAATAAGTATAAAAATAAGTATAAAAATAAGAACAAAACAAAAATAAGTATAAAAATAAGAATATGTATAAAAATAAGAAGAAAACAAAAATAAGAATAAGTATAAAAATAAGAATGAAATAAAATAAGAATAAAACAAACAATATATAAAAATAACTATAAAAATAGTAATAAGTATAAAAATAAGAACAAAACAAAAATAAGTGTAAAAATAAGAATAAGTATAAAAATAAGTATAAAAATAAGAACAAACAAAAATAAGTATAAAAATAAGAATAAGTATAAAAATAAGTATGAAAAAAGAATAAAACAAAAATAAGTATAAAAATAAGAATAAAAAAAGTATAAAAATAGGAATAAGTATAAAAATAAGTAAAAAAATTAGAAAAAAGCAAAAATAAATATAAAAAAACAATAAGTATAAAAATAAGTATAAAAATAAGAACAAACAAAAATAAGTATAAAAATAAGAATAAGTATAAAAATAAGTATGAAAAAAAGAATAAAACAAAAATAAGTATAAAAATAAGAATAAAAAAGTATAAAAATAGGAATAAGTATAAAAATAAGTATAAAAATAAGAACAAAACAAAAATAAGTATAAAAATAAGAATATGTATAAAAATATGAAGAAAACAAAAATAAGTATAAAAATAAGAATAAGTATAAAAATAAGTATAAAAATAAGAATGAAATAAAATAAGAATAAAACAAACAATATATAAAAATAAGTATAAAAATAGGAATAAGTATAAAAATAAGAACAATACAAAAATAAGTGTAAAAATAAGAATAAGTATAAAAATAAGTATAAAAATAAGTATGAAAAAAAGAATAAAACAAAAATAAGTATAAAAATAAGAATAAGTATAAAAATAAGAAGAAAATAAAAATAAGTATAAAAATAAGAATATGTATAAAAATAAGAAGAAAACAAAAATAAGTATAAAAATAAGAATAAGTATAAAAATAAGTATAAAAATAAGAATGAAATAAAATAAGAATAAAACAAACAATATATAAAAATAAGTATAAAAATAGGAATAAGTATAAAAATAAGAACAGTACAAAAATAAGTGTAAAAATAAGAATAAGTATAAAAATAAGTATAAAAATAAGAACAAACAAAAATAAGTATAAAAATAAGAATAAGTATAAAAATAAGTATGAAAAAAAGAATAAAACAAAAATAAGTATAAAAATAAGAATAAAAAAAGTATAAAAATAGGAATAAGTATAAAAATAAGTAAAAAATTAGAAAAAAGCAAAAATAAGTATAAAAAAAAACAATAAGTATAAAAATAAATATAAAAATAAGAACAAAACAAAAATAAGTATAAAAATAAGAATATGTATAAAAATAAGAAGAAAACAAAAATAAGTATAAAAATAAGAATAAGTATAAAAATATGTATAAAAATAAGAATGAAATAAAATAAGAATAAAACAAACAATATATAAAAATAAGTATAAAAATAGGAATAAGTATAAAAATAAGAACAATACAAAAATAAGTGTAAAAATAAGAATAAGTATAAAAATAAGTATAAAAATAAGTATAAAAATAAGATTAAGTATAAAAATAAGTATAAAAATAAGAATGAAATAAAATAAGAATAAAACAAACAATATATAAAAATAAGTATAAAAATAGGAATAAGTATAAAAATAAGAACAGTACAAAAATAAGTGTAAAAAAAAGAATAAGTATAAAAATAAGTATAAAAATAAGAACAAACAAAAATAAGTATAAAAATAAGAATAAGTATAAATATAAGTATGAAAAAAATAATAAAACAAAAATAAGTATAAAAATAAGAATAACAAAGTATAAAAATAGGAATAAGTATAAAAATAAGTAAAAAATTAGAAAAAAGCAAAAATAAGTATAAAAAAACAATAAGTATAAAAATAAGTATAAAAATAAGAATGAAATAAAATAAGAATAAAACAAACAATATATAAAAATAAGTATAAAAATAGGAATAAGTATAAAAATAAGAACTATACAAAAATAAGTGTAAAAATAAGAATAAGTATAAAAATAAGAAGAAAACAAAAATAAGTATAAAAATAAGTATAAAAATAAGAATGAAATAAAATAAGAATAAAACAAACAATATATAAAAATAAGTATAAAAATAGGAATAAGTATAAAAATAAGAACTATACAAAAATAAGTGTAAAAATAAGAATAAGTATAAAAATAAGAAGAAAACAAAAATAAGTATAAAAATAAGTATAAAAATAAGAATATGTATAAAAATAAGAAGAAAACAAAAATAAGTATAAAAATAAGAATAAGTATAAAAATAAGTATAAAAAATAAGAATGAAATAAAATAAGAATAAAACAAACAATATATAAAAATAAGTATAAAAATAGGAATAAGTATAAAAATAAGAACAGTACAAAAATAAGTGTAAAAATAAGAATAAGTATAAAAATAAGTATAAAAATAAGAACAAACAAAAATAAGTATAAAAATAAGAATAAGTATAAATATAAGTATGAAAAAAATAATAAAACAAAAATAAGTATAAAAATAAGAATAACAAAGTATAAAAATAGGAATAAGTATAAAAATAAGTAAAAAATTAGAAAAAAGCAAAAATAAGTATAAAAAAACAATAAGTATAAAAATAAGTATAAAAATAAGAACAAAACAAAAATAAGTATAAAAATAAGGATAAGTATAAAAATAAGAAGAAAACAAAAATAAGTATAAAAATAAGAATATGTATAAAAATAAGAAGAAAACAAAAATAGTTATAAAAATAAGAATATGTATAAAAATAAGAAGAAAACAAAAATAAGTATAAAAATAGGAATAAGTATAAAAATAAGTATAAAAATAAGAATAAGTATAAAAATAAGTATGAAAAAAAGAATAAAACAAAAATAAGTATAAAAATAAGAATAAAAAAAGTATAAAAATAGGAATAAGTATAAAAATAAGTAAAAAATTTGAAAAAAGCAAAAATAAGTATAAAAAAAATAATAAGTATAAAAATAAGTATAAAAATAAGAACAAAACAAAAATAAGTATAAAAATAAGAATATGTATAAAAATAAGAAGAAAACAAAAATAAGAATAAGTATAAAAATAAGTATAAAAATAAGAATGAAATAAAATAAGAATAAAACAAACAATATATAAAAATAAGTATAAAAATAGGAATAAGTATAAAAATAAGAACAATACAAAAATAAGTGTAAAAATAAGAATAAGTATAAAAATAAGTATAAAAATAAGAACAAACAAAAATAAGTATAAAAATAAGAATAAGTATAAAAATAAGTATGAAAAAAGAATAAAACAAAAATAAGTATAAAAATAAGAATAAAAAAAGTATAAAAATAGGAATAAGTATAAAAATAAGTAAAAAAATTAGAAAAAAGCAAAAATAAATATAAAAAACAATAAGTATAAAAATAAGTATAAAAATAAGAACAAACAAAAATAAGTATAAAAATAAGAATAAGTATAAAAATAAGTATGAAAAAAAGAATAAAACAAAAATAAGTATAAAAATAAGAATAAAAAAGTATAAAAATAGGAATAAGTATAAAAATAAGTAAAAAATTAGAAAAAAGCAAAAATAAGTATAAAAAAAACAATAAGTATAAAAATAAGTATAAAAATAAGAACAAAACAAAAATAAGTATAAAAATAAGAATATGTATAAAAATATGAAGAAAACAAAAATAAGTATAAGAATAAGAATAAGTATAAAAATAAGTATAAAAATAAGAACAAAACAAAAATAAGTATAAAAATAAGAATAAGTATAAAAATAAGAAGAAAACAAAAATAAGTATAAAAATAAGAATATGTATAAAAATAAGAAGAAAACAAAAATAGTTATAAAAATAAGAATATGTATAAAAATAAGAAGAAAACAAAAATAAGTATAAAAATAAGAATAAGTATAAAAATAAGAATAAAACAAACAATATATAAAAATAAGTATAAAAATAGGAATAAGTATAAAAATAAGTATAAAAATAAGAACAAACAAAAATAAGTATAAAAATAAGAATAAGTATAAAAATAAGTATGAAAAAAAGAATAAAACAAAAATAAGTATAAAAATAAGAATAAAAAAAGTATAAAAATAGGAATAAGTATAAAAATAAGTAAAAAATTAGAAAAAAGCAAAAATAAGTATAAAAAAAATAATAAGTATAAAAATAAGTATAAAAATAAGAACAAAACAAAAATAAGTATAAAAATAAGAATATGTATAAAAATAAGAAGAAAACAAAAATAAGAATAAGTATAAAAATAAGTATAAAAATAAGAATGAAATAAAATAAGAATAAAACAAACAATATATAAAAATAAGTATAAAAATAGGAATAAGTATAAAAATAAGAACAATACAAAAATAAGTGTAAAAATAAGAATAAGTATAAAAATAAGTATAAAAATAAGAACAAACAAAAATAAGTATAAAAATAAGAATAAGTATAAAAATAAGTATGAAAAAAGAATAAAACAAAAATAAGTATAAAAATAAGAATAAAAAAAGTATAAAAATAGGAATAAGTATAAAAATAAGTAAAAAATTAGAAAAAAGCAAAAATAAATATAAAAAAACAATAAGTATAAAAATAAGTATAAAAATAAGAACAAACAAAAATAAGTATAAAAATAAGAATAAGTATAAAAATAAGTATGAAAAAAAGAATAAAACAAAAATAAGAATAAAAAAGTATAAAAATAGGAATAAGTATAAAAATAAGTAAAAAATTAGAAAAAAGCAAAAATAAGTATAAAAAAAACAATAAGTATAAAAATAAGTATAAAAATAAGAACAAAACAAAAATAAGTATAAAAATAAGAATATGTATAAAAATATGAAGAAAACAAAAATAAGTATAAAAATAAGAATAAGTATAAAAATTAGTATAAAAATAAGAATGAAATAAAATAAGAATAAAACAAACAATATATAAAAATAAGTATAAAAATAGGAATAAGTATAAAAATAAGAACAATACAAAAATAAGTGTAAAAATAAGAATAAGTATAAAAATAAGTATAAAAATAAGTATGAAAAAAAGAATAAAACAAAAATAAGTATAAAAATAAGAATAAGTATAAAAATAAGAAGAAAATAAAAATAAGTATAAAAATAAGTATAAAAATAAGAATATGTATAAAAATAAGAAGAAAACAAAAATAAGTATAAAAATAAGAATAAGTATAAAAATAAGTGTAAAAATAAGAATAAGTATAAAAATAAGTATAAAAATAAGAACAAACAAAAATAAGTATAAAAATAAGAATAAGTATAAAAATAAGTATGAAAAAAAGAATAAAACAAAAATAAGTATAAAAATAAGAATAACAAAGTATAAAAATAGGAATAAGTATAAAAATAAGTAAAAAATTAGAAAAAAGCAAAAATAAGTATAAAAAAACAATAAGTATAAAAATAAGAACAAATCAAAAATAAGTATAAAAATAAGAATAAGTATAAAAATAAGAAGAAAACAAAAATAAGTATAAAAATAAGAATATGTATAAAAATAAGAAGAAAACAAAAATAGTTATAAAAATAAGAATATGTATAAAAATAAGAAGAAAACAAAAATAAGTATAAAAATAAGAATAAGTATAAAAATAAGTATAAAAATAAGAATAAAATAAAATAAGAATAAAACAAACAATATATAAAAATAGGTATAAAAATAGGAATAAGTATAAAAATAAGTATAAAAATAAGAACAAACAAAAATAAGTATAAAAATAAGAATAAGTATAAAAATAAGTATGAAAAAAAGAATAAAACAAAAATAAGTATAAAAATAAGAATAAAAAAAGTATAAAAATAGGAATAAGTATAAAAATAAGTAAAAAATTAGAAAAAAGCAAAAATAAGTATAAAAAAAACAATAAGTATAAAAATAAGTATAAAAATAAGAACAAAACAAAAATAAGTATAAAAATAAGGATAAGTATAAAAATAAGAAGAAAAGAAAAATAAGTATAAAAATAAGAATATGTATAAAAATAAGAAGAAAACAAAAATAGTTATAAAAATAAGAATATGTATAAAAATAAGAAGAAAACAAAAATAAGTATAAAAATAAGAATAAGTATAAAAATAAGTATAAAAATAAGAATAAAATAAAATAAGAATAAAACAAACAATATATAAAAATAAGTATAAAAATAGGAATAAGTATAAAAATAAGTATAAAAATAAGAATAAGTATAAAAATAAGTATGAAAAAAAGAATAAAACAAAAATAAGTATAAAAATAAGAATAAAAAAAGTATAAAAATAGGAATAAGTATAAAAATAAGTAAAAAATTAGAAAAAAGCAAAAATAAGTATAAAAAAATAATAAGTATAAAAATAAGTATAAAAATAAGAACAAAACAAAAATAAGTATAAAAATAAGAATATGTATAAAAATAAGAAGAAAACAAAAATAAGAATAAGTATAAAAATAAGTATAAAAATAAGAATGAAATAAAATAAGAATAAAACAAACAATATATAAAAATAAGTATAAAAATAGGAATAAGTATAAAAATAAGAACAATACAAAAATAAGTGTAAAAATAAGAATAAGTATAAAAATAAGTATAAAAATAAGAAAAAAGCAAAAATAAGTATAAAAATAAGACTAAGTATAAAAATAAGTATGAAAAAAAGAATAAAACAAAAATAAGTATAAAAATAAGAATAACAAAGTATAAAAATAGGAATAAGTATAAAAATAAGTAAAAAATTAGAAAAAAGCAAAAATAAGTATAAAAAAACAATAAGTATAAAAATAAGTATAAAAATAAGAACAAAACAAAAATAAGTATAAAAATAAGAATAAGTATAAAAATAAGAAGAAAACAAAAATAAGTATAAAAATAAGTATAAAAATAAGAATATGTATAAAAATAAGAAGAAAACAAAAATAAGTATAAAAATAAGAATAAGTATAAAAATAAGTATAAAAATAAGAATGAAATAAAATAAGAATAAAATAAACAATATATAAAAATAAGTATAAAAATAAGTATAAAAATAAGAACAAAACAAAAATAAGTATAAAAATAAGAATAAGTATAAAAATAAGAAGAAAACAAAAATAAGTATAAAAATAAGTATAAAAATAAGAACAAACAAAAATAAGTATAAAAATAAGAATAAGTATACAAATAAGTATGAAAAAAAGAATAAAACAAAAATAAGTATAAAAATAAGAATAACAAAGTATAAAAATAGGAATAAGTATAAAAATAAGTAAAAAATTAGAAAAAAGCAAAAATAAGTATAAAAAAACAATAAGTATAAAAATAAGTATAAAAATAAGAACAAAACAAAAATAAGTATAAAAATAAGAATAAGTATAAAAATAAGAAGAAAACAAAAATAAGTATAAAAATAAGAATATGTATAAAAATAAGAAGAAAACAAAAATAAGTATAAAAATAAGAATATGTATAAAAATATGAAGAAAACAAAAATAAGTATAAAAATAAGAATAAGTATAAAAATAAGTATAAAAATAAGAATGAAATAAAATAAGAATAAAACAAACAATATATAAAAATAAGTATAAAAATAAGAATAAGTATAAAAATAAGAAGAAAACAAAAATAAGTATAAAAATAAGTATAAAAATAAGAAGAAAACAAAAATAAGTATAAAAATAAGAATATGTATAAAAATATGAAGAAAACAAAAATAAGTATAAAAATAAGAATAAGTATAAAAATAAGTATAAAAATAAGAATGAAATAAAATAAGAATAAAACAAACAATATATAAAAATAAGTATAAAAATAGGAATAAGTATAAAAATAAGAACAAAACAAAAATAAGTGTAAAAATAAGAATAAGTATAAAAATAAGTATAAAAATAAGAACAAACAAAAATAAGTATAAAAATAAGAATAAGTATAAAAATAAGTATGAAAAAAAGAATAAAACAAAAATAAGTATAAAAATAAGAATAAAAAAAGTATAAAAATAGGAATAAGTATAAAAATAAGTAAAAAATTAGAAAAAAGCAAAAATAAGTATAAAAAAAACAATAAGTATAAAAATAAGTATAAAAATAAGAATAAGTATAAAAATAAGAAGAAAGCAAAAATAAGTATAAAAATAAGTATAAAAATAAGATTAAGTATAAAAATAAGTATAAAAATAAGAATGAAATAAAATAAGAATAAAACAAACAATATATAAAAATAAGTATAAAAATAGGAATAAGTATAAAAATAAGTATAAAAATAAGAATAAGTATAAAAATAAGTATGAAAAAAAGAATAAAACAAAAATAAGTATAAAAATAAGAATAAAAAAAGTATAAAAATAGGAATAAGTATAAAAATAAGTAAAAAATTTGAAAAAAGCAAAAATAAGTATAAAAAAAATAATAAGTATAAAAATAAGTATAAAAATAAGAACAAAACAAAAATAAGTATAAAAATAAGAATATGTATAAAAATAAGAAGAAAACAAAAATAAGAATAAGTATAAAAATAAGTATAAAAATAAGAATGAAATAAAATAAGAATAAAACAAACAATATATAAAAATAAGTATAAAAATAGGAATAAGTATAAAAATAAGAACAATACAAAAATAAGTGTAAAAATAAGAATAAGTATAAAAATAAGTATAAAAATAAGAACAAACAAAAATAAGTATAAAAATAAGAATAAGTATAAAAATAAGTATGAAAAAAGAATAAAACAAAAATAAGTATAAAAATAAGAATAAAAAAAGTATAAAAATAGGAATAAGTATAAAAATAAGTAAAAAAATTAGAAAAAAGCAAAAATAAATATAAAAAAACAATAAGTATAAAAATAAGTATAAAAATAAGAACAAAGAAAAATAAGTATAAAAATAAGAATAAGTATAAAAATAAGTATGAAAAAAAGAATAAAACAAAAATAAGTATAAAAATAAGAATAAAAAAGTATAAAAATAGGAATAAGTATAAAAATAAGTAAAAAATTAGAAAAAAGCAAAAATAAGTATAAAAAAAACAATAAGTATAAAAATAAGTATAAAAATAAGAACAAAACAAAAATAAGTATAAAAATAAGAATATGTATAAAAATATGAAGAAAACAAAAATAAGTATAAGAATAAGAATAAGTATAAACATATGTATAAAAATAAGAATGAAATAAAATAAGAATAAAACAAACAATATATAAAAATAAGTATAAAAATAGGAATAAGTATAAAAATAAGAACAATACAAAAATAAGTGTAAAAATAAGAATAAGTATAAAAATAAGTATAAAAATAAGTATAAAAATAAGATTAAGTATAAAAATAAGTATAAAAATAAGAATGAAATAAAATAAGAATAAAACAAACAATATATAAAAATAAGTATAAAAATAGGAATAAGTATAAAAATAAGAACAGTACAAAAATAAGTGTAAAAAAAAGAATAAGTATAAAAATAAGTATAAAAATAAGAACAAACAAAAATAAGTATAAAAATAAGAATAAGTATAAAAATAAGTATGAAAAAAAGAATAAAACAAAAATAAGTATAAAAATAAGAATAAAAAAGTATAAAAATAGGAATAAGTATAAAAATAAGTAAAAAATTAGAAAAAAGCAAAAATAAGTATAAAAAAAACAATAAGTATAAAAATAAGTATAAAAATAAGAACAAAGCAAAAATAAGTATAAAAATAAGAATAAGTATAAAAATAAGTATAAAAATAAGAATGAAATAAAATAAGAATAAAACAAACAATATATAAAAATAAGTATAAAAATAGGAATAAGTATAAAAATAAGAACAATACAAAAATAAGTGTAAAAATAAGAATAAGTATAAAAATAAGTATGAAAAAAAGAATAAAACAAAAATAAGTATAAAAATAAGAATAAGTATAAAAATAAGAAGAAAACAAAAATAAGTATAAAAATAAGAAGAAAACAAAAATAAGTATAAAAATAAGTATAAAAATAAGAATATGTATAAAAATAAGAAGAAAACAAAAATAAGTATAAAAATAAGAATAAGTATAAAAATAAGTATAAAAATAAGAATGAAATAAAATAAGAATAAAACAAACAATATATAAAAATAAGTATAAAAATAGGAATAAGTATAAAAATAAGAACAGTACAAAAATAAGTGTAAAAATAAGAATAAGTATAAAAATAAGTATAAAAATAAGAATAAACAAAAATAAGTATAAAAATAAGAATAAGTATAAAAATAAGTATGAAAAAAAGAATAAAACAAAAATAAGTATAAAAATAAGAATAACAAAGTATAAAAATAGGAATAAGTATAAAAATAAGTAAAAAATTAGAAAAAAGCAAAAATAAGTATAAAAAAACAATAAGTATAAAAATAAGTATAAAAATAAGAACAAAACAAAAATAAGTATAAAAATAAGGATAAGTATAAAAATAAGAAGAAAACAAAAATAAGTATAAAAATAAGAATATGTATAAAAATAAGAAGAAAACAAAAATAGTTATAAAAATAAGAATATGTATAAAAATAAGAAGAAAACAAAAATAAGTATAAAAATAAGAATAAGTATAAAAATAAGTATAAAAATAAGAATAAAATAAAATAAGAATAAAACAAACAATATATAAAAATAAGTATAAAAATAGGAATAAGTATAAAAATAAGTATAAAAATAAGAATAAGTATAAAAATAAGTATGAAAAAAAGAATAAAACAAAAATAAGTATAAAAATAAGAATAAAAAAAGTATAAAAATAGGAATAAGTATAAAAATAAGTAAAAAATTTCAAAAAAAGCAAAAATAAGTATAAAAAAAATAATAAGTATAAAAATAAGTATAAAAATAAGAACAAAACAAAAATAAGTATAAAAATAAGAATATGTATAAAAATAAGAAGAAAACAAAAATAAGAATAAGTATAAAAATAAGTATAAAAATAAGAATGAAATAAAATAAGAATAAAACAAACAATATATAAAAATAAGTATAAAAATAGGAATAAGTATAAAAATAAGAACAATACAAAAATAAGTGTAAAAATAAGAATAAGTATAAAAATAAGTATAAAAATAAGAACAAAAAAAAAATAAGTATAAAAATAAGAATAAGTATAAAAATAAGTATGAAAAAAGAATAAAACAAAAATAAGTATAAAAATAAGAATAAAAAAAGTATAAAAATAGGAATAAGTATAAAAATAAGTAAAAAATTAGAAAAAAGCAAAAATAAGTATAAAAAAAAACAATAAGTATAAAAATAAGTATAAAAATAAGAACAAAACAAAAATAAGTATAAAAATAAGAATATGTATAAAAATATGAAGAAAACAAAAATAAGTATAAAAATAAGAATAAGTATAAAAATAAGTATAAAAATAAGAATGAAATAAAATAAGAATAAAACAAACAATATATAAAAATAAGTATAAAAATAGGAATAAGTATAAAAATAAGAACAATACAAAAATAAGTGTAAAAATAAGAATAAGTATAAAAATAAGTATAAAAATAAGTATGAAAAAAAGAATAAAACAAAAATAAGTATAAAAATAAGAATATGTATAAAAATATGAAGAAAACAAAAATAAGTATAAAAATAAGAATAAGTATAAAAATAAGTATAAAAATAAGTATGAAAAAAAGAATAAAACAAAAATAAGTATAAAAATAAGAATAAGTATAAAAATAAGAAGAAAACAAAAATAAGTATAAAAATAAGAATATGTATAAAAATAAGAAGAAAACCAAAATAAGTATAAAAATAAGAATAAGTATAAAAATAAGTATAAAAATAAGAATGAAATAAAATAAGAATAAAACAAACAATATATAAAAATAAGTATAAAAATAGGAATAAGTATAAAAATAAGAACAGTACAAAAATAAGTGTAAAAATAAGAATAAGTATAAAAATAAGTATAAAAATAAGAACAAACAAAAATAAGTATAAAAATAAGAATAAGTATAAAAATAAGTATGAAAAAAAGAATAAAACAAAAATAAGTATAAAAATAAGAATAACAAAGTATAAAAATAGGAATAAGTATAAAAATAAGTAAAAAATTAGAAAAAAGCAAAAATAAGTATAAAAAAACAATAAGTATAAAAATAAGTATAAAAATAAGAACAAAACAAAAATAAGTATAAAAATAAGAATAAGTATAAAAATAAGAAGAAAACAAAAATAAGTATAAAAATAAGAATATGTATAAAAATAAGAAGAAAACAAAAATAAGTATAAAAATAAGAATATGTATAAAAATAAGAACAAAACAAAAATAAGTATAAAAATAAGAATATGTATAAAAATAAGAAGAAAACAAAAATAAGAATAAGTATAAAAATAAGTATAAAAATAAGAATGAAATAAAATAAGAATAAAACAAACAATATATAAAAATAAGTATAAAAATAGGAATAAGTATAAAAATATGAAGAAAACAAAAATAAGTGTAAAAATAAGAATAAGTATAAAAATAAGTATAAAAATAAGAACAAACAAAAATAAGTATAAAAATAAGAATAAGTATAAAAATAAGTATGAAAAAAAGAATAAAACAAAAATAAGTATAAAAATAAGAATAAAAAAAGTATAAAAATAGGAATAAGTATAAAAATAAGTAAAAAATTAGAAAAAAGCAAAAATAAGTATAAAAAAAACAATAAGTATAAAAATAAGTATAAAAATAAGAATAAGTATAAAAATAAGAAGAAAGCAAAAATAAGTATAAAAATAAGTATAAAAATAAGATTAAGTATAAAAATAAGTATAAAAATAAGAATGAAATAAAATAAGAATAAAACAAACAATATATAAAAATAAGTATAAAAATAGGAATAAGTATAAAAATAAGTATAAAAATAAGAATAAGTATAAAAATAAGTATGAAAAAAAGAATAAAACAAAAATAAGTGTAAAAAAAAGAATAAGTATAAAAATAAGTATAAAAATAAGAACAAACAAAAATAAGTATAAAAATAAGAATAAGTATAAAAATAAGTATGAAAAAAAGAATAAAACAAAAATAAGTATAAAAATAAGAATAAAAAAGTATAAAAATAGGAATAAGTATAAAAATAAGTAAAAAATTAGAAAAAAGCAAAAATAAGTATAAAAAAAACAATAAGTATAAAAATAAGTATAAAAATAAGAACAAAACAAAAATAAGTATAAAAATAAGAATATGTATAAAAATATGAAGAAAACAAAAATAAGTATAAAAATAAGAATAAGTATAAAAATAAGTATAAAAATAAGAATGAAATAAAATAAGAATAAAACAAACAATATATAAAAATAAGTATAAAAATAGGAATAAGTATAAAAATAAGAACAATACAAAAATAAGTGTAAAAATAAGAATAAGTATAAAAATAAGTATAAAAATAAGTATGAAAAAAAGAATAAAACAAAAATAAGTATAAAAATAAGAATAAGTATAAAAATAAGAAGAAAATAAAAATAAGTATAAAAATAAGTATAAAAATAAGAATATGTATAAAAATATGAAGAAAACAAAAATAAGTATAAAAATAAGAATAAGTATAAAAATAAGTATAAAAATAAGAATGAAATAAAATAAGAATAAAACAAACAATATATAAAAATAAGTATAAAAATAGGAATAAGTATAAAAATAAGAACAGTACAAAAATAAGTGTAAAAATAAGAATAAGTATAAAAATAAGTATAAAAATAAGATTAAGTATAAAAATAAGTATAAAAATAAGAATGAAATAAAATAAGAATAAAACAAACAATATATAAAAATAAGTATAAAAATAGGAATAAGTATAAAAATAAGAACAGTACAAAAATAAGTGTAAAAAAAAGAATAAGTATAAAAATAAGTATAAAAATAAGAACAAACAAAAATAAGTATAAAAATAAGAATAAGTATAAAAATAAGTATGAAAAAAAGAATAAAACAAAAATAAGTATAAAAATAAGAATAAAAAAGTATAAAAATAGGAATAAGTATAAAAATAAGTAAAAAATTAGAAAAAAGCAAAAATAAGTATAAAAAAAACAATAAGTATAAAAATAAGTATAAAAATAAGAACAAAGCAAAAATAAGTATAAAAATAAGAATATGTATAAAAATATGAAGAAAACAAAAATAAGTATAAAAATAAGAATAAGTATAAAAATAAGAATGAAATAAAATAAGAATAAAATAAACAATATATAAAAATAAGTATAAAAATAGGAATAAGTATAAAAATAAGAACAATACAAAAATAAGTGTAAAAATAAGAATAAGTATAAAAATAAGTATGAAAAAAAGAATAAAACAAAAATAAGTATAAAAATAAGAATAAGTATAAAAATAAGAAGAAAACAAAAATAAGTATAAAAATAAGAAGAAAACAAAAATAAGTATAAAAATAAGTATAAAAATAAGAATATGTATAAAAATAAGAAGAAAACAAAAATAAGTATAAAAATAAGAATAAGTATAAAAATAAGTATAAAAATAAGAATGAAATAAAATAAGAATAAAACAAACAATATATAAAAATAAGTATAAAAATAGGAATAAGTATAAAAATAAGAACAGTACAAAAATAAGTGTAAAAATAAGAATAAGTATAAAAATAAGTATAAAAATAAGAACAAACAAAAATAAGTATAAAAATAAGAATAAGTATAAAAATAAGTATGAAAAAAAGAATAAAACAAAAATAAGTATAAAAATAAGAATAACAAAGTATAAAAATAGGAATAAGTATAAAAATAAGTAAAAAAATAAGAACAAAACAAAAATAAGTATAAAAATAAGGATAAGTATAAAAATAAGAAGAAAACAAAAATAAGTATAAAAATAAGGATAAGTATAAAAATAAGAAGAAAACAAAAATAAGTATAAAAATAAGAATATGTATAAAAATAAGAAGAAAACAAAAATAAGTATAAAAATAAGAATAAGTATAAAAATAAGTATAAAAATAAGAATAAAATAAAATAAGAATAAAAATAAGAATAAGTATAAAAATAAGTATGAAAAAAAGAATAAAACAAAAATAAGTATAAAAATAAGAATAAAAAAAGTATAAAAATAGGAATAAGTATAAAAATAAGTAAAAAATTTGAAAAAAGCAAAAATAAGTATAAAAAAAATAATAAGTATAAAAATAAGTATAAAAATAAGAACAAAACAAAAATAAGTATAAAAATAAGAATATGTATAAAAATAAGAAGAAAACAAAAATAAGAATAAGTATAAAAATAAGTATAAAAATAAGAACAAACAAAAATAAGTGTAAAAATAAGAATAAGTATAAAAATAAGTATAAAAATAAGAACAAACAAAAATAAGTATAAAAATAAGAATAAGTATAAAAATAAGTATGAAAAAAGAATAAAACAAAAATAAGTATAAAAATAAGAATACAAAAAGTATAAAAATAGGAATAAGTATAAAAATAAGTAAAAAAATTAGAAAAAAGCAAAAATAAATATAAAAAAACAATAAGTATAAAAATAAGAACAAACAAAAATAAGTATAAAAATAAGAATAAGTATAAAAATAAGTATGAAAAAAAGAATAAAACAAAAATAAGTATAAAAATAAGAATAAAAAAAGTATAAAAATAGGAATAAGTATAAAAATAAGTAAAAAATTAGAAAAAAGCAAAAATAAGTATAAAAAAAACAATAAGTATAAAAATAAGTATAAAAATAAGAACAAAACAAAAATAAGTATAAAAATAAGAATATGTATAAAAATATGAAGAAAACAAAAATAAGTATAAGAATAAGAATAAGTATAAAAATAAGTATAAAAATAAGAACAAAACAAAAATAAGTATAAAAATAAGAATAAGTATAAAAATAAGAAGAAAACAAAAATAAGTATAAAAATAAGAATATGTATAAAAATAAGAAGAAAACAAAAATAGTTATAAAAATAAGAATATGTATAAAAATAAGAAGAAAACAAAAATAAGTATAAAAATAAGAATAAGTATAAAAATAAGTATAAAAATAAGAACAAACAAAAATAAGTATAAAAATAAGAATAAGTATAAAAATAAGTATGAAAAAAAGAATAAAACAAAAATAAGTATAAAAATAAGAATAAAAAAAGTATAAAAATAGGAATAAGTATAAAAATAAGTAAAAAATTAGAAAAAAGCAAAAATAAGTATAAAAAAAATAATAAGTATAAAAATAAGTATAAAAATAAGAACAAAACAAAAATAAGTATAAAAATAAGAATATGTATAAAAATAAGAAGAAAACAAAAATAAGAATAAGTATAAAAATAAGTATAAAAATAAGAATGAAGTAAAATAAGAATAAAACAAACAATATATAAAAATAAGTATAAAAATAGGAATAAGTATAAAAATAAGAACAATACAAAAATAAGTGTAAAAATAAGAATAAGTATAAAAATAAGTATAAAAATAAGAAAAAAGCAAAAATAAGTATAAAAATAAGACTAAGTATAAAAATAAGTATGAAAAAAAGAATAAAACAAAAATAAGTATAAAAATAAGAATAACAAAGTATAAAAATAGGAATAAGTATAAAAATAAGTAAAAAATTAGAAAAAAGCAAAAATAAGTATAAAAAAACAATAAGTATAAAAATAAGTATAAAAATAAGAACAAAACAAAAATAAGTATAAAAATAAGAATAAGTATAAAAATAAGAAGAAAACAAAAATAAGTATAAAAATAAGTATAAAAATAAGAATATGTATAAAAATAAGAAGAAAACAAAAATAAGTATAAAAATAAGAATAAGTATAAAAATAAGTATAAAAATAAGAATGAAATTGAATATGAATAAAATAAACAATATATAAAAATAAGTATAAAAATAAGTATAAAAATAAGAACAAAACAAAAATAAGTATAAAAATAAGAATAAGTATAAAAATAAGAAGAAAACAAAAATAAGTATAAAAATAAGTATAAAAATAAGAATATGTATAAAAATAAGAAGAAAACAAAAATAAGTATAAAAATAAGAATAAGTATAAAAATAAGTATAAAAATAAGAATGAAATAAAATAAGAATAAAATAAACAATATATAAAAATAAGTATAAAAATAGGAATAAGTATAAAAATAAGAACAGTACAAAAATAAGTGTAAAAATAAGAATATGTATAAAAATATGAAGAAAACAAAAATAAGTATAAAAATAAGAATAAGTATAAAAATAAGTATAAAAATAAGAATAAGTATAAAAATAAGAAGAAAACAAAAATAAGTATAAAAATAAGTATAAAAATAAGATTAAGTATAAAAATAAATATAAAAATAAGAATGAAATAAAATAAGAATAAAACAAACAATATATAAAAATAAGTATAAAAATAGGAATAAGTATAAAAATAAGAACAGTACAAAAATAAGTGTAAAAAAAAGAATAAGTATAAAAATAAGTATAAAAATAAGAACAAACAAAAATAAGTATAAAAATAAGAATAAGTATAAAAATAAGTATGAAAAAAAGAATAAAACAAAAATAAGTATAAAAATAAGAATGAAATAAAATAAGAATAAAACAAACAATATATAAAAATAAGTATAAAAATAGGAATAAGTATAAAAATAAGAACAGTACAAAAATAAGTGTAAAAAAAAGAATAAGTATAAAAATAAGTATAAAAATAAGAACAAACAAAAATAAGTATAAAAATAAGAATAAGTATAAAAATAAGTATGAAAAAAAGAATAAAACAAAAATAAGTATAAAAATAAGAATAAAAAAGTATAAAAATAGGAATAAGTATAAAAATAAGTAAAAAATTAGAAAAAAGCAAAAATAAGTATAAAAAAAACAATAAGTATAAAAATAAGTATAAAAATAAGAACAAAACAAAAATAAGTATAAAAATAAGAATATGTATAAAAATATGAAGAAAACAAAAATAAGTATAAGAATAAGTATAAAAATAAGTATAAAAAAAAGAATGAAATAAAATAAGAATAAAACAAACAATATATAAAAATAAGTATAAAAATAGGAATAAGTATAAAAATAAGAACAATACAAAAATAAGTGTAAAAATAAGAATAAGTATAAAAATAAGTATAAAAATAAGTATGAAAAAAAGAATAAAACAAAAATAAGTATAAAAATAAGAATAAGTATAAAAATAAGAAGAAAACAAAAATAAGTATAAAAATAAGTATAAAAATAAGAAGAAAACAAAAATAAGTATAAAAATAAGAATATGTATAAAAATATGAAGAAAACAAAAATAAGTATAAAAATAAGAATAAGTATAAAAATAAGAAGAAAACAAAAATAAGTATAAAAATAAGTATAAAAATAAGAAGAAAACAAAAATAAGTATAAAAATAAGAATATGTATAAAAATATGAAGAAAACAAAAATAAGTATAAAAATAAGAATAAAAAAGTATAAAAATAGGAATAAGTATAAAAATAAGTAAAAAATTAGAAAAAAGCAAAAATAAGTATAAAAAAAACAATAAGTATAAAAATAAGTATAAAAATAAGAACAAAACAAAAATAAGTATAAAAATAAGAATATGTATAAAAATATGAAGAAAACAAAAATAAGTATAAAAATAAGAATAAGTATAAAAATAAGTATAAAAATAAGAATGAAATAAAATAAGAATAAAACAAACAATATATAAAAATAAGTATAAAAATAGGAATAAGTATAAAAATAAGAACAATACAAAATAAGTGTAAAAATAAGAATAAGTATAAAAATAAGTATAAAAATAAGTATGAAAAAAAGAATAAAACAAAAATAAGTATAAAAATAAGAATAAGTATAAAAATAAGAAGAAAACAAAAATAAGTATAAAAATAAGTATAAAAATAAGAAGAAAACAAAAATAAGTATAAAAATAAGAATATGTATAAAAATATGAAGAAAACAAAAATAAGTATAAAAATAAGAATAAGTATAAAAATAAGTATAAAAATAAGTATAAAAATAAGAATATGTATAAAAATAAGAAGAAAACCAAAATAAGTATAAAAATAAGAATAAGTATAAAAATAAGTATAAAAATAAGAATGAAATAAAATAAGAATAAAACAAACAATATATAAAAATAAGTATAAAAATAGGAATAAGTATAAAAATAAGAACAGTACAAAAATAAGTGTAAAAATAAGAATAAGTATAAAAATAAGTATAAAAATAAGAACAAACAAAAATAAGTATAAAAATAAGAATAAGTATAAAAATAAGTATGAAAAAAAGAATAAAACAAAAATAAGTATAAAAATAAGAATAACAAAGTATAAAAATAGGAATAAGTATAAAAATAAGTATAAAAATAAGTATGAAAAAAAGAATAAAACAAAAATAAGTATAAAAATAAGAATAAGTATAAAAATAAGAAGAAAACAAAAATAAGTATAAAAATAAGTATAAAAATAAGAATATGTATAAAAATAAGAAGAAAACCAAAATAAGTATAAAAATAAGAATAAGTATAAAAATAAGTATAAAAATAAGAATGAAATAAAATAAGAATAAAACAAACAATATATAAAAATAAGTATAAAAATAGGAATAAGTATAAAAATAAGAACAGTACAAAAATAAGTGTAAAAATAAGAATAAGTATAAAAATAAGAACAAACAAAAATAAGTATAAAAAAACAATAAGTATAAAAATAAGTATAAAAATAAGAACAAAACAAAAATAAGTATAAAAATAAGAATATGTATAAAAATAAGAAGAAAACAAAAATAAGTATAAAAATAAGAATATGTATAAAAATATGAAGAAAACAAAAATAAGTATAAAAATAAGAATAAGTATAAAAATAAGTATAAAAATAAGAATGAAATAAAATAAGAATAAAACAAACAATATATAAAAATAAGTATAAAAATAGGAATAAGTATAAAAATAAGAACAATACAAAAATAAGTGTAAAAATAAGAATAAGTATAAAAATAAGTATAAAAATAAGTATGAAAAAAAGAATAAAACAAAAATAAGTATAAAAATAAGAAGAAAACAAAAATAAGTATAAAAATAAGAATAAGTATAAAAATAAGTATAAAAATAAGTATGAAAAAAAGAATAAAACAAAAATAAGTATAAAAATAAGAATAAAAAAAGTATAAAAATAGGAATAAGTATAAAAATAAGTAAAAAATTAGAAAAAAGCAAAAATAAGTATAAAAAAAGAATAAGTATAAAAATAAGTATAAAAATAGGAATAAGTATAAAAATAAGAAGAAAACAAAAATAAGTATAAAAATAAGTATAAAAATAAGATTAAGTATAAAAATAAATATAAAAATAAGAATGAAATAAAATAAGAATAAAACAAACAATATATAAAAATAAGTATAAAAATAGGAATAAGTATAAAAATAAGAACAGTACAAAAATAAGTGTAAAAAAAAGAATAAGTATAAAAATAAGTATAAAAATAAGAACAAACAAAAATAAGTATAAAAATAAGAATAAGTATAAAAATAAGTATGAAAAAAAGAATAAAACAAAAATAAGTATAAAAATAAGAATAAAAAAGTATAAAAATAGGAATAAGTATAAAAATAAGTAAAAAATTAGAAAAAAGCAAAAATAAGTATAAAAAAAACAATAAGTATAAAAATAAGTATAAAAATAAGAACAAAACAAAAATAAGTATAAAAATAAGAATATGTATAAAAATAAGAAGAAAACAAAAATAAGAATAAGTATAAAAATAAGTATAAAAATAAGAATGAAATAAAATAAGAATAAAACAAACAATATATAAAAATAAGTATAAAAATAGGAATAAGTATAAAAATAAGAACAATACAAAAATAAGTGTAAAAATAAGAATAAGTATAAAAATAAGTATAAAAATAAGAATAAAGCAAAAATAAGTATAAAAATAAGACTAAGTATAAAAATAAGTATGAAAAAAGAATAAAACAAAAATAAGTATAAAAATAAGAATAACAAAGTATAAAAATAGGAATAAGTATAAAAATAAGTAAAAAATTAGAAAAAAGCAAAAATAAGTATAAAAAAACAATAAGTATAAAAATAAGTATAAAAATAAGAACAAAACAAAAATAAGTATAAAAATAAGAATAAGTATAAAAATAAGAAGAAAACAAAAATAAGTATAAAAATAAGTATAAAAATAAGAATATGTATAAAAATAAGAAGAAAACAAAAATAAGTATAAAAATAAGAATAAGTATAAAAATAAGTATAAAAATAAGAATGAAATAAAATAAGAATAAAATAAACAATATATAAAAATAAGTATAAAAATAAGTATAAAAATAAGAACAAAACAAAAATAAGTATAAAAATAAGAATAAGTATAAAAATAAGAAGAAAACAAAAATAAGTATAAAAATAAGTATAAAAATAAGAATATGTATAAAAATAAGAAGAAAACAAAAATAAGTATAAAAATAAGAATAAGTATAAAAATAAGTATAAAAATAAGAATGAAATAAAATAAGAATAAAATAAACAATATATAAAAATAAGTATAAAAATAGGAATAAGTATAAAAATAAGAACAGTACAAAAATAAGTGTAAAAATAAGAATATGTATAAAAATATGAAGAAAACAAAAATAAGTATAAAAATAAGAATAAGTATAAAAATAAGTATGAAAAAAAGAATAAAACAAAAATAAGTATAAAAATAAGAATAAAAAAAGTATAAAAATAGGAATAAGTATAAAAATAAGTAAAAAATTAGAAAAAAGCAAAAATAAGTATAAAAAAAACAATAAGTATAAAAATAAGTATAAAAATAAAAATAAGTATAAAAATAAGAAGAAAACAAAAATAAGTATAAAAATAAGTATAAAAATAAGATTAAGTATAAAAATAAATATAAAAATAAGAATGAAATAAAATAAGAATAAAACAAACAATATATAAAAATAAGTATAAAAATAGGAATAAGTATAAAAATAAGAACAGTACAAAAATAAGTGTAAAAAAAAGAATAAGTATAAAAATAAGTATAAAAATAAGAACAAACAAAAATAAGTATAAAAATAAGAATAAGTATAAAAATAAGTATGAAAAAAAGAATAAAACAAAAATAAGTATAAAAATAAGAATAAAAAAGTATAAAAATAGGAATAAGTATAAAAATAAGTAAAAAATTAGAAAAAAGCAAAAATAAGTATAAAAAAAACAATAAGTATAAAAATAAGTATAAAAATAAGAACAAAACAAAAATAAGTATAAAAATAAGAATATGTATAAAAATAAGAAGAAAACAAAAATAAGAATAAGTATAAAAATAAGTATAAAAATAAGAATGAAATAAAATAAGAATAAAACAAACAATATATAAAAATAAGTATAAAAATAGGAATAAGTATAAAAATAAGAACAATACAAAAATAAGTGTAAAAATAAGAATAAGTATAAAAATAAGTATAAAAATAAGAATAAAGCAAAAATAAGTATAAAAATAAGACTAAGTATAAAAATAAGTATGAAAAAAGAATAAAACAAAAATAAGTATAAAAATAAGAATAACAAAGTATAAAAATAGGAATAAGTATAAAAATAAGTAAAAAATTAGAAAAAAGCAAAAATAAGTATAAAAAAACAATAAGTATAAAAATAAGTATAAAAATAAGAACAAAACAAAAATAAGTATAAAAATAAGAATAAGTATAAAAATAAGAAGAAAACAAAAATAAGTATAAAAATAAGTATAAAAATAAGAATATGTATAAAAATAAGAAGAAAACAAAAATAAGTATAAAAATAAGAATAAGTATAAAAATAAGTATAAAAATAAGAATGAAATAAAATAAGAATAAAATAAACAATATATAAAAATAAGTATAAAAATAAGTATAAAAATAAGAACAAAACAAAAATAAGTATAAAAATAAGAATAAGTATAAAAATAAGAAGAAAACAAAAATAAGTATAAAAATAAGTATAAAAATAAGAATATGTATAAAAATAAGAAGAAAACAAAAATAAGTATAAAAATAAGAATAAGTATAAAAATAAGTATAAAAATAAGAATGAAATAAAATAAGAATAAAATAAACAATATATAAAAATAAGTATAAAAATAGGAATAAGTATAAAAATAAGAACAGTACAAAAATAAGTGTAAAAATAAGAATATGTATAAAAATATGAAGAAAACAAAAATAAGTATAAAAATAAGAATAAGTATAAAAATAAGTATGAAAAAAAGAATAAAACAAAAATAAGTATAAAAATAAGAATAAAAAAAGTATAAAAATAGGAATAAGTATAAAAATAAGTAAAAAATTAGAAAAAAGCAAAAATAAGTATAAAAAAAACAATAAGTATAAAAATAAGTATAAAAATAAAAATAAGTATAAAAATAAGAAGAAAACAAAAATAAGTATAAAAATAAGTATAAAAATAAGATTAAGTATAAAAATAAATATAAAAATAAGAATGAAATAAAATAAGAATAAAGAACAGTACAAAAATAAGTGTAAAAAAAAGAATAAGTATAAAAATAAGTATAAAAATAAGAACAAACAAAAATAAGTATAAAAATAAGAATAAGTATAAAAATAAGTATGAAAAAAAGAATAAAACAAAAATAAGTATAAAAATAAGAATAAAAAAAGTATAAAAATAGGAATAAGTATAAAAATAAGTAAAAAATTAGAAAAAAGCAAAAATAAGTATAAAAAAAACAATAAGTATAAAAATAAGTATAAAAATAAGAATAAGTATAAAAATAAGAAGAAAACAAAAATAAGTATAAAAATAAGTATAAAAATAAGATTAAGTATAAAAATAAATATAAAAATAAGAATGAAATAAAATAAGAATAAAACAAACAATATATAAAAATAAGTATAAAAATAGGAATAAGTATAAAAATAAGAACAGTACAAAAATAAGTGTAAAAAAAAGAATAAGTATAAAAATAAGTATAAAAATAAGAACAAACAAAAATAAGTATAAAAATAAGAATAAGTATAAAAATAAGTATGAAAAAAAGAATAAAACAAAAATAAGTATAAAAATAAGAATAAAAAAGTATAAAAATAGGAATAAGTATAAAAATAAGTAAAAAATTAGAAAAAAGCTAAAATAAGTATAAAAAAAAGAACAAAACAAAAATAAGTATAAAAATAAGAATATGTATAAAAATATGAAGAAAACAAAAATAAGTATAAAAATAAGAATAAGTATAAAAATAAGTATAAAAATAAGAATGAAATAAAATAAGAATAAAACAAACAATATATAAAAATAAGTATAAAAATAGGAATAAGTATAAAAATAAGAACAATACAAAAATAAGTGTAAAAATAAGAATAAGTATAAAAATAAGTATAAAAATAAGTATGAAAAAAAGAATAAAACAAAAATAAGTATAAAAATAAGAATAAGTATAAAAATAAGAAGAAAACAAAAATAAGTATAAAAAAAGAATAAGTATAAAAATAAGTATAAAAATAGGAATAAGTATAAAAATAAGAAGAAAACAAAAATAAGTATAAAAATAAGTATAAAAATAAGATTAAGTATAAAAATAAATATAAAAATAAGAATGAAATAAAATAAGAATAAAACAAACAATATATAAAAATAAGTATAAAAATAGGAATAAGTATAAAAATAAGAACAGTACAAAAATAAGTGTAAAAAAAAGAATAAGTATAAAAATAAGTATAAAAATAAGAACAAACAAAAATAAGTATAAAAATAAGAATAAGTATAAAAATAAGTATGAAAAAAAGAATAAAACAAAAATAAGTATAAAAATAAGAATAAAAAAGTATAAAAATAGGAATAAGTATAAAAATAAGTAAAAAATTAGAAAAAAGCAAAAATAAGTATAAAAATAAGAATAAGTATAAAAATAAGTATAAAAATAAGAATGAAATAAAATAAGAATAAAACAAACAATATATAAAAATAAGTATAAAAATAGGAATAAGTATAAAAATAAGAACAATACAAAAATAAGTGTAAAAATAAGAATAAGTATAAAAATAAGTATAAAAATAAGTATGAAAAAAAGAATAAAACAAAAATAAGTATAAAAATAAGAATAAGTATAAAAATAAGAAGAAAACAAAAATAAGTATAAAAAAAGAATAAGTATAAAAATAAGTATAAAAATAGGAATAAGTATAAAAATAAGAAGAAAACAAAAATAAGTATAAAAATAAGTATAAAAATAAGATTAAGTATAAAAATAAATATAAAAATAAGAATGAAATAAAATAAGAATAAAACAAACAATATATAAAAATAAGTATAAAAATAGGAATAAGTATAAAAATAAGAACAGTACAAAAATAAGTGTAAAAAAAAGAATAAGTATAAAAATAAGTATAAAAATAAGAACAAACAAAAATAAGTATAAAAATAAGAATAAGTATAAAAATAAGTATGAAAAAAAGAATAAAACAAAAATAAGTATAAAAATAAGAATAAAAAAGTATAAAAATAGGAATAAGTATAAAAATAAGTAAAAAATTAGAAAAAAGCAAAAATAAGTATAAAAAAAACAATAAGTATAAAAATAAGTATAAAAATAAGAACAAAACAAAAATAAGTATAAAAATAAGAATATGTATAAAAATAAGAAGAAAACAAAAATAAGAATAAGTATAAAAATAAGTATAAAAATAAGAATGAAATAAAATAAGAATAAAACAAACAATATATAAAAATAAGTATAAAAATAGGAATAAGTATAAAAATAAGAACAATACAAAAATAAGTGTAAAAATAAGAATAAGTATAAAAATAAGTATAAAAATAAGAAAAAAGCAAAAATAAGTATAAAAATAAGACTAAGTATAAAAATAAGTATGAAAAAAGAATAAAACAAAAATAAGTATAAAAATAAGAATAACAAAGTATAAAAATAGGAATAAGTATAAAAATAAGTAAAAAATTAGAAAAAAGCAAAAATAAGTATAAAAAAACAATAAGTATAAAAATAAGTATAAAAATAAGAACAAAACAAAAATAAGTATAAAAATAAGAATAAGTATAAAAATAAGAAGAAAACAAAAATAAGTATAAAAATAAGTATAAAAATAAGAATATGTATAAAAATAAGAAGAAAACAAAAATAAGTATAAAAATAAGAATAAGTATAAAAATAAGTATAAAAATAAGAATGAAATAAAATAAGAATAAAATAAACAATATATAAAAATAAGTATAAAAATAAGTATAAAAATAAGAACAAAACAAAAATAAGTATAAAAATAAGAATAAGTATAAAAATAAGAAGAAAACAAAAATAAGTATAAAAATAAGTATAAAAATAAGAATATGTATAAAAATAAGAAGAAAACAAAAATAAGTATAAAAATAAGAATAAGTATAAAAATAAGTATAAAAATAAGAATGAAATAAAATAAGAATAAAATAAACAATATATAAAAATAAGTATAAAAATAGGAATAAGTATAAAAATAAGAACAGTACAAAAATAAGTGTAAAAATAAGAATATGTATAAAAATATGAAGAAAACAAAAATAAGTATAAAAATAAGAATAAGTATAAAAATAAGTATGAAAAAAAGAATAAAACAAAAATAAGTATAAAAATAAGAATAAAAAAAGTATAAAAATAGGAATAAGTATAAAAATAAGTAAAAAATTAGAAAAAAGCAAAAATAAGTATAAAAAAAACAATAAGTATAAAAATAAGTATAAAAATAAAAATAAGTATAAAAATAAGAAGAAAACAAAAATAAGTATAAAAATAAGTATAAAAATAAGATTAAGTATAAAAATAAATATAAAAATAAGAATGAAATAAAATAAGAATAAAGAACAGTACAAAAATAAGTGTAAAAAAAAGAATAAGTATAAAAATAAGTATAAAAATAAGAACAAACAAAAATAAGTATAAAAATAAGAATAAGTATAAAAATAAGTATGAAAAAAAGAACAAAACAAAAATAAGTATAAAAATAAGAATAAGTATAAAAATAAGAAGAAAACAAAAATAAGTATAAAAATAAGTATAAAAATAAGAATATGTATAAAAATAAGAAGAAAACAAAAATAAGTATAAAAATAAGAATAAGTATAAAAATAAGTATAAAAATAAGAATGAAATAAAATAAGAATAAAATAAACAATATATAAAAATAAGTATAAAAATAGGAATAAGTATAAAAATAAGAACAGTACAAAAATAAGTGTAAAAATAAGAATATGTATAAAAATATGAAGAAAACAAAAATAAGTATAAAAATAAGAATAAGTATAAAAATAAGTATGAAAAAAAGAATAAAACAAAAATAAGTATAAAAATAAGAATAAAAAAAGTATAAAAATAGGAATAAGTATAAAAATAAGTAAAAAATTAGAAAAAAGCAAAAATAAGTATAAAAAAAACAATAAGTATAAAAATAAGTATAAAAATAAAAATAAGTATAAAAATAAGAAGAAAACAAAAATAAGTATAAAAATAAGTATAAAAATAAGATTAAGTATAAAAATAAATATAAAAATAAGAATGAAATAAAATAAGAATAAAGAACAGTACAAAAATAAGTGTAAAAAAAAGAATAAGTATAAAAATAAGTATAAAAATAAGAACAAACAAAAATAAGTATAAAAATAAGAATAAGTATAAAAATAAGTATGAAAAAAAGAATAAAACAAAAATAAGTATAAAAATAAGAATGAAATAAAATAAGAATAAAACAAACAATATATAAAAATAAGTATAAAAATAGGAATAAGTATAAAAATAAGAACAGTACAAAAATAAGTGTAAAAAAAAGAATAAGTATAAAAATAAGTATAAAAATAAGAACAAACAAAAATAAGTATAAAAATAAGAATAAGTATAAAAATAAGTATGAAAAAAAGAATAAAACAAAAATAAGTATAAAAATAAGAATAAAAAAGTATAAAAATAGGAATAAGTATAAAAATAAGTAAAAAATTAGAAAAAAGCAAAAATAAGTATAAAAAAAACAATAAGTATAAAAATAAGTATAAAAATAAGAACAAAACAAAAATAAGTATAAAAATAAGAATATGTATAAAAATATGAAGAAAACAAAAATAAGTATAAAAATAAGAATAAGTATAAAAATAAGTATAAAAATAAGAATGAAATAAAATAAGAATAAAACAAACAATATATAAAAATAAGTATAAAAATAGGAATAAGTATAAAAATAAGAACAATACAAAAATAAGTGTAAAAATAAGAATAAGTATAAAAATAAGTATAAAAATAAGTATGAAAAAAAGAATAAAACAAAAATAAGTATAAAAATAAGAATAAGTATAAAAATAAGAAGAAAACAAAAATAAGTATAAAAATAAGTATAAAAATAAGAAGAAAACAAAAATAAGTATAAAAATAAGAATATGTATAAAAATATGAAGAAAACAAAAATAAGTATAAAAATAAGAATAAGTATAAAAATAAGTATAAAAATAAGTATGAAAAAAAGAATAAAAAAAAAATAAGTATAAAAATAAGAATAAGTATAAAAATAAGAAGAAAACAAAAATAAGTATAAAAATAAGTATAAAAATAAGAATATGTATAAAAATAAGAAGAAAACCAAAATAAGTATAAAAATAAGAATAAGTATAAAAATAAGTATAAAAATAAGAATGAAATAAAATAAGAATAAAACAAACAATATATAAAAATAAGTATAAAAATAGGACTAAGTATAAAAATAAGAACAGTACAAAAATAAGTGTAAAAATAAGAATAAGTATAAAAATAAGTATAAAAATAAGAACAAACAAAAATAAGTATAAAAATAAGAATAAGTATAAAAATAAGTATGAAAAAAAGAATAAAACAAAAATAAGTATAAAAATAAGAATAACAAAGTATAAAAATAGGAATAAGTATAAAAATAAGTAAAAAATTAGAAAAAAGCAAAAATAAGTATAAAAAAACAATAAGTATAAAAATAAGTGTAAAAATAAGAATAAGTATAAAAATAAGTATAAAAATAAGTATGAAAAAAAGAATAAAACAAAAATAAGTATAAAAATAAGAATAAGTATAAAAATAAGAGGAAAACAAAAATAAGTATAAAAATAAGTATAAAAATATGAAGAAAACAAAAATAAGTATAAAAATAAGAATAAGTATAAAAATAAGTATAAAAATAAGAATGAAATAAAATAAGAATAAAACAAACAATATATAAAAATAAGTATAAAAATAGGAATAAGTATAAAAATAAGAACAAAACAAAAATAAGTGTAAAAATAAGAATAAGTATAAAAATAAGAACAAACAAAAATAAGTATAAAAATAAGAATAAGTATAAAAATAAGTATGAAAAAAAGAATAAAACAAAAATAAGTATAAAAATAAGAATAAAAAAAGTATAAAAATAGGAATAAGTATAAAAATAAGTAAAAAATTAGAAAAAAGCAAAAAGAAGTATAAAAAAAACAATAAGTATAAAAATAAGTATAAAAATAAGAATAAGTATAAAAATAAGAAGAAAACAAAAATAAGTATAAAAATAAGAATAAGTATAAAAATAAGTATAAAAATAAGTATGAAAAAAAGAATAAAACAAAAATAAGTATAAAAATAAGAATAAAAAAAGTATAAAAATAGGAATAAGTATAAAAATAAGTAAAAAATTAGAAAAAAGCAAAAATAAGTATAAAAAAAACAATAAGTATAAAAATAAGTATAAAAATAAGAATAAGTATAAAAATAAGAAGAAAACAAAAATAAGTATAAAAATAAGTATAAAAATAAGATTAAGTATAAAAATAAATATAAAAATAAGAATGAAATAAAATAAGAATAAAACAAACAATATATAAAAATAAGTATAAAAATAGGAATAAGTATAAAAATAAGAACAGTACAAAAATAAGTGTAAAAAAAAGAATAAGTATAAAAATAAGTATAAAAATAAGAACAAACAAAAATAAGTATAAAAATAAGAATAAGTATAAAAATAAGTATGAAAAAAAGAATAAAACAAAAATAAGTATAAAAATAAGAATAAAAAAGTATAAAAATAGGAATAAGTATAAAAATAAGTAAAAAATTAGAAAAAAGCTAAAATAAGTATAAAAAAAAGAACAAAACAAAAATAAGTATAAAAATAAGAATATGTATAAAAATATGAAGAAAACAAAAATAAGTATAAAAATAAGAATAAGTATAAAAATAAGTATAAAAATAAGTATGAAAAAAAGAATAAAACAAAAATAAGTATAAAAATAAGAATAAGTATAAAAATAAGAAGAAAACAAAAATAAGTATAAAAAAAGAATAAGTATAAAAATAAGTATAAAAATAGGAATAAGTATAAAAATAAGAAGAAAACAAAAATAAGTATAAAAATAAGTATAAAAATAAGATTAAGTATAAAAATAAATATAAAAATAAGAATGAAATAAAATAAGAATAAAACAAACAATATATAAAAATAAGTATAAAAATAGGAATAAGTATAAAAATAAGAACAGTACAAAAATAAGTGTAAAAAAAAGAATAAGTATAAAAATAAGTATAAAAATAAGAACAAACAAAAATAAGTATAAAAATAAGAATAAGTATAAAAATAAGTATGAAAAAAAGAATAAAACAAAAATAAGTATAAAAATAAGAATAAAAAAGTATAAAAATAGGAATAAGTATAAAAATAAGTAAAAAATTAGAAAAAAGCAAAAATAAGTATAAAAAAAACAATAAGTATAAAAATAAGTATAAAAATAAGAACAAAACAAAAATAAGTATAAAAATAAGAATATGTATAAAAATAAGAAGAAAACAAAAATAAGAATAAGTATAAAAATAAGTATAAAAATAAGAATGAAATAAAATAAGAATAAAACAAACAATATATAAAAATAAGTATAAAAATAGGAATAAGTATAAAAATAAGAACAATACAAAAATAAGTGTAAAAATAAGAATAAGTATAAAAATAAGTATAAAAATAAGAAAAAAGCAAAAATAAGTATAAAAATAAGACTAAGTATAAAAATAAGTATGAAAAAAGAATAAAACAAAAATAAGTATAAAAATAAGAATAACAAAGTATAAAAATAGGAATAAGTATAAAAATAAGTAAAAAATTAGAAAAAAGCAAAAATAAGTATAAAAAAACAATAAGTATAAAAATAAGTATAAAAATAAGAACAAAACAAAAATAAGTATAAAAATAAGAATAAGTATAAAAATAAGAAGAAAACAAAAATAAGTATAAAAATAAGTATAAAAATAAGAATATGTATAAAAATAAGAAGAAAACAAAAATAAGTATAAAAATAAGAATAAGTATAAAAATAAGTATAAAAATAAGAATGAAATAAAATAAGAATAAAATAAACAATATATAAAAATAAGTATAAAAATAAGTATAAAAATAAGAACAAAACAAAAATAAGTATAAAAATAAGAATAAGTATAAAAATAAGAAGAAAACAAAAATAAGTATAAAAATAAGTATAAAAATAAGAATATGTATAAAAATAAGAAGAAAACAAAAATAAGTATAAAAATAAGAATAAGTATAAAAATAAGTATAAAAATAAGAATGAAATAAAATAAGAATAAAATAAACAATATATAAAAATAAGTATAAAAATAGGAATAAGTATAAAAATAAGAACAGTACAAAAATAAGTGTAAAAATAAGAATATGTATAAAAATATGAAGAAAACAAAAATAAGTATAAAAATAAGAATAAGTATAAAAATAAGTATGAAAAAAAGAATAAAACAAAAATAAGTATAAAAATAAGAATAAAAAAAGTATAAAAATAGGAATAAGTATAAAAATAAGTAAAAAATTAGAAAAAAGCAAAAATAAGTATAAAAAAAACAATAAGTATAAAAATAAGTATAAAAATAAAAATAAGTATAAAAATAAGAAGAAAACAAAAATAAGTATAAAAATAAGTATAAAAATAAGATTAAGTATAAAAATAAATATAAAAATAAGAATGAAATAAAATAAGAATAAAGAACAGTACAAAAATAAGTGTAAAAAAAAGAATAAGTATAAAAATAAGTATAAAAATAAGAACAAACAAAAATAAGTATAAAAATAAGAATAAGTATAAAAATAAGTATGAAAAAAAGAATAAAACAAAAATAAGTATAAAAATAAGAATGAAATAAAATAAGAATAAAACAAACAATATATAAAAATAAGTATAAAAATAGGAATAAGTATAAAAATAAGAACAGTACAAAAATAAGTGTAAAAAAAAGAATAAGTATAAAAATAAGTATAAAAATAAGAACAAACAAAAATAAGTATAAAAATAAGAATAAGTATAAAAATAAGTATGAAAAAAAGAATAAAACAAAAATAAGTATAAAAATAAGAATAAAAAAGTATAAAAATAGGAATAAGTATAAAAATAAGTAAAAAATTAGAAAAAAGCAAAAATAAGTATAAAAAAAACAATAAGTATAAAAATAAGTATAAAAATAAGAACAAAACAAAAATAAGTATAAAAATAAGAATATGTATAAAAATATGAAGAAAACAAAAATAAGTATAAAAATAAGAATAAGTATAAAAATAAGTATAAAAATAAGAATGAAATAAAATAAGAATAAAACAAACAATATATAAAAATAAGTATAAAAATAGGAATAAGTATAAAAATAAGAACAATACAAAAATAAGTGTAAAAATAAGAATAAGTATAAAAATAAGTATAAAAATAAGTATGAAAAAAAGAATAAAACAAAAATAAGTATAAAAATAAGAATAAGTATAAAAATAAGAAGAAAACAAAAATAAGTATAAAAATAAGTATAAAAATAAGAAGAAAACAAAAATAAGTATAAAAATAAGAATATGTATAAAAATATGAAGAAAACAAAAATAAGTATAAAAATAAGAATAAGTATAAAAATAAGTATAAAAATAAGTATGAAAAAAAGAATAAAAAAAAAATAAGTATAAAAATAAGAATAAGTATAAAAATAAGAAGAAAACAAAAATAAGTATAAAAATAAGTATAAAAATAAGAATATGTATAAAAATAAGAAGAAAACCAAAATAAGTATAAAAATAAGAATAAGTATAAAAATAAGTATAAAAATAAGAATGAAATAAAATAAGAATAAAACAAACAATATATAAAAATAAGTATAAAAATAGGACTAAGTATAAAAATAAGAACAGTACAAAAATAAGTGTAAAAATAAGAATAAGTATAAAAATAAGTATAAAAATAAGAACAAACAAAAATAAGTATAAAAATAAGAATAAGTATAAAAATAAGTATGAAAAAAAGAATAAAACAAAAATAAGTATAAAAATAAGAATAACAAAGTATAAAAATAGGAATAAGTATAAAAATAAGTAAAAAATTAGAAAAAAGCAAAAATAAGTATAAAAAAACAATAAGTATAAAAATAAGTGTAAAAATAAGAATAAGTATAAAAATAAGTATAAAAATAAGTATGAAAAAAAGAATAAAACAAAAATAAGTATAAAAATAAGAATAAGTATAAAAATAAGAGGAAAACAAAAATAAGTATAAAAATAAGTATAAAAATATGAAGAAAACAAAAATAAGTATAAAAATAAGAATAAGTATAAAAATAAGTATAAAAATAAGAATGAAATAAAATAAGAATAAAACAAACAATATATAAAAATAAGTATAAAAATAGGAATAAGTATAAAAATAAGAACAAAACAAAAATAAGTGTAAAAATAAGAATAAGTATAAAAATAAGAACAAACAAAAATAAGTATAAAAATAAGAATAAGTATAAAAATAAGTATGAAAAAAAGAATAAAACAAAAATAAGTATAAAAATAAGAATAAAAAAAGTATAAAAATAGGAATAAGTATAAAAATAAGTAAAAAATTAGAAAAAAGCAAAAAGAAGTATAAAAAAAACAATAAGTATAAAAATAAGTATAAAAATAAGAATAAGTATAAAAATAAGAAGAAAACAAAAATAAGTATAAAAATAAGAATAAGTATAAAAATAAGTATAAAAATAAGTATGAAAAAAAGAATAAAACAAAAATAAGTATAAAAATAAGAATAAAAAAAGTATAAAAATAGGAATAAGTATAAAAATAAGTAAAAAATTAGAAAAAAGCAAAAATAAGTATAAAAAAAACAATAAGTATAAAAATAAGTATAAAAATAAGAATAAGTATAAAAATAAGAAGAAAACAAAAATAAGTATAAAAATAAGTATAAAAATAAGATTAAGTATAAAAATAAATATAAAAATAAGAATGAAATAAAATAAGAATAAAACAAACAATATATAAAAATAAGTATAAAAATAGGAATAAGTATAAAAATAAGAACAGTACAAAAATAAGTGTAAAAAAAAGAATAAGTATAAAAATAAGTATAAAAATAAGAACAAACAAAAATAAGTATAAAAATAAGAATAAGTATAAAAATAAGTATGAAAAAAAGAATAAAACAAAAATAAGTATAAAAATAAGAATAAAAAAGTATAAAAATAGGAATAAGTATAAAAATAAGTAAAAAATTAGAAAAAAGCTAAAATAAGTATAAAAAAAAGAACAAAACAAAAATAAGTATAAAAATAAGAATATGTATAAAAATATGAAGAAAACAAAAATAAGTATAAAAATAAGAATAAGTATAAAAATAAGTATAAAAATAAGAATGAAATAAAATAAGAATAAAACAAACAATATATAAAAATAAGTATAAAAATAGGAATAAGTATAAAAATAAGAACAAAACAAAAATAAGTATAAAAATAAGAATAAGTATAAAAATAAGAAGAAAACAAAAATAAGTATAAAAATAAGAATATGTATAAAAATATGAAGAAAACAAAAATAAGTATAAAAATAAGAATAAGTATAAAAATAAGTATAAAAATAAGAATGAAATAAAATAAGAATAAAACAAACAATATATAAAAATAAGTATAAAAATAGGAATAAGTATAAAAATAAGAACAATACAAAAATAAGTGTAAAAATAAGAATAAGTATAAAAATAAGTATAAAAATAAGTATGAAAAAAAGAATAAAACAAAAATAAGTATAAAAATAAGAATAAGTATAAAAATAAGAAGAAAACAAAAATAAGTATAAAAATAAGTATAAAAATAAGAAGAAAACAAAAATAAGTATAAAAATAAGAATATGTATAAAAATATGAAGAAAACAAAAATAAGTATAAAAATAAGAATAAGTATAAAAATAAGTATAAAAATAAGAATGAAATAAAATAAGAATAAAACAAACAATATATAAAAATAAGTATAAAAATAGGAATAAGTATAAAAATAAGAACAAAACAAAAATAAGTGTAAAAATAAGAATAAGTATAAAAATAAGTATAAAAATAAGAACAAACAAAAATAAGTATAAAAATAAGAATAAGTATAAAAATAAGTATGAAAAAAAGAATAAAACAAAAATAAGTATAAAAATAAGAATAAAGAAAGTATAAAAATAGGAATAAGTATAAAAATAAGTAAAAAATTAGAAAAAAGCAAAAATAAGTATAAAAAAAACAATAAGTATAAAAATAAGTATAAAAATAAGAACAAAACAAAAATAAGTATAAAAATAAGAATATGTATAAAAATAAGTATAAAAATAAGAATGAAATAAAATAAGAATAAAACAAACAATATATAAAAATAAGTATAAAAATCGGAATAAGTATAAAAATAAGAACAATACAAAAATAAGTGTAAAAATAAGAATAAGTATAAAAATAAGTATAAAAATAAGTATGAAAAAAAGAATAAAACAAAAATAAGTATAAAAATAAGAATAAGTATAAAAATAAGAAGAAAACAAAAATAAGTATAAAAATAAGTATAAAAATAAGAAGAAAACAAAAATAAGTATAAAAATAAGAATATGTATAAAAATATGAAGAAAACAAAAATAAGTATAAAAATAAGAATAAGTATAAAAATAAGTATAAAAATAAGAATGAAATAAAATAAGAATAAAACAAACAATATATAAAAATAAGTATAAAAATAGGAATAAGTATAAAAATAAGAACAAAACAAAAATAAGTGTAAAAATAAGAATAAGTATAAAAATAAGTATAAAAATAAGAACAAACAAAAATAAGTATAAAAATAAGAATAAGTATAAAAATAAGTATGAAAAAAAGAATAAAACAAAAATAAGTATAAAAATAAGAATAAAGAAAGTATAAAAATAGGAATAAGTATAAAAATAAGTAAAAAATTAGAAAAAAGCAAAAATAAGTATAAAAAAAACAATAAGTATAAAAATAAGTATAAAAATAAGAACAAAACAAAAATAAGTATAAAAATAAGAATATGTATAAAAATAAGTATAAAAATAAGAATGAAATAAAATAAGAATAAAACAAACAATATATAAAAATAAGTATAAAAATAGGAATAAGTATAAAAATAAGAACAATACAAAAATAAGTGTAAAAATAAGAATAAGTATAAAAATAAGTATAAAAATAAGAACAAACAAAAATAAGTATAAAAATAAGAATAAACAAAGTATAAAAATAGGAATAAGTATAAAAATAAGTAAAAAATTAGAAAAAAGCAAAAATAAGTATAAAAAAAACAATAAGTATAAAAATAAGTATAAAAATAAGAACAAAACAAAAATAAGTATAAAAATAAGAATATGTATAAAAATATGAAGAAAACAAAAATAAGTATAAAAATAAGAATAAGTATAAAAATAAGTATAAAAATAAGTATGAAAAAAAAGAATAAAACAAAAATAAGTATAAAAATAAGAATAAAAAAAGTATAAAAATAGGAATAAGTATAAAAATAAGTAAAACATTAGAAAAAAGCAAAAATAAGTATAAAAAAAACAATAAGTATAAAAATAAGTATAAAAATAAGAATGAAATAAAATAAGAATAAAACAAACAATATATAAAAATAAGTATAAAAATAGGAATAAGTATAAAAATAAGAACAATACAAAAATAAGTGTAAAAATAAGAATAAGTATAAAAATAAGTATAAAAATAAGAACAAACAAAAATAAGTATAAAAATAAGAATAAGTATAAAAATAAGTATGAAAAAAAGAATAAAACAAAAATAAGTATAAAAATAAGAATAAACAAAGTATAAAAATAGGAATAAGTATAAAAATAAGTAAAAAATTAGAAAAAAGCAAAAATAAGTATAAAAAAAACAATAAGTATAAAAATAAGTATAAAAATAAGAACAAAACAAAAATAAGTATAAAAATAAGAATATGTATAAAAATAAGAAGAAAACAAAAATAAGAATAAGTATAAAAATAAGTATAAAAATAAGAATGAAATAAAATAAGAATAAAACAAACAATATATAAAAATAAGTATAAAAATAGGAATAAGTATAAAAATAAGAACAATACAAAAATAAGTGTAAAAATAAGAATAAGTATAAAAATAAGTATAAAAATAAGAAAAAAGCAAAAATAAGTATAAAAATAAGAATATGTATAAAAATATGAAGAAAACAAAAATAAGTATAAAAAAAACAATAAGTATAAAAATAAGTATAAAAATAAGAACAAAGCAAAAATAAGTATAAAAATAAGAATATGTATAAAAATATGAAGAAAACAAAAATAAGTATAAAAATAAGAATAAGTATAAAAATAAGTATAAAAATAAGAATGAAATAAAATAAGAATAAAACAAACAATATATAAAAATAAGTATAAAAATAGGAATAAGTATAAAAATAAAAACAGTACAAAAATAAGTGTAAAAATAAGAATAAGTATAAAAATAAGTATGAAAAAAAGAATAAAACAAAAATAAGTATAAAAATAAGAATAAAAAAAGTATAAAAATAGGAATAAGTATAAAAATAAGTAAAAAATTAGAAAAAAGCAAAAATAAGTATAAAAAAAACAATAAGTATAAAAATAAGTATAAAAATAAGAATAAGTATAAAAATAAGAAGAAAACAAAAATAAGTATAAAAATAAGATTAAGTATAAAAATAAGTATAAAAATAAGAATGAAATAAAATAAGAATAAAACAAACAATATATAAAAATAAGTATAAAAATAGGAATAAGTATAAAAATAAGAACAGTATAAAAATAAGTGTAAAAAAAAGAATAAGTATAAAAATAAGTATAAAAATAAGAACAAACAAAAATAAGTATAAAAATAAGAATAAGTATAAAAATAAGTATGAAAAAAAGAATAAAACAAAAATAAGTATAAAAATAAGAATAAAAAAGTATAAAAATAGGAATAAGTATAAAAATAAGTACAAAATTAGAAAAAAGCAAAAATAAGTATAAAAAAAACAATAAGTATAAAAAAAAGTATGAAAATAAGAACAAAACAAAAATAAGTATAAAAATAAGAATATGTATAAAAATATGAAGAAAACAAAAATAAGTATAAAAATAAGAATAAGTATAAAAATAAGTATAAAAATAAGAACAAACAAAAATAAGTATAAAAATAAGAATAAGTATAAAAATAAGTATGAAAAAAAGAATAAAATAAAAATAAGTATAAAAATAAGAATAACAAAGTATAAAAATAGGAATAAGTATAAAAATAAGTAAAAAATTAGAAAAAAGCAAAAATAAGTATAAAAAAACAATAAGTATAAAAATAAGTATAAAAATAAGAACAAACAAAAATAAGTATAAAAATAAGAATAAGTATAAAAATAAGTATGAAAAAAGAATAAAACAAAAATAAGTATAAAAATAAGAATAAGTATAAAAATAAGTATGAAAAAAAGAATAAAACAAAAATAAGTATAAAAATAAGAATAAAAAAGTATAAAAATAGGAATAAGTATAAAAATAAGTATGAAAAAAAGAATAAAACAAAAATAAGTATAAAAATAAGAATAAAAAAGTATAAAAATAGGAATAAGTATAAAAATAAGTAAAAAATTAGAAAAAAGCAAAAATAAGTATAAAAAAAACAATAAGTATAAAAATAAGTATAAAAATAAGAACAAAACAAAAATAAGTATAAAAATAAGAATATGTATAAAAATAAGTATAAAAATAAGAATGAAATAAAATAAGAATAAAACAAACAATATATAAAAATAAGTATAAAAATAGGAATAAGTATAAAAATAAGAACAATACAAAAATAAGTGTAAAAATAAGAATAAGTATAAAAATAAGTATAAAAATAAGAACAAACAAAAATAAGTATAAAAATAAGAATAAGTATAAAAATAAGTATGAAAAAAAGAATAAAACAAAAATAAGTATAAAAATAAGAATAAACAAAGTATAAAAATAGGAATAAGTATAAAAATAAGTAAAAAATTAGAAAAAAGCAAAAATAAGTATAAAAAAAACAATAAGTATAAAAATAAGTATAAAAATAAGAATAAGTATAAAAATAAGAAGAAAAAAAAAATAAGTATAAAAATAAGTATAAAAATAAGATTAAGTATAAAAATAAATATAAAAATAAGAATGAAATAAAATAAGAATAAAACAAACAATATATAAAAATAAGTATAAAAATAGGAATAAGTATAAAAATAAGAACAGTACAAAAATAAGTGTAAAAAAAAGAATAAGTATAAAAATAAGTATAAAAATAAGAACAAACAAAAATAAGTATAAAAATAAGAATAAGTATAAAAATAAGTATGAAAAAAAGAATAAAACAAAAATAAGTATAAAAATAAGAATAAAAAAGTATAAAAATAGGAATAAGTATAAAAATAAGTAAAAAATTAGAAAAAAGCAAAAATAAGTATAAAAAAACAATGAGTATAAAAATAAGTATAAAAATAAGAACAAAACAAAAATAAGTATAAAAATAAGAATATGTATAAAAATATGAAGAAAACAAAAATAAGTATAAAAATAAGAATAAGTATAAAAATAAGTATAAAAATAGGAATAAGTATAAAAATAAGAACAATACAAAAATAAGTGTAAAAATAAGAATAAGTATAAAAATAAGTATAAAAATAAGTATGAAAAAAAGAATAAAACAAAAATAAGTATAAAAATAAGAATAAGTATAAAAATAAGAAGAAAACAAAAATAAGTATAAAAATAAGTATAAAAATAAGAAGAAAACAAAAATAGTTATAAAAATAAGAATATGTATAAAAATAAGAAGAAAACAAAAATAAGTATAAAAATAAGAATAAGTATAAAAATAAGTATAAAAATAAGTATGAAAAAAAGAATAAAACAAAAATAAGTATAAAAATAAGAATAAGTATAAAAATAAGAAGAAAACAAAAATAAGTATAAAAATAAGTATAAAAATAAGAATATGTATAAAAATAAGAAGAAAACAAAAATAAGTATAAAAATAAGAATAAGTATAAAAATAAGTATAAAAATAAGAATGAAATAAAATAAGAATAAAACAAACAATATATAAAAATAAGTATAAAAATAGGAATAAGTATAAAAATAAGAACAGTACAAAAATAAGTGTAAAAATAAGAATATGTATAAAAATATGAAGAAAACAAAAATAAGTATAAAAATAAGAATAAGTATAAAAATAAGTATAAAAATAAGTATGAAAAAAAGAATAAAACAAAAATAAGTATAAAAATAAGAATAAAAAAAGTATAAAAATAGGAATAAGTATAAAAATAAGTAAAAAATTAGAAAAAAGCAAAAATAAGTATAAAAAAACAATAAGTATAAAAATAAGTATAAAAATAAGAATAAGTATAAAAATAAGAAGAAAACAAAAATAAGTATAAAAATAAGTATAAAAATAAGATTAAGTATAAAAATAAATATAAAAATAAGAATGAAATAAAATAAGAATAAAACAAACAATATATAAAAATAAGTATAAAAATAGGAATAAGTATAAAAATAAGAACAGTACAAAAATAAGTGTAAAAAAAAGAATAAGTATAAAAATAAGTATAAAAATAAGAACAAACAAAAATAAGTATAAAAATAAGAATATGTATAAAAATAAGAAGAAAACAAAAATAAGAATAAGTATAAAAATAAGTATAAAAATAAGAATGAAATAAAATAAGAATAAAACAAACAATATATAAAAATAAGTATAAAAATAGGAATAAGTATAAAAATAAGAACAATACAAAAATAAGTGTAAAAATAAGAATAAGTATAAAAATAAGTATAAAAATAAGAAAAAAGCAAAAATAAGTATAAAAATAAGACTAAGTATAAAAATAAGTATGAAAAAAAGAATAAAACAAAAATAAGTATAAAAATAAGAATAAGTATAAAAATAAGAAGAAAACAAAAATAAGTATAAAAATAAGTATAAAAATAAGAATATGTATAAAAATAAGAAGAAAACAAAAATAAGTATAAAAATAAGTATAAAAATAAGAATATGTATAAAAATAAGAAGAAAACAAAAATAAGTATAAAAATAAGAATAAGTATAAAAATAAGAAGAAAACAAAAATAAGTATAAAAATAAGTATAAAAATAAGAATATGTATAAAAATAAGAAGAAAACAAAAATAAGTATAAAAATAAGAATAAGTATAAAAATAAGTATAAAAATAAGAATGAAATAAAATAAGAATAAAATAAACAATATATAAAAATAAGTATAAAAATAGGAATAAGTATAAAAATAAGAACAGTACAAAAATAAGTGTAAAAATAAGAATATGTATAAAAATATGAAGAAAACAAAAATAAGTATAAAAATAAGAATAAGTATAAAAATAAGTATAAAAATAAGTATGAAAAAAAGAATAAAACAAAAATAAGTATAAAAATAAGAATAAAAAAAGTATAAAAATAGGAATAAGTATAAAAATAAGTAAAAAATTAGAAAAAAGCAAAAATAAGTATAAAAAAAACAATAAGTATAAAAATAAGTATAAAAACAAAAATAAGTATAAAAATAAGAATAAGTATAAAAATAAGTATAAAAATAAGTATGAAAAAAAGAATAAAACAAAAATAAGTATAAAAATAAGAATAAAAAAAGTATAAAAATAGGAATAAGTATAAAAATAAGTAAAAAATTAGAAAAAAGCAAAAATAAGTATAAAAAAACAATAAGTATAAAAATAAGTATAAAAATAAGAATAAGTATAAAAATAAGAAGAAAACAAAAATAAGTATAAAAATAAGTATAAAAATAAGATTAAGTATAAAAATAAATATAAAAATAAGAATGAAATAAAATAAGAATAAAACAAACAATATATAAAAATAAGTATAAAAATAGGAATAAGTATAAAAATAAGAACAGTACAAAAATAAGTGTAAAAAAAAGAATAAGTATAAAAATAAGTATAAAAATAAGAACAAACAAAAATAAGTATAAAAATAAGAATATGTATAAAAATAAGAAGAAAACAAAAATAAGAATAAGTATAAAAATAAGTATAAAAATAAGAATGAAATAAAATAAGAATAAAACAAACAATATATAAAAATAAGTATAAAAATAGGAATAAGTATAAAAATAAGAACAATACAAAAATAAGTGTAAAAATAAGAATAAGTATAAAAATAAGTATAAAAATAAGAAAAAAGCAAAAATAAGTATAAAAATAAGACTAAGTATAAAAATAAGTATGAAAAAAAGAATAAAACAAAAATAAGTATAAAAATAAGAATAAGTATAAAAATAAGAAGAAAACAAAAATAAGTATAAAAATAAGTATAAAAATAAGAATATGTATAAAAATAAGAAGAAAACAAAAATAAGTATAAAAATAAGTATAAAAATAAGAAAAAAGCAAAAATAAGTATAAAAATAAGACTAAGTATAAAAATAAGTATGAAAAAAAGAATAAAACAAAAATAAGTATAAAAATAAGAATAAGTATAAAAATAAGAAGAAAACAAAAATAAGTATAAAAATAAGTATAAAAATAAGAATATGTATAAAAATAAGAAGAAAACAAAAATAAGTATAAAAATAAGTATAAAAATAAGAATATGTATAAAAATAAGAAGAAAACAAAAATAAGTATAAAAATAAGAATAAGTATAAAAATAAGAAGAAAACAAAAATAAGTATAAAAATAAGTATAAAAATAAGAATATGTATAAAAATAAGAAGAAAACAAAAATAAGTATAAAAATAAGAATAAGTATAAAAATAAGTATAAAAATAAGAATGAAATAAAATAAGAATAAAATAAACAATATATAAAAATAAGTATAAAAATAGGAATAAGTATAAAAATAAGAACAGTACAAAAATAAGTGTAAAAATAAGAATATGTATAAAAATATGAAGAAAACAAAAATAAGTATAAAAATAAGAATAAGTATAAAAATAAGTATAAAAATAAGTATGAAAAAAAGAATAAAACAAAAATAAGTATAAAAATAAGAATAAAAAAAGTATAAAAATAGGAATAAGTATAAAAATAAGTAAAAAATTAGAAAAAAGCAAAAATAAGTATAAAAAAAACAATAAGTATAAAAATAAGTATAAAAATAAGAATAAGTATAAAAATAAGAAGAAAACAAAAATAAGTATAAAAATAAGATTAAGTATAAAAATAAATATAAAAATAAGAATGAAATAAAATAAGAATAAAACAAACAATATATAAAAATAAGTATAAAAATAGGAATAAGTATAAAAATAAGAACAGTACAAAAATAAGTGTAAAAAAAAGAATAAGTATAAAAATAAGTATAAAAATAAGAACAAACAAAAATAAGTATAAAAATAAGAATAAGTATAAAAATAAGTATGAAAAAAAGAATAAAACAAAAATAAGTATAAAAATAAGAATAAAAAAGTATAAAAATAGGAATAAGTATAAAAATAAGTAAAAAATTAGAAAAAAGCAAAAATAAGTATAAAAAAAACAATAAGTATAAAAATAAGTATAAAAATAAGAACAAAACAAAAATAAGTATAAAAATAAGAATATGTATAAAAATATGAAGAAAACAAAAATAAGTATAAAAATAAGAATAAGTATAAAAATAAGTATAAAAATAAGAATGAAATAAAATAAGAATAAAACAAACAATATATAAAAATAAGTATAAAAATAGGAATAAGTATAAAAATAAGAACAATACAAAAATAAGTGTAAAAATAAGAATAAGTATAAAAATAAGTATAAAAATAAGTATGAAAAAAAGAATAAAACAAAAATAAGTATAAAAATAAGAATAAGTATAAAAATAAGAAGAAAACAAAAATAAGTATAAAAATAAGTATAAAAATAAGAAGAAAACAAAAATAAGTATAAAAATAAGAATATGTATAAAAATATGAAGAAAACAAAAATAAGTATAAAAATAAGAATAAGTATAAAAATAAGTATAAAAATAAGTATGAAAAAAAGAATAAAACAAAAATAAGTATAAAAATAAGAATAAGTATAAAAATAAGAAGAAAACAAAAATAAGTATAAAAATAAGTATAAAAATAAGAATATGTATAAAAATAAGAAGAAAACCAAAATAAGTATAAAAATAAGAATAAGTATAAAAATAAGTATAAAAATAAGAATGAAATAAAATAAGAATAAAACAAACAATATATAAAAATAAGTATAAAAATAGGAATAAGTATAAAAATAAGAACAGTACAAAAATAAGTGTAAAAATAAGAATAAGTATAAAAATAAGTATAAAAATAAGAACAAACAAAAATAAGTATAAAAATAAGAATAAGTATAAAAATAAGTATGAAAAAAAGAATAAAACAAAAATAAGTATAAAAATAAGAATAACAAAGTATAAAAATAGGAATAAGTATAAAAATAAGTAAAAAATTAGAAAAAAGCAAAAATAAGTATAAAAAAACAATAAGTATAAAAATAAGTATAAAAATAAGAACAAAACAAAAATAAGTATAAAAATAAGAATAAGTATAAAAATAAGAAGAAAACAAAAATAAGTATAAAAATAAGAATATGTATAAAAATAAGAAGAAAACAAAAATAAGTATAAAAATAAGAATATGTATAAAAATAAGAAGAAAACAAAAATAAGTATAAAAATAAGAATGAAATAAAATAAGAATAAAACAAACAATATATAAAAATAAGTATAAAAATAGGAATAAGTATAAAAATAAGAACAATACAAAAATAAGTGTAAAAATAAGAATAAGTATAAAAATAAGTATAAAAATAAGTATGAAAAAAAGAATAAAACAAAAATAAGTATAAAAATAAGAATAAGTATAAAAATAAGAAGAAAACAAAAATAAGTATAAAAATAAGTATAAAAATAAGAAGAAAACAAAAATAAGTATAAAAATAAGAATATGTATAAAAATATGAAGAAAACAAAAATAAGTATAAAAATAAGAATAAGTATAAAAATAAGTATAAAAATAAGAATGAAATAAAATAAGAATAAAACAAACAATATATAAAAATAAGTATAAAAATAGGAATAAGTATAAAAATAAGAACAAAACAAAAATAAGTGTAAAAATAAGAATAAGTATAAAAATAAGTATAAAAATAAGAATAAAAAAAGTATAAAAATAGGAATAAGTATAAAAATAAGTAAAAAATTAGAAAAAAGCAAAAATAAGTATAAAAAAAACAATAAGTATAAAAATAAGTATAAAAATAAGAATAAGTATAAAAATAAGAAGAAAACAAAAATAAGTATAAAAATAAGAATAAGTATAAAAATAAGTATAAAAATAAGTATGAAAAAAAGAATAAAACAAAAATAAGTATACAAATAAGAATAAAAAAAGTATAAAAATAGGAATAAGTATAAAAATAAGTAAAAAATTAGAAAAAAGCAAAAATAAGTATAAAAAAAACAATAAGTATAAAAATAAGTATAAAAATAAGAATAAGTATAAAAATAAGAAGAAAACAAAAATAAGTATAAAAATAAGAATAAGTATAAAAATAAGTATAAAAATAAGTATGAAAAAAAGAATAAAACAAAAATAAGTATACAAATAAGAATAAAAAAAGTATAAAAATAGGAATAAGTATAAAAATAAGTAAAAAATTAGAAAAAAGCAAAAATAAGTATAAAAAAAACAATAAGTATAAAAATAAGTATAAAAAAAAGAATAAGTATAAAAATAAGAAGAAAACAAAAATAAGTATAAAAATAAGTATAAAAATAAGATTAAGTATAAAAATAAATATAAAAATAAGAATGAAATAAAATAAGAATAAAACAAACAATATATAAAAATAAGTATAAAAATAGGAATAAGTATAAAAATAAGAACAGTACAAAAATAAGTGTAAAAAAAAGAATAAGTATAAAAATAAGTATAAAAATAAGAACAAACAAAAATAAGTATAAAAATAAGAATAAGTATAAAAATAAGTATGAAAAAAAGAATAAAACAAAAATAAGTATAAAAATAAGAATGAAATAAAATAAGAATAAAACAAACAATATATAAAAATAAGTATAAAAATAGGAATAAGTATAAAAATAAGAACAGTACAAAAATAAGTGTAAAAAAAAGAATAAGTATAAAAATAAGTATAAAAATAAGAACAAACAAAAATAAGTATAAAAATAAGAATAAGTATAAAAATAAGTATGAAAAAAAGAATAAAACAAAAATAAGTATAAAAATAAGAATAAAAAAGTATAAAAATAGGAAAAAGTATAAAAATAAGTAAAAAATTAGAAAAAAGCAAAAATAAGTATAAAAAAAACAATAAGTATAAAAATAAGTATAAAAATAAGAATAAGTATAAAAATAAGAAGAAAACAAAAATAAGTATAAAAATAAGAATAAGTATAAAAATAAGTATAAAAATAAGTATGAAAAAAAGAATAAAACAAAAATAAGTATACAAATAAGAATAAAAAAAGTATAAAAATAGGAATAAGTATAAAAATAAGTAAAAAATTAGAAAAAAGCAAAAATAAGTATAAAAAAACAATAAGTATAAAAATAAGTATAAAAAAAAGAATAAGTATAAAAATAAGAAGAAAACAAAAATAAGTATAAAAATAAGTATAAAAATAAGATTAAGTATAAAAATAAATATAAAAATAAGAATGAAATAAAATAAGAATAAAACAAACAATATATAAAAATAAGTATAAAAATAGGAATAAGTATAAAAATAAGAACAGTACAAAAATAAGTGTAAAAAAAGAATAAGTATAAAAATAAGTATAAAAATAAGAACAAACAAAAATAAGTATAAAAATAAGAATAAGTATAAAAATAAGTATGAAAAAAAGAATAAAACAAAAATAAGTATAAAAATAAGAATGAAATAAAATAAGAATAAAACAAACAATATATAAAAATAAGTATAAAAATAGGAATAAGTATAAAAATAAGAACAGTACAAAAATAAGTGTAAAAAAAAGAATAAGTATAAAAATAAGTATAAAAATAAGAACAAACAAAAATAAGTATAAAAATAAGAATAAGTATAAAAATAAGTATGAAAAAAAGAATAAAACAAAAATAAGTATAAAAATAAGAATAAAAAAGTATAAAAATAGGAATAAGTATAAAAATAAGTAAAAAATTAGAAAAAAGCAAAAATAAGTATAAAAAAAACAATAAGTATAAAAATAAGTATAAAAATAAGAACAAAACAAAAATAAGTATAAAAATAAGAATATGTATAAAAATATGAAGAAAACAAAAATAAGTATAAAAATTAGAAGAAAACAAAAATAAGTATAAAAATAAGTATAAAAATAAGAATATGTATAAAAATAAGAAGAAAACAAAAATAAGTATAAAAATAAGTATAAAAATAAGAATATGTATAAAAATAAGAAGAAAACAAAAATAAGTATAAAAATAAGAATAAGTATAAAAATAAGTATAAAAATAAGAATGAAATAAAATAAGAATAAAACAAACAATATATAAAAATAAGTATAAAAATAGGAATAAGTATAAAAATAAGAACAAAACAAAAATAAGTGTAAAAATAAGAATAAGTATAAAAATAAGTATAAAAATAAGAACAAACAAAAATAAGTATAAAAATAAGAATAAGTATAAAAATAAGTATGAAAAAAAGAATAAAACAAAAATAAGTATAAAAATAAGAATAAAAAAAGTATAAAAATAGGAATAAGTATAAAAATAAGTAAAAAATTAGAAAAAAGCAAAAATAAGTATAAAAAAAACAATAAGTATAAAAATAAGAATAAGAAGAAAAATAAGAAGAAAACAAAAATAAGTATAAAAATAAGTATAAAAATAAGATTAAGTATAAAAATAAGTATAAAAATAAGAATGAAATAAAATAAGAATAAAACAAACAATATATAAAAATAAGTATAAAAATAGGAATAAGTATAAAAATAAGAACAGTAGAAAAATAAGTGTAAAAAAAAGAATAAGTATAAAAATAAGTATAAAAATAAGAACAAACAAAAATAAGTATAAAAATAAGAATAAGTATAAAAATAAGTATGAAAAAAAGAATAAAACAAAAATAAGTATAAAAATAAGAATAACAAAGTATAAAAATAGGAATAAGTATAAAAATAAGTAAAAAATTAGAAAAAAACAAAAATAAGTATAAAAAAACAATAAGTATAAAAATAAGTATAAAAATAAGAACAAAACAAAAATAAGTATAAAAATAAGAATAAGTATAAAAATAAGAAGAAAACAAAAATAAGTATAAAAATAAGAATATGTATAAAAATAAGAAGAAAACAAAAATAGTTATAAAAATAAGAATATGTATAAAAATAAGAAGAAAACAAAAATAAGTATAAAAATAAGAATAAGTATAAAAATAAGTATAAAAATAAGTATGAAAAAAAGAATAAAACAAAAATAAGTATAAAAATAAGAATAAGTATAAAAATAAGAAGAAAACAAAAATAAGTATAAAAATAAGTATAAAAATAAGAATATGTATAAAAATAAGAAGAAAACAAAAATAAGTATAAAAATAAGAATAAGTATAAAAATAAGTATAAAAATAAGAATGAAATAAAATAAGAATAAAACAAACAATATATAAAAATAAGTATAAAAATAGGAATAAGTATAAAAATAAGTATAAAAATAAGAACAAACAAAAATAAGTATACAAATAAGAATAAGTATAAAAATAAGTATGAAAAAAAGAACAAACAAAAATAAGTATAAAAATAGGAATAAGTATAAAAATAAGTAAAAAATTAGAAAAAAGCAAAAATAAGTATATAAAAAAATAAGTATAAAAATAAGTATAAAAATAAGAACAAAACAAAAATAAGTATAAAAATAAGAATATGTATAAAAATAAGAAGAAAACAAAAATAAGTATAAAAATAAGTATAAAAATAAGATTAAGTATAAAAATAAGTATAAAAATAAGAATGAAATAAAATAAGAATAAAACAAACAATATATAAAAATAAGTATAAAAATAGGAATAAGTATAAAAATAAGAACAGTAGAAAAATAAGTGTAAAAAAAAGAATAAGTATAAAAATAAGTATAAAAATAAGAACAAACAAAAATAAGTATAAAAATAAGAATAAGTATAAAAATAAGTATGAAAAAAAGAATAAAACAAAAATAAGTATAAAAATAAGAATAACAAAGTATAAAAATAGGAATAAGTATAAAAATAAGTAAAAAATTAGAAAAAAACAAAAATAAGTATAAAAAAACAATAAGTATAAAAATAAGTATAAAAATAAGAACAAAACAAAAATAAGTATAAAAATAAGAATAAGTATAAAAATAAGAAGAAAACAAAAATAAGTATAAAAATAAGAATAAGTATAAAAATAAGTATAAAAATAAGTATGAAAAAAAGAATAAAACAAAAATAAGTATAAAAATAAGAATAAGTATAAAAATAAGAAGAAAACAAAAATAAGTATAAAAATAAGTATAAAAATAAGAATATGTATAAAAATAAGAAGAAAACAAAAATAAGTATAAAAATAAGAATAAGTATAAAAATAAGTATAAAAATAAGAATGAAATAAAATAAGAATAAAACAAACAATATATAAAAATAAGTATAAAAATAGGAATAAGTATAAAAATAAGTATAAAAATAAGAACAAACAAAAATAAGTATAAAAATAAGAATAAGTATAAAAATAAGTATGAAAAAAAGAACAAACAAAAATAAGTATAAAAATAGGAATAAGTATAAAAATAAGTAAAAAATTAGAAAAAAGCAAAAATAAGTATATAAAAAAAATAAGTATAAAAATAAGTATAAAAATAAGAACAAAACAAAAATAAGTATAAAAATAAGAATATGTATAAAAATAAGAAGAAAACAAAAATAAGAATAAGTATAAAAATAAGTATAAAAATAAGAATGAAATAAAATAAGAATAAAACAAACAATATATAAAAATAAGTATAAAAATAGGAATAAGTATAAAAATAAGAACAATACAAAAATAAGTGTAAAAATAAGAATAAGTATAAAAATAAGTATAAAAATAAGAACAAACAAAAATAAACATAAAAATAAGAATAAGTATAAAAATAAGTATGAAAAAAGAATAAAACAAAAATAAGTATAAAAATAAGAATAAAAAAGTATAAAAATAGGAATAAGTATAAAAATAAGTAAAAAATTAGAAAAAAGCAAAAATAAGTATAAAAAAACAATAAGTATAAAAATAAGTATAAAAATAAGAATAAGTATAAAAATAAGTATAAAAATAAGTATGAAAAAAAGAATAAAACAAAAATAAGTATAAAAATAAGAATAAAAAAAGTATAAAAATAGGAATAAGTATAAAAATAAGTAAAAAATTAGAAAAAAGCAAAAATAAGTATAAAAAAAACAATAAGTATAAAAATAAGTATAAAAATAAGAATAAGTATAAAAATAAGAAGAAAACAAAAATAAGTATAAAAATAAGTATAAAAATAAGAATATGTATAAAAATAAGTATAAAAATAGGAATAAGTATAAAAATAAGAACAGTACAAAAATAAGTGTAAAAATAAGAATAAGTATAAAAATAAGTATAAAAATAAGAACAAAGCAAAAATAAGTATAAAAATAAGAATATGTATAAAAATAAGAAGAAAACAAAAATAGTTATAAAAATAAGAATATGTATAAAAATAAGAAGAAAACAAAAATAAGTATAAAAATAAGAATAAGTATAAAAATAAGAATAAAATAAAATAAGAATAAAACAAACAATATATAAAAATAAGTATAAAAATAGGAATAAGTATAAAAATAAGTATAAAAATAAGAATAAGTATAAAAATAAGTATGAAAAAAAGAATAAAACAAAAATAAGTATAAAAATAAGAATAAAAAAAGTATAAAAATAGGAATAAGTATAAAAATAAGTAAAAAATTAGAAAAAAGCAAAAATAAGTATAAAAAAAATAATAAGTATAAAAATAAGTATAAAAATAAGAACAAAACAAAAATAAGTATAAAAATAGGAATATGTATAAAAATAAGAAGAAAACAAAAATAAGAATAAGTATAAAAATAAGTATAAAAATAAGAATGAAATAAAATAAGAATAAAACAAACAATATATAAAAATAAGTATAAAAATAGGAATAAGTATAAAAATAAGAACAATACAAAAATAAGTGTAAAAATAAGAATAAGTATAAAAATAAGTATAAAAATAAGAACAAACAAAAATAAGTATAAAAATAAGAATAAGTATAAAAATAAGTATGAAAAAAAGAATAAAACAAAAATAAGTATAAAAATAAGAATAAAAAAGTATAAAAATAGGAATAAGTATAAAAATAAGTAAAAAATTAGAAAAAAGCTAAAATAAGTATAAAAAAAACAATAAGTATAAAAATAAGTATAAAAATAAGAACAAAACAAAAATAAGTATAAAAATAAGAATATGTATAAAAATATGAAGAAAACAAAAATAAGTATAAAAATAAGAATAAGTATAAAAATAAGTATAAAAATAAGAACAAAACAAAAATAAGTATAAAAATAAGAATAAGTATAAAAATAAGAAGAAAACAAAAATAAGTATAAAAATAAGAATATGTATAAAAATAAGAAGAAAACAAAAATAGTTATAAAAATAAGAATATGTATAAAAATAAGAAGAAAACAAAAATAAGTATAAAAATAAGAATAAGTATAAAAATAAGTATAAAAATAAGAATAAAATAAAATAAGAATAAAACAAACAATATATAAAAATAAGTATAAAAATAGGAATAAGTATAAAAATAAGAACAATACAAAAATAAGTGTAAAAATAAGAATAAGTATAAAAATAAGAAGAAAACAAAAATAAGTATAAAAATAAGAATAAGTATAAAAATATGTATAGAAATAAGAATGAAATAAAATAAGAATAAAACAAACAATATATAAAAATAAGTATAAAAATAGGAATAAGTATAAAAATAAGAACAATACAAAAATAAGTGTAAAAATAAGAATAAGTATAAAAATAAGTATAAAAATAAGTATAAAAATAAGATTAAGTATAAAAATAAGTATAAAAATAAGAATGAAATAAAATAAGAATAAAACAAACAATATATAAAAATAAGTATAAAAATAGGAATAAGTATAAAAATAAGAACAGTACAAAAATAAGTGTAAAAAAAAGAATAAGTATAAAAATAAGTATAAAAATAAGAACAAACAAAAATAAGTATAAAAATAAGAATAAGTATAAAAATATGTATGAAAAAAAGAATAAAACAAAAATAAGTATAAAAATAAGAATAAAAAAGTATAAAAATAGGAATAAGTATAAAAATAAGAACAATACAAAAATAAGTGTAAAAATAAGAATAAGTATAAAAATAAGTATAAAAATAAGTATAAAAATAAGATTAAGTATAAAAATAAGTATAAAAATAAGAATGAAATAAAATAAGAATAAAACAAACAATATATAAAAATAAGTATAAAAATAGGAATAAGTATAAAAATAAGAACAGTACAAAAATAAGTGTAAAAAAAAGAATAAGTATAAAAATAAGTATAAAAATAAGAACAAACAAAAATAAGTATAAAAATAAGAATAAGTATAAAAATAAGTATGAAAAAAAGAATAAAACAAAAATAAGTATAAAAATAAGAATAAGTATAAAAATAAGAAGAAAACAAAAATAAGTATAAAAATAAGTATAAAAATAAGAACAAAGCAAAAATAAGTATAAAAATAAGAATATGTATAAAAATATGAAGAAAACAAAAATAAGTATAAAAATAAGAATAAGTATAAAAATAAGTATAAAAATAAGAATGAAATAAAATAAGAATAAAACAAACAATATATAAAAATAAGTATAAAAATAGGAATAAGTATAAAAATAAGAACAATACAAAAATAAGTGTAAAAATAAGAATAAGTATAAAAATAAGTATGAAAAAAAGAATAAAACAAAAATAAGTATAAAAATAAGACTAAGTATAAAAATAAGAAGAAAACAAAAATAAGTATAAAAATAAGAAGAAAACAAAAATAAGTATAAAAATAAGTATAAAAATAAGAATATGTATAAAAATAAGAAGAAAACAAAAATAAGTATAAAAATAAGAATAAGTATAAAAATAAGTATAAAAATAAGAATGAAATAAAATAAGAATAAAACAAACAATATATAAAAATAAGTATAAAAATAGGAATAAGTATAAAAATAAGAACAGTACAAAAATAAGTGTAAAAATAAGAATAAGTATAAAAATAAGTATAAAAATAAGAACAAACAAAAATAAGTATAAAAATAAGAATAAGTATAAAAATAAGTATGAAAAAAAGAATAAAACAAAAATAAGTATAAAAATAAGAATAAAAAAGTATAAAAATAGGAATAAGTATAAAAATAAGTAAAAAATTAGAAAAAAGCAAAAATAAGTATAAAAAAACAATAAGTATAAAAATAAGTATAAAAATAAGAACAAAGCAAAAATAAGTATAAAAATAAGAATATGTATAAAAATATGAAGAAAACAAAAATAAGTATAAAAATAAGAATAAGTATAAAAATAAGTATAAAAATAAGAATGAAATAAAATAAGAATAAAACAAACAATATATAAAAATAAGTATAAAAATAGGAATAAGTATAAAAATAAGAACAATACAAAAATAAGTGTAAAAATAAGAATAAGTATAAAAATAAGTATGAAAAAAAGAATAAAACAAAAATAAGTATAAAAATAAGAATAAGTATAAAAATAAGAAGAAAACAAAAATAAGTATAAAAATAAGAAGAAAACAAAAATAAGTATAAAAATAAGTATAAAAATAAGAATATGTATAAAAATAAGAAGAAAACAAAAATAAGTATAAAAATAAGAATAAGTATAAAAATAAGTATAAAAATAAGAATGAAATAAAATAAGAATAAAACAAACAATATATAAAAATAAGTATAAAAATAGGAATAAGTATAAAAATAAGAACAGTACAAAAATAAGTGTAAAAATAAGAATAAGTATAAAAATAAGTATAAAAATAAGAACAAACAAAAATAAGTATAAAAATAAGAATAAGTATAAAAATAAGTATGAAAAAAAGAATAAAACAAAAATAAGTATAAAAATAAGAATAACAAAGTATAAAAATAGGAATAAGTATAAAAATAAGTAAAAAATTAGAAAAAAGCAAAAATAAGTATAAAAAAACAATAAGTATAAAAATAAGTATAAAAATAAGAACAAAACAAAAATAAGTATAAAAATAAGGATAAGTATAAAAATAAGAAGAAAACAAAAATAAGTATAAAAATAAGAATATGTATAAAAATAAGAAGAAAACAAAAATAGTTATAAAAATAAGAATATGTATAAAAATAAGAAGAAAACAAAAATAAGTATAAAAATAAGAATAAGTATAAAAATAAGTATAAAAATAAGAATAAAATAAAATAAGAATAAAACAAACAATATATAAAAATAAGTATAAAAATAGGAATAAGTATAAAAATAAGTATAAAAATAAGAATAAGTATAAAAATAAGTATGAAAAAAAGAATAAAACAAAAATAAGTATAAAAATAAGAATAAAAAAAGTATAAAAATAGGAATAAGTATAAAAATAAGTAAAAAATTTGAAAAAAGCAAAAATAAGTATAAAAAAAATAATAAGTATAAAAATAAGTATAAAAATAAGAACAAAACAAAAATAAGTATAAAAATAAGAATATGTATAAAAATAAGAAGAAAACAAAAATAAGAATAAGTATAAAAATAAGTATAAAAATAAGAATGAAATAAAATAAGAATAAAACAAACAATATATAAAAATAAGTATAAAAATAGGAATAAGTATAAAAATAAGAACAGTAGAAAAATAAGTGTAAAAAAAAGAATAAGTATAAAAATAAGTATAAAAATAAGAACAAACAAAAATAAGTATAAAAATAAGAATAAGTATAAAAATAAGTATGAAAAAAAGAATAAAACAAAAATAAGTATAAAAATAAGAATAACAAAGTATAAAAATAGGAATAAGTATAAAAATAAGTAAAAAATTAGAAAAAAGCAAAAATAAGTATAAAAAAAAAATAAGTATAAAAATAAGTATAAAAATAAGAACAAAACAAAAATAAGTATAAAAATAAGAATAAGTATAAAAATAAGAAGAAAACAAAAATAAGTATAAAAATAAGAATAAGTATAAAAATAAGTATAAAAATAAGTATGAAAAAAAGAATAAAACAAAAATAAGTATAAAAATAAGAATAAGTATAAAAATAAGAAGAAAACAAAAATAAGTATAAAAATAAGTATAAAAATAAGAATATGTATAAAAATAAGAAGAAAACAAAAATAAGTATAAAAATAAGAATAAGTATAAAAATAAGTATAAAAATAAGAATGAAATAAAATAAGAATAAAACAAACAATATATAAAAATAAGTATAAAAATAGGAATAAGTATAAAAATAAGTATAAAAATAAGAACAAACAAAAATAAGTATAAAAATAAGAATAAGTATAAAAATAAGTATGAAAAAAAGAACAAACAAAAATAAGTATAAAAATAGGAATAAGTATAAAAATAAGTAAAAAATTAGAAAAAAGCAAAAATAAGTATATAAAAAAAATAAGTATAAAAATAAGTATAAAAATAAGAACAAAACAAAAATAAGTATAAAAATAAGAATATGTATAAAAATAAGAAGAAAACAAAAATAAGAATAAGTATAAAAATAAGTATAAAAATAAGAATGAAATAAAATAAGAATAAAACAAACAATATATAAAAATAAGTATAAAAATAGGAATAAGTATAAAAATAAGAACAATACAAAAATAAGTGTAAAAATAAGAATAAGTATAAAAATAAGTATAAAAATAAGAACAAACAAAAATAAACATAAAAATAAGAATAAGTATAAAAATAAGTATGAAAAAAGAATAAAACAAAAATAAGTATAAAAATAAGAATAAAAAAGTATAAAAATAGGAATAAGTATAAAAATAAGTAAAAAATTAGAAAAAAGCAAAAATAAGTATAAAAAAACAATAAGTATAAAAATAAGTATAAAAATAAGAATAAGTATAAAAATAAGTATAAAAATAAGTATGAAAAAAAGAATAAAACAAAAATAAGTATAAAAATAAGAATAAAAAAAGTATAAAAATAGGAATAAGTATAAAAATAAGTAAAAAATTAGAAAAAAGCAAAAATAAGTATAAAAAAAACAATAAGTATAAAAATAAGTATAAAAATAAGAATAAGTATAAAAATAAGAAGAAAACAAAAATAAGTATAAAAATAAGTATAAAAATAAGAATATGTATAAAAATAAGTAAAAAAATAAGAATGAAATAAAATAAGAATAAAACAAACAATATATAAAAATAAGTATAAAAATAGGAATAAGTATAAAAATAAGAACAGTACAAAAATAAGTGTAAAAATAAGAATAAGTATAAAAATAAGTATAAAAATAAGAACAAAGCAAAAATAAGTATAAAAATAAGAATATGTATAAAAATAAGAAGAAAACAAAAATAGTTATAAAAATAAGAATATGTATAAAAATAAGAAGAAAACAAAAATAAGTATAAAAATAAGAATAAGTATAAAAATAAGAATAAAATAAAATAAGAATAAAACAAACAATATATAAAAATAAGTATAAAAATAGGAATAAGTATAAAAATAAGTATAAAAATAAGAATAAGTATAAAAATAAGTATGAAAAAAAGAATAAAACAAAAATAAGTATAAAAATAAGAATAAGTATAAAAATAAGAAGAAAACAAAAATAAGTATAAAAATAAGAATAAGTATAAAAATAAGTATAAAAATAAGAACAAAACAAAAATAAGTATAAAAATAAGAATATGTATAAAAATATGAAGAAAACAAAAATAAGTATAAAAATAAGAATAAGTATAAAAATAAGTATAAAAATAAGAACAAAACAAAAATAAGTATAAAAATAAGAATAAGTATAAAAATAAGAAGAAAACAAAAATAAGTATAAAAATAAGAATAAGTATAAAAATAAGTAAAAAATTAGAAAAAAGCAAAAATAAGTATATAAAAAAAATAAGTATAAAAATAAGTATAAAAATAAGAACAAAACAAAAATAAGTATAAAAATAAGAATATGTATAAAAATAAGAAGAAAACAAAAATAAGTATAAAAATAAGTATAAAAATAAGATTAAGTATAAAAATAAGTATAAAAATAAGAATGAAATAAAATAAGAATAAAACAAACAATATATAAAAATAAGTATAAAAATAGGAATAAGTATAAAAATAAGAACAGTAGAAAAATAAGTGTAAAAAAAAGAATAAGTATAAAAATAAGTATAAAAATAAGAACAAACAAAAATAAGTATAAAAATAAGAATAAGTATAAAAATAAGTATGAAAAAAAGAATAAAACAAAAATAAGTATAAAAATAAGAATAACAAAGTATAAAAATAGGAATAAGTATAAAAATAAGTAAAAAATTAGAAAAAAACAAAAATAAGTATAAAAAAACAATAAGTATAAAAATAAGTATAAAAATAAGAACAAAACAAAAATAAGTATAAAAATAAGAATAAGTATAAAAATAAGTAGAAAACAAAAATAAGTATAAAAATAAGAATAAGTATAAAAATAAGTATAAAAATAAGTATGAAAAAAAGAATAAAACAAAAATAAGTATAAAAATAAGAATAAGTATAAAAATAAGAAGAAAACAAAAATAAGTATAAAAATAAGTATAAAAATAAGAATATGTATAAAAATAAGAAGAAAACAAAAATAAGTATAAAAATAAGAATAAGTATAAAAATAAGTATAAAAATAAGAATGAAATAAAATAAGAATAAAACAAACAATATATAAAAATAAGTATAAAAATAGGAATAAGTATAAAAATAAGTATAAAAATAAGAACAAACAAAAATAAGTATAAAAATAAGAATAAGTATAAAAATAAGTATGAAAAAAAGAACAAACAAAAATAAGTATAAAAATAGGAATAAGTATAAAAATAAGTAAAAAATTAGAAAAAAGCAAAAATAAGTATATAAAAAAAATAAGTATAAAAATAAGTATAAAAATAAGAACAAAACAAAAATAAGTATAAAAATAAGAATATGTATAAAAATAAGAAGAAAACAAAAATAAGAATAAGTATAAAAATAAGTATAAAAATAAGAATGAAATAAAATAAGAATAAAACAAACAATATATAAAAATAAGTATAAAAATAGGAATAAGTATAAAAATAAGAACAATACAAAAATAAGTGTAAAAATAAGAATAAGTATAAAAATAAGTATAAAAATAAGAACAAACAAAAATAAGTATAAAAATAAGAATAAGTATAAAAATAAGTATGAAAAAAGAATAAAACAAAAATAAGTATAAAAATAAGAATAAAAAAGTATAAAAATAGGAATAAGTATAAAAATAAGTAAAAAATTAGAAAAAAGCAAAAATAAGTATAAAAAAACAATAAGTATAAAAATAAGTATAAAAATAAGAATAAGTATAAAAATAAGTATAAAAATAAGTATGAAAAAAAGAATAAAACAAAAATAAGTATAAAAATAAGAATAAAAAAAGTATAAAAATAGGAATAAGTATAAAAATAAGTAAAAAATTAGAAAAAAGCAAAAATAAGTATAAAAAAAACAATAAGTATAAAAATAAGTATAAAAATAAGAATAAGTATAAAAATAAGAAGAAAACAAAAATAAGTATAAAAATAAGTATAAAAATAAGAATATGTATAAAAATAAGTAAAAAAATAAGAATGAAATAAAATAAGAATAAAACAAACAATATATAAAAATAAGTATAAAAATAGGAATAAGTATAAAAATAAGAACAGTACAAAAATAAGTGTAAAAATAAGAATAAGTATAAAAATAAGTATAAAAATAAGAACAAAGCAAAAATAAGTATAAAAATAAGAATATGTATAAAAATAAGAAGAAAACAAAAATAGTTATAAAAATAAGAATATGTATAAAAATAAGAAGAAAACAAAAATAAGTATAAAAATAAGAATAAGTATAAAAATAAGAATAAAATAAAATAAGAATAAAACAAACAATATATAAAAATAAGTATAAAAATAGGAATAAGTATAAAAATAAGTATAAAAATAAGAATAAGTATAAAAATAAGTATGAAAAAAAGAATAAAACAAAAATAAGTATAAAAATAAGAATAAAAAAAGTATAAAAATAGGAATAAGTATAAAAATAAGTAAAAAATTAGAAAAAAGCAAAAATAAGTATAAAAAAAATAATAAGTATAAAAATAAGTATAAAAATAAGAACAAAACAAAAATAAGTATAAAAATAGGAATATGTATAAAAATAAGAAGAAAACAAAAATAAGAATAAGTATAAAAATAAGTATAAAAATAAGAATGAAATAAAATAAGAATAAAACAAACAATATATAAAAATAAGTATAAAAATAGGAATAAGTATAAAAATAAGTATAAAAATAAGAACAAACAAAAATAAGTATAAAAATAAGAATAAGTATAAAAATAAGTATGAAAAAAAGAATAAAACAAAAATAAGTATAAAAATAAGAATAAAAAAGTATAAAAATAGGAATAAGTATAAAAATAAGTAAAAAATTAGAAAAAAGCTAAAATAAGTATAAAAAAAACAATAAGTATAAAAATAAGTATAAAAATAAGAACAAAACAAAAATAAGTATAAAAATAAGAATATGTATAAAAATATGAAGAAAACAAAAATAAGTATAAAAATAAGAATAAGTATAAAAATAAGTATAAAAATAAGAACAAAACAAAAATAAGTATAAAAATAAGAATAAGTATAAAAATAAGAAGAAAACAAAAATAAGTATAAAAATAAGAATATGTATAAAAATAAGAAGAAAACAAAAATAGTTATAAAAATAAGAATATGTATAAAAATAAGAAGAAAACAAAAATAAGTATAAAAATAAGAATAAGTATAAAAATAAGTATAAAAATAAGAATAAAATAAAATAAGAATAAAACAAACAATATATAAAAATAAGTATAAAAATAGGAATAAGTATAAAAATAAGAACAATACAAAAATAAGTGTAAAAATAAGAATAAGTATAAAAATAAGAAGAAAACAAAAATAAGTATAAAAATAAGAATAAGTATAAAAATATGTATAGAAATAAGAATGAAATAAAATAAGAATAAAACAAACAATATATAAAAATAAGTATAAAAATAGGAATAAGTATAAAAATAAGAACAATACAAAAATAAGTGTAAAAATAAGAATAAGTATAAAAATAAGTATAAAAATAAGTATAAAAATAAGATTAAGTATAAAAATAAGTATAAAAATAAGAATGAAATAAAATAAGAATAAAACAAACAATATATAAAAATAAGTATAAAAATAGGAATAAGTATAAAAATAAGAACAGTACAAAAATAAGTGTAAAAAAAAGAATAAGTATAAAAATAAGTATAAAAATAAGAACAAACAAAAATAAGTATAAAAATAAGAATATGTATAAAAATAAGAAGAAAACAAAAATAGTTATAAAAATAAGAATATGTATAAAAATAAGAAGAAAACAAAAATAAGTATAAAAATAAGAATAAGTATAAAAATAAGAATAAAATAAAATAAGAATAAAACAAACAATATATAAAAATAAGTATAAAAATAGGAATAAGTATAAAAATAAGAATAAGTATAAAAATAAGTATGAAAAAAAGAATAAAACAAAAATAAGTATAAAAATAAGAATAAAAAAAGTATAAAAATAGGAATAAGTATAAAAATAAGTAAAAAATTAGAAAAAAGCAAAAATAAGTATAAAAAAAATAATAAGTATAAAAATAAGTATAAAAATAAGAACAAAACAAAAATAAGTATAAAAATAGGAATATGTATAAAAATAAGAAGAAAACAAAAATAAGAATAAGTATAAAAATAAGTATAAAAATAAGAATGAAATAAAATAAGAATAAAACAAACAATATATAAAAATAAGTATAAAAATAGGAATAAGTATAAAAATAAGAACAATACAAAAATAAGTGTAAAAATAAGAATAAGTATAAAAATAAGTATAAAAATAAGAACAAACAAAAATAAGTATAAAAATAAGAATAAGTATAAAAATAAGTATGAAAAAAAGAATAAAACAAAAATAAGTATAAAAATAAGAATAAAAAAGTATAAAAATAGGAATAAGTATAAAAATAAGTAAAAAATTAGAAAAAAGCTAAAATAAGTATAAAAAAAACAATAAGTATAAAAATAAGTATAAAAATAAGAACAAAACAAAAATAAGTATAAAAATAAGAATATGTATAAAAATATGAAGAAAACAAAAATAAGTATAAAAATAAGAATAAGTATAAAAATAAGTATAAAAATAAGAACAAAACAAAAATAAGTATAAAAATAAGAATAAGTATAAAAATAAGAAGAAAACAAAAATAAGTATAAAAATAAGAATATGTATAAAAATAAGAAGAAAACAAAAATAGTTATAAAAATAAGAATATGTATAAAAATAAGAAGAAAACAAAAATAAGTATAAAAATAAGAATAAGTATAAAAATAAGTATAAAAATAAGAATAAAATAAAATAAGAATAAAACAAACAATATATAAAAATAAGTATAAAAATAGGAATAAGTATAAAAATAAGAACAATACAAAAATAAGTGTAAAAATAAGAATAAGTATAAAAATAAGTATAAAAATAAGTATAAAAATAAGATTAAGTATAAAAATAAGTATAAAAATAAGAATGAAATAAAATAAGAATAAAACAAACAATATATAAAAATAAGTATAAAAATAGGAATAAGTATAAAAATAAGAACAGTACAAAAATAAGTGTAAAAAAAAGAATAAGTATAAAAATAAGTATAAAAATAAGAACAAACAAAAATAAGTATAAAAATAAGAATAAGTATAAAAATATGTATGAAAAAAAGAATAAAACAAAAATAAGTATAAAAATAAGAATAAAAAAGTATAAAAATAGGAATAAGTATAAAAATAAGAACAATACAAAAATAAGTGTAAAAATAAGAATAAGTATAAAAATAAGTATAAAAATAAGTATAAAAATAAGATTAAGTATAAAAATAAGTATAAAAATAAGAATGAAATAAAATAAGAATAAAACAAACAATATATAAAAATAAGTATAAAAATAGGAATAAGTATAAAAATAAGAACAGTACAAAAATAAGTGTAAAAAAAAGAATAAGTATAAAAATAAGTATAAAAATAAGAACAATACAAAAATAAGTGTAAAAATAAGAATAAGTATAAAAATAAGTATGAAAAAAAGAATAAAACAAAAATAAGTATAAAAATAAGAATAAGTATAAAAATAAGAAGAAAACAAAAATAAGTATAAAAATAAGTATAAAAATAAGAACAAAGCAAAAATAAGTATAAAAATAAGAATATGTATAAAAATATGAAGAAAACAAAAATAAGTATAAAAATAAGAATAAGTATAAAAATAAGTATAAAAATAAGAATGAAATAAAATAAGAATAAAACAAACAATATATAAAAATAAGTATAAAAATAGGAATAAGTATAAAAATAAGAACAATACAAAAATAAGTGTAAAAATAAGAATAAGTATAAAAATAAGTATGAAAAAAAGAATAAAACAAAAATAAGTATAAAAATAAGACTAAGTATAAAAATAAGAAGAAAACAAAAATAAGTATAAAAATAAGAAGAAAACAAAAATAAGTATAAAAATAAGTATAAAAATAAGAATATGTATAAAAATAAGAAGAAAACAAAAATAAGTATAAAAATAAGAATAAGTATAAAAATAAGTATAAAAATAAGAATGAAATAAAATAAGAATAAAACAAACAATATATAAAAATAAGTATAAAAATAGGAATAAGTATAAAAATAAGAACAGTACAAAAATAAGTGTAAAAATAAGAATAAGTATAAAAATAAGTATAAAAATAAGAACAAACAAAAATAAGTATAAAAATAAGAATAAGTATAAAAATAAGTATGAAAAAAAGAATAAAACAAAAATAAGTATAAAAATAAGAATAAAAAAGTATAAAAATAGGAATAAGTATAAAAATAAGTAAAAAATTAGAAAAAAGCAAAAATAAGTATAAAAAAAACAATAAGTATAAAAATAAGTATAAAAATAAGAACAAAGCAAAAATAAGTATAAAAATAAGAATATGTATAAAAATATGAAGAAAACAAAAATAAGTATAAAAATAAGAATAAGTATAAAAATAAGTATAAAAATAAGAATGAAATAAAATAAGAATAAAACAAACAATATATAAAAATAAGTATAAAAATAGGAATAAGTATAAAAATAAGAACAATACAAAAATAAGTGTAAAAATAAGAATAAGTATAAAAATAAGTATGAAAAAAAGAATAAAACAAAAATAAGTATAAAAATAAGAATAAGTATAAAAATAAGAAGAAAACAAAAATAAGTATAAAAATAAGAAGAAAACAAAAATAAGTATAAAAATAAGTATAAAAATAAGAATATGTATAAAAATAAGAAGAAAACAAAAATAAGTATAAAAATAAGAATAAGTATAAAAATAAGTATAAAAATAAGAATGAAATAAAATAAGAATAAAACAAACAATATATAAAAATAAGTATAAAAATAGGAATAAGTATAAAAATAAGAACAGTACAAAAATAAGTGTAAAAATAAGAATAAGTATAAAAATAAGTATAAAAATAAGAACAAACAAAAATAAGTATAAAAATAAGAATAAGTATAAAAATAAGTATGAAAAAAAGAATAAAACAAAAATAAGTATAAAAATAAGAATAACAAAGTATAAAAATAGGAATAAGTATAAAAATAAGTAAAAAATTAGAAAAAAGCAAAAATAAGTATAAAAAAACAATAAGTATAAAAATAAGTATAAAAATAAGAACAAAACAAAAATAAGTATAAAAATAAGGATAAGTATAAAAATAAGAAGAAAACAAAAATAAGTATAAAAATAAGAATATGTATAAAAATAAGAAGAAAACAAAAATAGTTATAAAAATAAGAATATGTATAAAAATAAGAAGAAAACAAAAATAAGTATAAAAATAAGAATAAGTATAAAAATAAGTATAAAAATAAGAATAAAATAAAATAAGAATAAAACAAACAATATATAAAAATAAGTATAAAAATAGGAATAAGTATAAAAATAAGTATAAAAATAAGAATAAGTATAAAAATAAGTATGAAAAAAAGAATAAAACAAAAATAAGTATAAAAATAAGAATAAAAAAAGTATAAAAATAGGAATAAGTATAAAAATAAGTAAAAAATTTGAAAAAAGCAAAAATAAGTATAAAAAAAATAATAAGTATAAAAATAAGTATAAAAATAAGAACAAAACAAAAATAAGTATAAAAATAAGAATATGTATAAAAATAAGAACAAAACAAAAATAAGAATAAGTATAAAAATAAGTATAAAAATAAGAATGAAATAAAATAAGAATAAAACAAACAATATATAAAAATAAGTATAAAAATAGGAATAAGTATAAAAATAAGAACAGTAGAAAAATAAGTGTAAAAAAAAGAATAAGTATAAAAATAAGTATAAAAATAAGAACAAACAAAAATAAGTATAAAAATAAGAATAAGTATAAAAATAAGTATGAAAAAAAGAATAAAACAAAAATAAGTATAAAAATAAGAATAACAAAGTATAAAAATAGGAATAAGTATAAAAATAAGTAAAAAATTAGAAAAAAGCAAAAATAAGTATAAAAAAAAAATAAGTATAAAAATAAGTATAAAAATAAGAACAAAACAAAAATAAGTATAAAAATAAGAATATGTATAAAAATAAGAAGAAAACAAAAATAAGAATAAGTATAAAAATAAGTATAAAAATAAGAATGAAATAAAATAAGAATAAAACAAACAATATATAAAAATAAGTATAAAAATAGGAATAAGTATAAAAATAAGAACAATACAAAAATAAGTGTAAAAATAAGAATAAGTATAAAAATAAGTATAAAAATAAGAACAAACAAAAATAAGTATAAAAATAAGAATAAGTATAAAAATAAGTATGAAAAAAGAATAAAACAAAAATAAGTATAAAAATAAGAATAAAAAAGTATAAAAATAGGAATAAGTATAAAAATAAGTAAAAAATTAGAAAAAAGCAAAAATAAGTATAAAAAAAACAATAAGTATAAAAATAAGTATAAAAATAAGAACAAAACAAAAATAAGTATAAAAATAAGAATATGTATAAAAATATGAAGAAAACAAAAATAAGTATAAAAATAAGAATAAGTATAAAAATAAGTATAAAAATAAGTATGAAAAAAAGAATAAAACAAAAATAAGTATAAAAATAAGAATAAAAAAAGTATAAAAATAGGAATAAGTATAAAAATAAGTAAAAAATTAGAAAAAAGCAAAAATAAGTATAAAAAAAACAATAAGTATAAAAATAAGTATATAAATAAGAATAAGTATAAAAATAAGAAGAAAACAAAAATAAGTATAAAAATAAGTATAAAAATAAGAATATGTATAAAAATAAGTAAAAAAATAAGAATGAAATAAAATAAGAATAAAACAAACAATATATAAAAATAAGTATAAAAATAGGAATAAGTATAAAAATAAGAACAGTACAAAAATAAGTGTAAAAATAAGAATAAGTATAAAAATAAGTATAAAAATAAGAACAAACAAAAATAAGTATAAAAATAAGAATAAGTATAAAAATAAGTATGAAAAAAAGAATAAAACAAAAATAAGTATAAAAATAAGAATAAAAAAGTATAAAAATAGGAATAAGTATAAAAATAAGTAAAAAATTAGAAAAAAGCAAAAATAAGTATAAAAAAGCAATAAGTATAAAAATAAGTATAAAAATAAGAACAAAACAAAAATAAGTATAAAAATAAGAATATGTATAAAAATATGAAGAAAACAAAAATAAGTATAAAAATTAGAAGAAAACAAAAATAAGTATAAAAATAAGTATAAAAATAAGAATATGTATAAAAATAAGAAGAAAACAAAAATAAGTATAAAAATAAGTATAAAAATAAGAATATGTATAAAAATAAGAAGAAAACAAAAATAAGTATAAAAATAAGAATAAGTATAAAAATAAGTATAAAAATAAGAATGAAATAAAATAAGAATAAAACAAACAATATATAAAAATAAGTATAAAAATAGGAATAAGTATAAAAATAAGAACAAAACAAAAATAAGTGTAAAAATAAGAATAAGTATAAAAATAAGTATAAAAATAAGAACAAACAAAAATAAGTATAAAAATAAGAATAAGTATAAAAATAAGTATGAAAAAAAGAATAAAACAAAAATAAGTATAAAAATAAGAATAAAAAAAGTATAAAAATAGGAATAAGTATAAAAATAAGTAAAAAATTAGAAAAAAGCAAAAATAAGTATAAAAAAAACAATAAGTATAAAAATAAGTATAAAAATAAGAATAAGAAGAAAAATAAGAAGAAAACAAAAATAAGTATAAAAATAAGTATAAAAATAAGATTAAGTATAAAAATAAGTATAAAAATAAGAATGAAATAAAATAAGAATAAAACAAACAATATATAAAAATAAGTATAAAAATAGGAATAAGTATAAAAATAAGAACAGTAGAAAAATAAGTGTAAAAAAAAGAATAAGTATAAAAATAAGTATAAAAATAAGAACAAACAAAAATAAGTATAAAAATAAGAATAAGTATAAAAATAAGTATGAAAAAAAGAATAAAACAAAAATAAGTATAAAAATAAGAATAACAAAGTATAAAAATAGGAATAAGTATAAAAATAAGTAAAAAATTAGAAAAAAACAAAAATAAGTATAAAAAAACAATAAGTATAAAAATAAGTATAAAAATAAGAACAAAACAAAAATAAGTATAAAAATAAGAATAAGTATAAAAATAAGAAGAAAACAAAAATAAGTATAAAAATAAGAATAAGTATAAAAATAAGTATAAAAATAAGTATGAAAAAAAGAATAAAACAAAAATAAGTATAAAAATAAGAATAAGTATAAAAATAAGAAGAAAACAAAAATAAGTATAAAAATAAGTATAAAAATAAGAATATGTATAAAAATAAGAAGAAAACAAAAATAAGTATAAAAATAAGAATAAGTATAAAAATAAGTATAAAAATAAGAATGAAATAAAATAAGAATAAAACAAACAATATATAAAAATAAGTATAAAAATAGGAATAAGTATAAAAATAAGTATAAAAATAAGAACAAACAAAAATAAGTATAAAAATAAGAATAAGTATAAAAATAAGTATGAAAAAAAGAACAAACAAAAATAAGTATAAAAATAGGAATAAGTATAAAAATAAGTAAAAAATTAGAAAAAAGCAAAAATAAGTATATAAAAAAAATAAGTATAAAAATAAGTATAAAAATAAGAACAAAACAAAAATAAGTATAAAAATAAGAATATGTATAAAAATAAGAAGAAAACAAAAATAAGAATAAGTATAAAAATAAGTATAAAAATAAGAATGAAATAAAATAAGAATAAAACAAACAATATATAAAAATAAGTATAAAAATAGGAATAAGTATAAAAATAAGAACAATACAAAAATAAGTGTAAAAATAAGAATAAGTATAAAAATAAGTATAAAAATAAGAACAAACAAAAATAAACATAAAAATAAGAATAAGTATAAAAATAAGTATGAAAAAAGAATAAAACAAAAATAAGTATAAAAATAAGAATAAAAAAGTATAAAAATAGGAATAAGTATAAAAATAAGTAAAAAATTAGAAAAAAGCAAAAATAAGTATAAAAAAACAATAAGTATAAAAATAAGTATAAAAATAAGAATAAGTATAAAAATAAGTATAAAAATAAGTATGAAAAAAAGAATAAAACAAAAATAAGTATAAAAATAAGAATAAAAAAAGTATAAAAATAGGAATAAGTATAAAAATAAGTAAAAAATTAGAAAAAAGCAAAAATAAGTATAAAAAAACCAATAAGTATAAAAATAAGTATAAAAATAAGAATAAGTATAAAAATAAGAAGAAAACAAAAATAAGTATAAAAATAAGTATAAAAATAAGAATATGTATAAAAATAAGTAAAAAAATAAGAATGAAATAAAATAAGAATAAAACAAACAATATATAAAAATAAGTATAAAAATAGGAATAAGTATAAAAATAAGAACAGTACAAAAATAAGTGTAAAAATAAGAATAAGTATAAAAATAAGTATAAAAATAAGAACAAAGCAAAAATAAGTATAAAAATAAGAATATGTATAAAAATAAGAAGAAAACAAAAATAGTTATAAAAATAAGAATATGTATAAAAATAAGAAGAAAACAAAAATAAGTATAAAAATAAGAATAAGTATAAAAATAAGAATAAAATAAAATAAGAATAAAACAAACAATATATAAAAATAAGTATAAAAATAGGAATAAGTATAAAAATAAGTATAAAAATAAGAATAAGTATAAAAATAAGTATGAAAAAAAGAATAAAACAAAAATAAGTATAAAAATAAGAATAAAAAAAGTATAAAAATAGGAATAAGTATAAAAATAAGTAAAAAATTAGAAAAAAGCAAAAATAAGTATAAAAAAAATAATAAGTATAAAAATAAGTATAAAAATAAGAACAAAACAAAAATAAGTATAAAAATAGGAATATGTATAAAAATAAGAAGAAAACAAAAATAAGAATAAGTATAAAAATAAGTATAAAAATAAGAATGAAATAAAATAAGAATAAAACAAACAATATATAAAAATAAGTATAAAAATAGGAATAAGTATAAAAATAAGAACAATACAAAAATAAGTGTAAAAATAAGAATAAGTATAAAAATAAGTATAAAAATAAGAACAAACAAAAATAAGTATAAAAATAAGAATAAGTATAAAAATAAGTATGAAAAAAAGAATAAAACAAAAATAAGTATAAAAATAAGAATAAAAAAGTATAAAAATAGGAATAAGTATAAAAATAAGTAAAAAATTAGAAAAAAGCTAAAATAAGTATAAAAAAAACAATAAGTATAAAAATAAGTATAAAAATAAGAACAAAACAAAAATAAGTATAAAAATAAGAATATGTATAAAAATATGAAGAAAACAAAAATAAGTATAAAAATAAGAATAAGTATAAAAATAAGTATAAAAATAAGAACAAAACAAAAATAAGTATAAAAATAAGAATAAGTATAAAAATAAGAAGAAAACAAAAATAAGTATAAAAATAAGAATATGTATAAAAATAAGAAGAAAACAAAAATAGTTATAAAAATAAGAATATGTATAAAAATAAGAAGAAAACAAAAATAAGTATAAAAATAAGAATAAGTATAAAAATAAGTATAAAAATAAGAATAAAATAAAATAAGAATAAAACAAACAATATATAAAAATAAGTATAAAAATAGGAATAAGTATAAAAATAAGAACAATACAAAAATAAGTGTAAAAATAAGAATAAGTATAAAAATAAGAAGAAAACAAAAATAAGTATAAAAATAAGAATAAGTATAAAAATATGTATAGAAATAAGAATGAAATAAAATAAGAATAAAACAAACAATATATAAAAATAAGTATAAAAATAGGAATAAGTATAAAAATAAGAACAATACAAAAATAAGTGTAAAAATAAGAATAAGTATAAAAATAAGTATAAAAATAAGTATAAAAATAAGATTAAGTATAAAAATAAGTATAAAAATAAGAATGAAATAAAATAAGAATAAAACAAACAATATATAAAAATAAGTATAAAAATAGGAATAAGTATAAAAATAAGAACAGTACAAAAATAAGTGTAAAAAAAAGAATAAGTATAAAAATAAGTATAAAAATAAGAACAAACAAAAATAAGTATAAAAATAAGAATAAGTATAAAAATATGTATGAAAAAAAGAATAAAACAAAAATAAGTATAAAAATAAGAATAAAAAAGTATAAAAATAGGAATAAGTATAAAAATAAGAACAATACAAAAATAAGTGTAAAAATAAGAATAAGTATAAAAATAAGTATAAAAATAAGTATAAAAATAAGATTAAGTATAAAAATAAGTATAAAAATAAGAATGAAATAAAATAAGAATAAAACAAACAATATATAAAAATAAGTATAAAAATAGGAATAAGTATAAAAATAAGAACAGTACAAAAATAAGTGTAAAAAAAAGAATAAGTATAAAAATAAGTATAAAAATAAGAACAATACAAAAATAAGTGTAAAAATAAGAATAAGTATAAAAATAAGTATGAAAAAAAGAATAAAACAAAAATAAGTATAAAAATAAGAATAAGTATAAAAATAAGAAGAAAACAAAAATAAGTATAAAAATAAGTATAAAAATAAGAACAAAGCAAAAATAAGTATAAAAATAAGAATATGTATAAAAATATGAAGAAAACAAAAATAAGTATAAAAATAAGAATAAGTATAAAAATAAGTATAAAAATAAGAATGAAATAAAATAAGAATAAAACAAACAATATATAAAAATAAGTATAAAAATAGGAATAAGTATAAAAATAAGAACAATACAAAAATAAGTGTAAAAATAAGAATAAGTATAAAAATAAGTATGAAAAAAAGAATAAAACAAAAATAAGTATAAAAATAAGACTAAGTATAAAAATAAGAAGAAAACAAAAATAAGTATAAAAATAAGAAGAAAACAAAAATAAGTATAAAAATAAGTATAAAAATAAGAATATGTATAAAAATAAGAAGAAAACAAAAATAAGTATAAAAATAAGAATAAGTATAAAAATAAGTATAAAAATAAGAATGAAATAAAATAAGAATAAAACAAACAATATATAAAAATAAGTATAAAAATAGGAATAAGTATAAAAATAAGAACAGTACAAAAATAAGTGTAAAAATAAGAATAAGTATAAAAATAAGTATAAAAATAAGAACAAACAAAAATAAGTATAAAAATAAGAATAAGTATAAAAATAAGTATGAAAAAAAGAATAAAACAAAAATAAGTATAAAAATAAGAATAAAAAAGTATAAAAATAGGAATAAGTATAAAAATAAGTAAAAAATTAGAAAAAAGCAAAAATAAGTATAAAAAAAACAATAAGTATAAAAATAAGTATAAAAATAAGAACAAAGCAAAAATAAGTATAAAAATAAGAATATGTATAAAAATATGAAGAAAACAAAAATAAGTATAAAAATAAGAATAAGTATAAAAATAAGTATAAAAATAAGAATGAAATAAAATAAGAATAAAACAAACAATATATAAAAATAAGTATAAAAATAGGAATAAGTATAAAAATAAGAACAATACAAAAATAAGTGTAAAAATAAGAATAAGTATAAAAATAAGTATGAAAAAAAGAATAAAACAAAAATAAGTATAAAAATAAGAATAAGTATAAAAATAAGAAGAAAACAAAAATAAGTATAAAAATAAGAAGAAAACAAAAATAAGTATAAAAATAAGTATAAAAATAAGAATATGTATAAAAATAAGAAGAAAACAAAAATAAGTATAAAAATAAGAATAAGTATAAAAATAAGTATAAAAATAAGAATGAAATAAAATAAGAATAAAACAAACAATATATAAAAATAAGTATAAAAATAGGAATAAGTATAAAAATAAGAACAGTACAAAAATAAGTGTAAAAATAAGAATAAGTATAAAAATAAGTATAAAAATAAGAACAAACAAAAATAAGTATAAAAATAAGAATAAGTATAAAAATAAGTATGAAAAAAAGAATAAAACAAAAATAAGTATAAAAATAAGAATAACAAAGTATAAAAATAGGAATAAGTATAAAAATAAGTAAAAAATTAGAAAAAAGCAAAAATAAGTATAAAAAAACAATAAGTATAAAAATAAGTATAAAAATAAGAACAAAACAAAAATAAGTATAAAAATAAGGATAAGTATAAAAATAAGAAGAAAACAAAAATAAGTATAAAAATAAGAATATGTATAAAAATAAGAAGAAAACAAAAATAGTTATAAAAATAAGAATATGTATAAAAATAAGAAGAAAACAAAAATAAGTATAAAAATAAGAATAAGTATAAAAATAAGTATAAAAATAAGAATAAAATAAAATAAGAATAAAACAAACAATATATAAAAATAAGTATAAAAATAGGAATAAGTATAAAAATAAGTATAAAAATAAGAATAAGTATAAAAATAAGTATGAAAAAAAGAATAAAACAAAAATAAGTATAAAAATAAGAATAAAAAAAGTATAAAAATAGGAATAAGTATAAAAATAAGTAAAAAATTAGAAAAAAGCAAAAATAAGTATAAAAAAAACAATAAGTATAAAAATAAGTATAAAAATAAGAATAAGTATAAAAATAAGAAGAAAACAAAAATAAGTATAAAAATAAGTATAAAAATAAGAATATGTATAAAAATAAGTAAAAAAATAAGAATGAAATAAAATAAGAATAAAACAAACAATATATAAAAATAAGTATAAAAATAGGAATAAGTATAAAAATAAGAACAGTACAAAAATAAGTGTAAAAATAAGAATAAGTATAAAAATAAGTATAAAAATAAGAACAAACAAAAATAAGTATAAAAATAAGAATAAGTATAAAAATAAGTATGAAAAAAAGAATAAAACAAAAATAAGTATAAAAATAAGAATAAAAAAGTATAAAAATAGGAATAAGTATAAAAATAAGTAAAAAATTAGAAAAAAGCAAAAATAAGTATAAAAAAGCAATAAGTATAAAAATAAGTATAAAAATAAGAACAAAACAAAAATAAGTATAAAAATAAGAATATGTATAAAAATATGAAGAAAACAAAAATAAGTATAAAAATTAGAAGAAAACAAAAATAAGTATAAAAATAAGTATAAAAATAAGAATATGTATAAAAATAAGAAGAAAACAAAAATAAGTATGAAAATAAGTATAAAAATAAGAATATGTATAAAAATAAGAAGAAAACAAAAATAAGTATAAAAATAAGAATAAGTATAAAAATAAGTATAAAAATAAGAATGAAATAAAATAAGAATAAAACAAACAATATATAAAAATAAGTATAAAAATAGGAATAAGTATAAAAATAAGAACAAAACAAAAATAAGTGTAAAAATAAGAATAAGTATAAAAATAAGTATAAAAATAAGAACAAACAAAAATAAGTATAAAAATAAGAATAAGTATAAAAATAAGTATGAAAAAAAGAATAAAACAAAAATAAGTATAAAAATAAGAATAAAAAAAGTATAAAAATAGGAATAAGTATAAAAATAAGTAAAAAATTAGAAAAAAGCAAAAATAAGTATAAAAAAAACAATAAGTATAAAAATAAGTATAAAAATAAGAATAAGAAGAAAAATAAGAAGAAAACAAAAATAAGTATAAAAATAAGTATAAAAATAAGATTAAGTATAAAAATAAGTATAAAAATAAGAATGAAATAAAATAAGAATAAAACAAACAATATATAAAAATAAGTATAAAAATAGGAATAAGTATAAAAATAAGAACAGTAGAAAAATAAGTGTAAAAAAAAGAATAAGTATAAAAATAAGTATGAAAAAAAGAATAAAACAAAAATAAGTATAAAAATAAGAATAACAAAGTATAAAAATAGGAATAAGTATAAAAATAAGTAAAAAATTAGAAAAAAACAAAAATAAGTATAAAAAAACAATAAGTATAAAAATAAGTATAAAAATAAGAACAAAACAAAAATAAGTATAAAAATAAGAATAAGTATAAAAATAAGAAGAAAACAAAAATAAGTATAAAAATAAGAATATGTATAAAAATAAGTAAAAAAATAAGAATGAAATAAAATAAGAATAAAACAAACAATATATAAAAATAAGTATAAAAATAGGAATAAGTATAAAAATAAGAACAGTACAACAATAAGTGTAAAAATAAGAATAAGTATAAAAATAAGTATAAAAATAAGAACAAACAAAAATAAGTATAAAAATAAGAATAAGTATAAAAATAAGTATGAAAAAAAGAATAAAACAAAAATAAGTATAAAAATAAGAATAAAAAAGTATAAAAATAGGAATAAGTATAAAAATAAGTAAAAAATTAGAAAAAAGCAAAAATAAGTATAAAAAAGCAATAAGTATAAAAATAAGTATAAAAATAAGAACAAAACAAAAATAAGTATAAAAATAAGAATATGTATAAAAATATGAAGAAAACAAAAATAAGTATAAAAATTAGAAGAAAACAAAAATAAGTATAAAAATAAGTATAAAAATAAGAATATGTATAAAAATAAGAAGAAAACAAAAATAAGTATGAAAATAAGTATAAAAATAAGAATATGTATAAAAATAAGAAGAAAACAAAAATAAGTATAAAAATAAGAATAAGTATAAAAATAAGTATAAAAATAAGAATGAAATAAAATAAGAATAAAACAAACAATATATAAAAATAAGTATAAAAATAGGAATAAGTATAAAAATAAGAACAAAACAAAAATAAGTGTAAAAATAAGAATAAGTATAAAAATAAGTATAAAAATAAGAACAAACAAAAATAAGTATAAAAATAAGAATAAGTATAAAAATAAGTATGAAAAAAAGAATAAAACAAAAATAAGTATAAAAATAAGAATAAAAAAAGTATAAAAATAGGAATAAGTATAAAAATAAGTAAAAAATTAGAAAAAAGCAAAAATAAGTATAAAAAAAACAATAAGTATAAAAATAAGTATAAAAATAAGAATAAGAAGAAAAATAAGAAGAAAACAAAAATAAGTATAAAAATAAGTATAAAAATAAGATTAAGTATAAAAATAAGTATAAAAATAAGAATGAAATAAAATAAGAATAAAACAAACAATATATAAAAATAAGTATAAAAATAGGAATAAGTATAAAAATAAGAACAGTAGAAAAATAAGTGTAAAAAAAAGAATAAGTATAAAAATAAGTATGAAAAAAAGAATAAAACAAAAATAAGTATAAAAATAAGAATAACAAAGTATAAAAATAGGAATAAGTATAAAAATAAGTAAAAAATTAGAAAAAAACAAAAATAAGTATAAAAAAACAATAAGTATAAAAATAAGTATAAAAATAAGAACAAAACAAAAATAAGTATAAAAATAAGAATAAGTATAAAAATAAGAAGAAAACAAAAATAAGTATAAAAATAAGAATATGTATAAAAATAAGAAGAAAACAAAAATAGTTATAAAAATAAGAATATGTATAAAAATAAGAAGAAAACAAAAATAAGTATAAAAATAAGAATAAGTATAAAAATAAGTATAAAAATAAGTATGAAAAAAAGAATAAAACAAAAATAAGTATAAAAATAAGAATAAGTATAAAAATAAGAAGAAAACAAAAATAAGTATAAAAATAAGAATATGTATAAAAATAAGAAGAAAACAAAAATAAGTATAAAAATAAGAATAAGTATAAAAATAAGTATAAAAATAAGAATGAAATAAAATAAGAATAAAACAAACAATATATAAAAATAAGTATAAAAATAGGAATAAGTATAAAAATAAGTATAAAAATAAGAACAAACAAAAATAAGTATAAAAATAAGAATAAGTATAAAAATAAGTATGAAAAAAAGAATAAAACAAAAATAAGTATAAAAATAGGAATAAGTATAAAAATAAGTAAAAAATTAGAAAAAAGCAAAAATAAGTATAAAAAAAACAATAAGTATAAAAATAAGTATAAAAATAAGAACAAAACAAAAATAAGTATAAAAATAAGAATATGTATAAAAATATGAAGAAAACAAAAATAAGTATAAGAATAAGAATAAGTATAAAAATAAGTATAAAAATAAGAATGAAATAAAATAAGAATAAAACAAACAATATATAAAAATAAGTATAAAAATAGGAATAAGTATAAAAATAAGAACAGTACAAAAATAAGTGTAAAAATAAGAATAAGTATAAAAATAAGTATAAAAATAAGAACAAACAAAAATAAGTATAAAAATAAGAATAAGTATAAAAATAAGTATGAAAAAAAGAATAAAACAAAAATAAGTATAAAAATAAGAATAACAAAGTATAAAAATAGGAATAAGTATAAAAATAAGTAAAAAATTAGAAAAAAGCAAAAATAAGTATAAAAAAACAATAAGTATAAAAATAAGTATAAAAATAAGAACAAAACAAAAATAAGTATAAAAATAAGGATAAGTATAAAAATAAGAAGAAAACAAAAATAAGTATAAAAATAAGAATATGTATAAAAATAAGAAGAAAACAAAAATAGTTATAAAAATAAGAATATGTATAAAAATAAGAAGAAAACAAAAATAAGTATAAAAATAAGAATAAGTATAAAAATAAGAATAAAATAAAATAAGAATAAAACAAACAATATATAAAAATAAGTATAAAAATAGGAATAAGTATAAAAATAAGTATAAAAATAAGAATAAGTATAAAAATAAGTATGAAAAAAAGAATAAAACAAAAATAAGTATAAAAATAAGAATAAAAAAAGTATAAAAATAGGAATAAGTATAAAAATAAGTAAAAAATTTGAAAAAAGCAAAAATAAGTATAAAAAAATAATAAGTATAAAAATAAGTATAAAAATAAGAATAAGAAGAAAAATAAGAAGAAAACAAAAATAAGTATAAAAATAAGTATAAAAATAAGATTAAGTATAAAAATAAGTATAAAAATAAGAATGAAATAAAATAAGAATAAAACAAACAATATATAAAAATAAGTATAAAAATAGGAATAAGTATAAAAATAAGAACAGTAGAAAAATAAGTGTAAAAAAAAGAATAAGTATAAAAATAAGTATGAAAAAAAGAATAAAACAAAAATAAGTATAAAAATAAGAATAACAAAGTATAAAAATAGGAATAAGTATAAAAATAAGTAAAAAATTAGAAAAAAACAAAAATAAGTATAAAAAAACAATAAGTATAAAAATAAGTATAAAAATAAGAACAAAACAAAAATAAGTATAAAAATAAGAATAAGTATAAAAATAAGAAGAAAACAAAAATAAGTATAAAAATAAGAATATGTATAAAAATAAGAAGAAAACAAAAATAGTTATAAAAATAAGAATATGTATAAAAATAAGAAGAAAACAAAAATAAGTATAAAAATAAGAATAAGTATAAAAATAAGTATAAAAATAAGTATGAAAAAAAGAATAAAACAAAAATAAGTATAAAAATAAGAATAAGTATAAAAATAAGAAGAAAACAAAAATAAGTATAAAAATAAGAATATGTATAAAAATAAGAAGAAAACAAAAATAAGTATAAAAATAAGAATAAGTATAAAAATAAGTATAAAAATAAGAATGAAATAAAATAAGAATAAAACAAACAATATATAAAAATAAGTATAAAAATAGGAATAAGTATAAAAATAAGTATAAAAATAAGAACAAACAAAAATAAGTATAAAAATAAGAATAAGTATAAAAATAAGTATGAAAAAAAGAATAAAACAAAAATAAGTATAAAAATAGGAATAAGTATAAAAATAAGTAAAAAATTAGAAAAAAGCAAAAATAAGTATAAAAAAAACAATAAGTATAAAAATAAGTATAAAAATAAGAACAAAACAAAAATAAGTATAAAAATAAGAATATGTATAAAAATATGAAGAAAACAAAAATAAGTATAAGAATAAGAATAAGTATAAAAATAAGTATAAAAATAAGAATGAAATAAAATAAGAATAAAACAAACAATATATAAAAATAAGTATAAAAATAGGAATAAGTATAAAAATAAGAACAGTACAAAAATAAGTGTAAAAATAAGAATAAGTATAAAAATAAGTATAAAAATAAGAACAAACAAAAATAAGTATAAAAATAAGAATAAGTATAAAAATAAGTATGAAAAAAAGAATAAAACAAAAATAAGTATAAAAATAAGAATAACAAAGTATAAAAATAGGAATAAGTATAAAAATAAGTAAAAAATTAGAAAAAAGCAAAAATAAGTATAAAAAAACAATAAGTATAAAAATAAGTATAAAAATAAGAACAAAACAAAAATAAGTATAAAAATAAGGATAAGTATAAAAATAAGAAGAAAACAAAAATAAGTATAAAAATAAGAATATGTATAAAAATAAGAAGAAAACAAAAATAGTTATAAAAATAAGAATATGTATAAAAATAAGAAGAAAACAAAAATAAGTATAAAAATAAGAATAAGTATAAAAATAAGAATAAAATAAAATAAGAATAAAACAAACAATATATAAAAATAAGTATAAAAATAGGAATAAGTATAAAAATAAGTATAAAAATAAGAATAAGTATAAAAATAAGTATGAAAAAAAGAATAAAACAAAAATAAGTATAAAAATAAGAATAAAAAAAGTATAAAAATAGGAATAAGTATAAAAATAAGTAAAAAATTTGAAAAAAGCAAAAATAAGTATAAAAAAATAATAAGTATAAAAATAAGTATAAAAATAAGAACAAAACAAAAATAAGTATAAAAATAAGAATATGTATAAAAATAAGAAGAAAACAAAAATAAGAATAAGTATAAAAATAAGTATAAAAATAAGAATGAAATAAAATAAGAATAAAACAAACAATATATAAAAATAAGTATAAAAATAGGAATAAGTATAAAAATAAGAACAATACAAAAATAAGTGTAAAAATAAGAATAAGTATAAAAATAAGTATAAAAATAAGAACAAACAAAAATAAGTATAAAAATAAGAATAAGTATAAAAATAAGTATGAAAAAAGAATAAAACAAAAATAAGTATAAAAATAAGAATAAAAAAAGTATAAAAATAGGAATAAGTATAAAAATAAGTAAAAAAATTAGAAAAAAGCAAAAATAAATATAAAAAAACAATAAGTATAAAAATAAGTATAAAAATAAGAACAAACAAAAATAAGTATAAAAATAAGAATAAGTATAAAAATAAGTATGAAAAAAAGAATAAAACAAAAATAAGTATAAAAATAAGAATAAAAAAGTATAAAAATAGGAATAAGTATAAAAATAAGTAAAAAATTAGAAAAAAGCAAAAATAAGTATAAAAAAAACAATAAGTATAAAAATAAGTATAAAAATAAGAACAAAACAAAAATAAGTATAAAAATAAGAATATGTATAAAAATATGAAGAAAACAAAAAAAAGTATAAGAATAAGAATAAGTATAAAAATAAGTATAAAAATAAGAACAAAACAAAAATAAGTATAAAAATAAGAATAAGTATAAAAATAAGAAGAAAACAAAAATAAGTATAAAAATAAGAATATGTATAAAAATAAGAAGAAAACAAAAATAGTTATAAAAATAAGAATATGTATAAAAATAAGAAGAAAACAAAAATAAGTATAAAAATAAGAATAAGTATAAAAATAAGAATAAAAATAAGAACAAACAAAAATAAGTATAAAAATAAGAATAAGTATAAAAATAAGTGTGAAAAAAAGAATAAAACAAAAATAAGTATAAAAATAAGAATAAAAAAAGTATAAAAATAGGAATAAGTATAAAAATAAGTAAAAAATTAGAAAAAAGCAAAAATAAGTATAAAAAAAATAATAAGTATAAAAATAAGTATAAAAATAAGAATATGTATAAAAATAAGAAGAAAACAAAAATAAGAATAAGTATAAAAATAAGTATAAAAATAAGAATGAAATAAAATAAGAATAAAACAAACAATATATAAAAATAAGTATAAAAATAGGAATAAGTATAAAAATAAGAACAATACAAAAATAAGTGTAAAAATAAGAATAAGTATAAAAATAAGTATAAAAATAAGAAAAAAGCAAAAATAAGTATAAAAATAAGACTAAGTATAAAAATAAGTATGAAAAAAAGAATAAAACAAAAATAAGTATAAAAATAAGAATAAAAAAGTATAAAAATAGGAATAAGTATAAAAATAAGTAAAAAATTAGAAAAAAGCAAAAATAAGTATAAAAAAACAATAAGTATAAAAATAAGTATAAAAATAAGAACAAAACAAAAATAAGTATAAAAATAAGAATAAGTATAAAAATAAGAAGAAAACAAAAATAAGTATAAAAATAAGTATAAAAATAAGAATATGTATAAAAATAAGAAGAAAACAAAAATAAGTATAAAAATAAGAATAAGTATAAAAATAAGTATAAAAATAAGAATGAAATAAAATAAGAATAAAACAAACAATATATAAAAATAAGTATAAAAATAGGAATAAGTATAAAAATAAGAACAGTACAAAAATAAGTGTAAAAATAAGAATAAGTATAAAAATAAGTATAAAAATAAGAACAAACAAAAATAAGTATAAAAATAAGAATAAGTATAAAAATAAGTATGAAAAAAAGAATAAAACAAAAATAAGTATAAAAATAAGAATAAAAAAGTATAAAAATAGGAATAAGTATAAAAATAAGTAAAAAATTAGAAAAAAGCAAAAATAAGTATAAAAAAAACAATAAGTATAAAAATAAGTATAAAAATAAGAACAAAGCAAAAATAAGTATAAAAATAAGAATATGTATAAAAATATGAAGAAAACAAAAATAAGTATAAAAATAAGAATAAGTATAAAAATAAGTATAAAAATAAGAATGAAATAAAATAAGAATAAAACAAACAATATATAAAAATAAGTATAAAAATAGGAATAAGTATAAAAATAAGAACAATACAAAAATAAGTGTAAAAATAAGAATAAGTATAAAAATAAGTATGAAAAAAAGAATAAAACAAAAATAAGTATAAAAATAAGAATAAGTATAAAAATAAGAAGAAAACAAAAATAAGTATAAAAATAAGAAGAAAACAAAAATAAGTATAAAAATAAGTATAAAAATAAGAATATGTATAAAAATAAGAAGAAAACAAAAATAAGTATAAAAATAAGAATAAGTATAAAAATAAGTATAAAAATAAGAATGAAATAAAATAAGAATAAAACAAACAATATATAAAAATAAGTATAAAAATAGGAATAAGTATAAAAATAAGAACAGTACAAAAATAAGTGTAAAAATAAGAATAAGTATAAAAATAAGTATAAAAATAAGAACAAACAAAAATAAGTATAAAAATAAGAATAAGTATAAAAATAAGTATGAAAAAAAGAATAAAACAAAAATAAGTATAAAAATAAGAATAACAAAGTATAAAAATAGGAATAAGTATAAAAATAAGTAAAAAATTAGAAAAAAGCAAAAATAAGTATAAAAAAACAATAAGTATAAAAATAAGTATAAAAATAAGAACAAAACAAAAATAAGTATAAAAATAAGGATAAGTATAAAAATAAGAAGAAAACAAAAATAAGTATAAAAATAAGAATATGTATAAAAATAAGAAGAAAACAAAAATAGTTATAAAAATAAGAATATGTATAAAAATAAGAAGAAAACAAAAATAAGTATAAAAATAAGAATAAGTATAAAAATAAGTATAAAAATAAGAATAAAATAAAATAAGAATAAAACAAACAACATATAAAAATAAGTATAAAAATAGGAATAAGTATAAAAATAAGTATAAAAATAAGAATAAGTATAAAAATAAGTATGAAAAAAAGAATAAAACAAAAATAAGTATAAAAATAAGAATAAAAAAAGTATAAAAATAGGAATAAGTATAAAAATAAGTAAAAAATTTGAAAAAAGCAAAAATAAGTATAAAAAAAATAATAAGTATAAAAATAAGTATAAAAATAAGAACAAAACAAAAATAAGTATAAAAATAAGAATATGTATAAAAATAAGAAGAAAACAAAAATAAGAATAAGTATAAAAATAAGTATAAAAATAAGAATGAAATAAAATAAGAATAAAACAAACAATATATAAAAATAAGTATAAAAATAGGAATAAGTATAAAAATAAGAACAATACAAAAATAAGTGTAAAAATAAGAATAAGTATAAAAATAAGTATAAAAATAAGAACAAACAAAAATAAGTATAAAAATAAGAATAAGTATAAAAATAAGTATGAAAAAAGAATAAAACAAAAATAAGTATAAAAATAAGAATAAAAAAAGTATAAAAATAGGAATAAGTATAAAAATAAGTAAAAAAATTAGAAAAAAGCAAAAATAAATATAAAAAAAACAATAAGTATAAAAATAAGTATAAAAATAAGAACAAACAAAAATAAGTATAAAAATAAGAATAAGTATAAAAATAAGTATAAAAATAAGAACAAAACAAAAATAAGTATAAAAATAAGAATATGTATAAAAATATGAAGAAAACAAAAATAAGTATAAGAATAAGAATAAGTATAAAAATAAGTATAAAAATTAGAAAAAAGCAAAAATAAGTATAAAAAAAACAATAAGTATAAAAATAAGTATAAAAATAAGAAGAAAACAAAAATAAGTATAAAAATAAGAATATGTATAAAAATAAGAAGAAAACAAAAATAAGTATAAAAATAAGAATAAGTATAAAAATATGTATAAAAATAAGAATGAAATAAAATAAGAATAAAACAAACAATATATAAAAATAAGTATAAAAATAGGAATAAGTATAAAAATAAGAACAATACAAAAATAAGTGTAAAAATAAGAATAAGTATAAAAATAAGTATAAAAATAAGTATAAAAATAAGATTAAGTATAAAAATAAGTATAAAAATAAGAATGAAATAAAATAAGAATAAAACAAACAATATATAAAAATAAGTATAAAAATAGGAATAAGTATAAAAATAAGAACAGTACAAAAATAAGTGTAAAAAAAAGAATAAGTATAAAAATAAGTATAAAAATAAGAACAAACAAAAATAAGTATAAAAATAAGAATAAGTATAAAAATAAGTATGAAAAAAAGAATAAAACAAAAATAAGTATAAAAATAAGAATAAAAAAGTATAAAAATAGGAATAAGTATAAAAATAAGTAAAAAATTAGAAAAAAGCAAAAATAAGTATAAAAAAAACAATAAGTATAAAAATAAGTATAAAAATAAGAACAAAGCAAAAATAAGTATAAAAATAAGAATATGTATAAAAATATGAAGAAAACAAAAATAAGTATAAAAATAAGAATAAGTATAAAAATAAGTATAAAAATAAGAATGAAATAAAATAAGAATAAAACAAACAATATATAAAAATAAGTATAAAAATAGGAATAAGTATAAAAATAAATACAATACAAAAATAAGTGTAAAAATAAGAATAAGTATAAAAATAAGTATGAAAAAAAGAATAAAACAAAAATAAGTATAAAAATAAGAATAAGTATAAAAATAAGAAGAAAACAAAAATAAGTATAAAAATAAGAAGAAAACAAAAATAAGTATAAAAATAAGTATAAAAATAAGAATATGTATAAAAATAAGAAGAAAACAAAAATAAGTATAAAAATAAGAATAAGTATAAAAATAAGTATAAAAATAAGAATGAAATAAAATAAGAATAAAACAAACAATATATAAAAATAAGTATAAAAATAGGAATAAGTATAAAAATAAGAAGAAAACAAAAATAAGTATAAAAATAAGAATATGTATAAAAATAAGAAGAAAACAAAAATAGTTATAAAAATAAGAATATGTATAAAAATAAGAAGAAAACAAAAATAAGTATAAAAATAAGAATAAGTATAAAAATAAGTATGAAAAAAAGAATAAAACAAAAATAAGTATAAAAATAAGAATAAAAAAAGTATAAAAATAGGAATAAGTATAAAAATAAGTAAAAAATTAGAAAAAAGCAAAAATAAGTATAAAAAAAATAATAAGTATAAAAATAAGTATAAAAATAAGAACAAAACAAAAATAAGTATAAAAATAAGAATATGTATAAAAATAAGAAGAAAACAAAAATAAGAATAAGTATAAAAATAAGTATAAAAATAAGAATGAAATAAAATAAGAATAAAACAAACAATATATAAAAATAAGTATAAAAATAGGAATAAGTATAAAAATAAGAACAATACAAAAATAAGTGTAAAAATAAGAATAAGTATAAAAATAAGTATAAAAATAAGAAAAAAGCAAAAATAAGTATAAAAATAAGACTAAGTATAAAAATAAGTATGAAAAAAAGAAAAAAACAAAAATAAGTATAAAAATAAGAATAAAAAAGTATAAAAATAGGAATAAGTATAAAAATAAGTAAAAAAATTAGAAAAAAGCAAAAATAAATATAAAAAAAACAATAAGTATAAAAATAAGTATAAAAATAAGAACAAACAAAAATAAGTATAAAAATAAGAATAAGTATAAAAATAAGTATGAAAAAAAGAATAAAACAAAAATAAGTATAAAAATAAGAATAAGTATAAAAATAAGAAGAAAACAAAAATAAGTATAAAAATAAGAAGAAAACAAAAATAAGTATAAAAATAAGTATAAAAATAAGAATATGTATAAAAATAAGAAGAAAACAAAAATAAGTATAAAAATAAGAATAAGTATAAAAATAAGTATAAAAATAAGAATGAAATAAAATAAGAATAAAACAAACAATATATAAAAATAAGTATAAAAATAGGAATAAGTATAAAAATAAGAACAGTACAAAAATAAGTGTAAAAATAAGAATAAGTATAAAAATAAGTATAAAAATAAGAACAAACAAAAATAAGTATAAAAATAAGAATAAGTATAAAAATAATTATAAAAATAAGAACAAAACAAAAATAAGTATAAAAATAAGGATAAGTATAAAAATAAGAAGAAAACAAAAATAAGTATAAAAATAAGAATATGTATAAAAATAAGAAGAAAACAAAAATAGTTATAAAAATAAGAATATGTATAAAAATAAGAAGAAAACAAAAATAAGTATAAAAATAAGAATAAGTATAAAAATAAGAATAAAATAAAATAAGAATAAAACAAACAATATATAAAAATAAGTATAAAAATAGGAATAAGTATAAAAATAAGTATAAAAATAAGAATAAGTATAAAAATAAGTATGAAAAAAAGAATAAAACAAAAATAAGTATAAAAATAAGAATAAAAAAAGTATAAAAATAGGAATAAGTATAAAAATAAGTAAAAAATTTGAAAAAAGCAAAAATAAGTATAAAAAAATAATAAGTATAAAAATAAGTATAAAAATAAGAACAAAACAAAAATAAGTATAAAAATAAGAATATGTATAAAAATAAGAAGAAAACAAAAATAAGAATAAGTATAAAAATAAGTATAAAAATAAGAATGAAATAAAATAAGAATAAAACAAACAATATATAAAAATAAGTATAAAAATAGGAATAAGTATAAAAATAAGAACAATACAAAAATAAGTGTAAAAATAAGAATAAGTATAAAAATAAGTATAAAAATAAGAACAAACAAAAATAAGTATAAAAATAAGAATAAGTATAAAAATAAGTATGAAAAAAGAATAAAACAAAAATAAGTATAAAAATAAGAATAAAAAAAGTATAAAAATAGGAATAAGTATAAAAATAAGTAAAAAAATTAGAAAAAAGCAAAAATAAATATAAAAAAACAATAAGTATAAAAATAAGTATAAAAATAAGAACAAACAAAAATAAGTATAAAAATAAGAATAAGTATAAAAATAAGTATGAAAAAAAGAATAAAACAAAAATAAATATAAAAATAAGAATAAAAAAGTATAAAAATAGGAATAAGTATAAAAATAAGTAAAAAATTAGAAAAAAGCAAAAATAAGTATAAAAAAAACAATAAGTATAAAAATAAGTATAAAAATAAGAACAAAACAAAAATAAGTATAAAAATAAGAATATGTATAAAAATATGAAGAAAACAAAAAAAAGTATAAGAATAAGAATAAGTATAAAAATAAGTATAAAAATAAGAACAAAACAAAAATAAGTATAAAAATAAGAATAAGTATAAAAATAAGAAGAAAACAAAAATAAGTATAAAAATAAGAATATGTATAAAAATAAGAAGAAAACAAAAATAGTTATAAAAATAAGAATATGTATAAAAATAAGAAGAAAACAAAAATAAGTATAAAAATAAGAATAAGTATAAAAATAAGAATAAAACAAACAATATATAAAAATAAGTATAAAAATAGGAATAAGTATAAAAATAAGTATAAAAATAAGAACAAACAAAAATAAGTATAAAAATAAGAATAAGTATAAAAATAAGTATGAAAAAAAGAATAAAACAAAAATAAGTATAAAAATAAGAATAAAAAAAGTATAAAAATAGGAATAAGTATAAAAATAAGTAAAAAATTAGAAAAAAGCAAAAAAAAGTATAAAAAAAATAATAAGTATAAAAATAAGTATAAAAATAAGAACAAAACAAAAATAAGTATAAAAATAAGTATAAAAATAAGAATGAAATAAAATAAGAATAAAACAAACAATATATAAAAATAAGTATAAAAATAGGAATAAGTATAAAAATAAGAACAATACAAAAATAAGTGTAAAAATAAGAATAAGTATAAAAATAAGTATAAAAATAAGAACAAAACAAAAATAAGTATAAAAATAAGAATAAGTATAAAAATAAGAAGAAAACAAAAATAAGTATAAAAATAAGTATAAAAATAAGAATATGTATAAAAATAAGAAGAAAACAAAAATAAGTATAAAAATAAGAATAAGTATAAAAATAAGTATAAAAATAAGAATGAAATAAAATAAGAATAAAACAAACAATATATAAAAATAAGTATAAAAATAGGAATAAGTATAAAAATAAGAACAGTACAAAAATAAGTGTAAAAAAAAGAATAAGTATAAAAATAAGTATAAAAATAAGAACAAACAAAAATAAGTATAAAAATAAGAATAAGTATAAAAATAAGTATGAAAAAAAGAATAAAACAAAAATAAGTATAAAAATAAGAATGAAATAAAATAAGAATAAAACAAACAATATATAAAAATAAGTATAAAAATAGGAATAAGTATAAAAATAAGAACAGTACAAAAATAAGTGTAAAAAAAAGAATAAGTATAAAAATAAGTATAAAAATAAGAACAAACAAAAATAAGTATAAAAATAAGAATAAGTATAAAAATAAGTATGAAAAAAAAATAAAACAAAAATAAGTATAAAAATAAGAATAAAAAAGTATAAAAATAGGAATAAGTATAAAAATAAGTAAAAAATTAGAAAAAAGCAAAAATAAGTATAAAAAAAACAATAAGTATAAAAATAAGTATAAAAATAAGAACAAAACAAAAATAAGTATAAAAATAAGAATATGTATAAAAATATGAAGAAAACAAAAATAAGTATAAAAATAAGAATAAGTATAAAAATAAGTATAAAAATAAGAATGAAATAAAATAAGAATAAAACAAACAATATATAAAAATAAGTATAAAAATAGGAATAAGTATAAAAATAAGAACAATACAAAAATAAGTGTAAAAATAAGAATAAGTATAAAAATAAGTATAAAAATAAGTATGAAAAAAAGAATAAAACAAAAATAAGTATAAAAATAAGAATAAGTATAAAAATAAGAAGAAAACAAAAATAAGTATAAAAATAAGTATAAAAATAAGAATATGTATAAAAATAAGAAGAAAACAAAAATAAGTATAAAAATAAGAATATGTATAAAAATATGAAGAAAACAAAAATAAGTATAAAAATAAGAATAAGTATAAAAATAAGTATAAAAATAAGTATGAAAAAAAGAATAAAACAAAAATAAGTATAAAAATAAGAATAAGTATAAAAATAAGAAGAAAACAAAAATAAGTATAAAAATAAGTATAAAAATAAGAATATGTATAAAAATAAGAAGAAAACCAAAATAAGTATAAAAATAAGAATAAGTATAAAAATAAGTATAAAAATAAGAATGAAATAAAATAAGAATAAAACAAACAATATATAAAAATAAGTATAAAAATAGGAATAAGTATAAAAATAAGAACAGTACAAAAATAAGTGTAAAAATAAGAATAAGTATAAAAATAAGTATAAAAATAAGAACAAACAAAAATAAGTATAAAAATAAGAATAAGTATAAAAATAAGTATGAAAAAAAGAATAAAACAAAAATAAGTATAAAAATAAGAATAAAAAAAGTATAAAAATAGGAATAAGTATAAAAATAAGTAAAAAATTAGAAAAAAGCAAAAATAAGTATAAAAAAAACAATAAGTATAAAAATAAGTATAAAAATAAGAATAAGTATAAAAATAAGAAGAAAACAAAAATAAGTATAAAAATAAGTATAAAAATAAGATTAAGTATAAAAATAAGTATAAAAATAAGAATGAAATAAAATAAGAATAAAACAAACAATATATAAAAATAAGTATAAAAATAGGAATAAGTATAAAAATAAGAACAGTAGAAAAATAAGTGTAAAAAAAAGAATAAGTATAAAAATAAGTATAAAAATAAGAACAAACAAAAATAAGTATAAAAATAAGAATAAGTATAAAAATAAGTATGAAAAAAAAAATAAAACAAAAATAAGTATAAAAATAAGAATAAACAAAGTATAAAAATAGGAATAAGTATAAAAATAAGTAAAAAATTAGAAAAAAGCAAAAATAAGTATAAAAAAAAACAATAAGTATAAAAATAAGTATAAAAATAAGAACAAAACAAAAATAAGTATAAAAATAAGAATATGTATAAAAATAAGTATAAAAATAAGAATGAAATAAAATAAGAATAAAACAAACAATATATAAAAATAAGTATAAAAATAGGAATAAGTATAAAAATAAGAACAATACAAAAATAAGTGTAAAAATAAGAATAAGTATAAAAATAAGTATAAAAATAAGAACAAACAAAAATAAGTATAAAAATAAGAATAAGTATAAAAATAAGTATAAAAATAAGAATAAAATAAAATAAGAATAAAACAAACAATACATAAAAATAAGTATAAAAATAAGAACAAACAAAAATAAGTATAAAAATAAGAATAAGTATAAAAATAAGTATGAAAAAAAGAATAAAACAAAAATAAGTATAAAAATAAGAATAAAAAAGTATAAAAATAGGAATAAGTATAAAAATAAGTAAAAAATTAGAAAAAAGCAAAAATAAGTATAAAAAAAACAATAAGTATAAAAATAAGTATAAAAATAAGAACAAAACAAAAATAAGTATAAAAATAAGAATATGTATAAAAATATGAAGAAAACAAAAATAAGTATAAAAATAAGAATAAGTATAAAAATAAGTATAAAAATAAGAATGAAATAAAATAAGAATAAAACAAACAATATATAAAAATAAGTATAAAAATAGGAATAAGTATAAAAATAAGAACAATACAAAAATAAGTGTAAAAATAAGAATAAGTATAAAAATAAGTATAAAAATAAGTATGAAAAAAAGAATAAAACAAAAATAAGTATAAAAATAAGAATAAGTATAAAAATAAGAAGAAAACAAAAATAAGTATAAAAATAAGTATAAAAATAAGAAGAAAACAAAAATAAGTATAAAAATAAGAATATGTATAAAAATATGAAGAAAACAAAAATAAGTATAAAAATAAGAATAAGTATAAAAATAAGTATAAAAATAAGTATGAAAAAAAGAATAAAACAAAAATAAGTATAAAAATAAGAATAAGTATAAAAATAAGAAGAAAACAAAAATAAGTATAAAAATAAGTATAAAAATAAGAATATGTATAAAAATAAGAACAAAACAAAAATAAGTATAAAAATAAGAATAAGTATAAAAATAAGAAGAAAACAAAAATAAGTATAAAAATAAGAATATGTATAAAAATAAGAAGAAAACAAAAATAAGTATAAAAATAAGAATATGTATAAAAATATGAAGAAAACAAAAATAAGTATAAAAATAAGAATAAGTATAAAAATAAGTATAAAAATAAGAATGAAATAAAATAAGAATAAAACAAACAATATATAAAAATAAGTATAAAAATAGGAATAAGTATAAAAATAAGAACAATACAAAAATAAGTGTAAAAATAAGAATAAGTATAAAAATAAGTTTAAAAATAAGTATGAAAAAAGAATAAAACAAAAATAAGTATAAAAATAAGAATAAGTATAAAAATAAGAAGAAAATAAAAATAAGTATAAAAATAAGTATAAAAATAAGAAGAAAACAAAAATAAGTATAAAAATAAGAATATGTATAAAAATATGAAGAAAACAAAAATAAGTATAAAAATAAGAATAAGTATAAAAATAAGTATAAAAATAAGAATGAAATAAAATAAGAATAAAACAAACAATATATAAAAATAAGTATAAAAATAGGAATAAGTATAAAAATAAGAACAAAACAAAAATAAGTGTAAAAATAAGAATAAGTATAAAAATAAGTATAAAAATAAGAACAAACAAAAATAAGTATAAAAATAAGAATAAGTATAAAAATAAGTATGAAAAAAAGAATAAAACAAAAATAAGTATAAAAATAAGAATAAAAAAAGTATAAAAATAGGAATAAGTATAAAAATAAGTAAAACATTAGAAAAAAGCAAAAATACGTATAAAAAAACAATAAGTATAAAAATAAGTATAAAAATAAGAATAAGTATAAAAATAAGAAGAAAACAAAAATAAGTATAAAAATAAGTATAAAAATAAGATTAAGTATAAAAATAAATATAAAAATAAGAATGAAATAAAATAAGAATAAAACAAACAATATATAAAAATAAGTATAAAAATAGGAATAAGTATAAAAATAAGAACAGTAGAAAAATAAGTGTAAAAAAAAGAATAAGTATAAAAATAAGTATAAAAATAAGAACAAACAAAAATAAGTATAAAAATAAGAATAAGTATAAAAATAAGTATGAAAAAAAGAATAAAACAAAAATAAGTATAAAAATAAGAATAACAAAGTATAAAAATAGGAATAAGTATAAAAATAAGTAAAAAATTAGAAAAAAGCAAAAATAAGTATAAAAAAAACAATGAGTATAAAAATAAGTATAAAAATAAGAACAAAACAAAAATAAGTATAAAAATAAGAATATGTATAAAAATATGAAGAAAACAAAAATAAGTATAAAAATAAGAATAAGTATAAAAATAAGTATAAAAATAAGAATATGTATAAAAATATGAAGAAAACAAAAATAAGTATAAAAATAAGAATAAGTATAAAAATAAGTATAAAAATAAGTATGAAAAAAAGAATAAAACAAAAATAAGTATAAAAATAAGAATAAGTATAAAAATAAGAAGAAAACAAAAATAAGTATAAAAATAAGTATAAAAATAAGAATATGTATAAAAATAAGAAGAAAACAAAAATAAGTATAAAAATAAGAATAAGTATAAAAATAAGTATAAAAATAAGAATGAAATAAAATAAGAATAAAACAAACAATATATAAAAATAAGTATAAAAATAGGAATAAGTATAAAAATAAGAACAGTACAAAAATAAGTGTAAAAATAAGAATAAGTATAAAAATAAGTATAAAAATAAGAACAAACAAAAATAAGTATAAAAATAAGAATAAGTATAAAAATAAGTATGAAAAAAAGAATAAAACAAAAATAAGTATAAAAATAAGAATAAAAAAGTATAAAAATAGGAATAAGTATAAAAATAAGTATAAAAATAAGAACAAAACAAAAATAAGTATAAAAATAAGAATATGTATAAAAATAAGAAGAAAACAAAAATAAGAATAAGTATAAAAATAAGTATAAAAATAAGAATGAAATAAAATAAGAATAAAACAAACAATATATAAAAATAAGTATAAAAATAGGAATAAGTATAAAAATAAGAACAATACAAAAATAAGTGTAAAAATAAGAATAAGTATAAAAATAAGTATAAAAATAAGAAAAAAGCAAAAATAAGTATAAAAATAAGACTAAGTATAAAAATAAGTATGAAAAAAAGAATAAAACAAAAATAAGTATAAAAATAAGAATAACAAAGTATAAAAATAGGAATAAGTATAAAAATAAGTAAAAAATTAGAAAAAAGCAAAAATAAGTATAAAAAAACAATAAGTATAAAAATAAGTATAAAAATAAGAACAAAACAAAAATAAGTATAAAAATAAGAATAAGTAAAAAAATAAGAAGAAAACAAAAATAAGTATAACAATAAGTATAAAAATAAGAATATGTATAAAAATAAGAAGAAAACAAAAATAAGTATAAAAATAAGAATAAGTATAAAAATAAGTATAAAAATAAGAATGAAATAAAATAAGAATAAAATAAACAATATATAAAAATAAGTATAAAAATAAGTATAAAAATAAGAACAAAACAAAAATAAGTATAAAAATAAGAATAAGTATAAAAATAAGAAGAAAACAAAAATAAGTATAAAAATAAGTATAAAAATAAGAATATGTATAAAAATAAGAAGAAAACAAAAATAAGTATAAAAATAAGAATAAGTATAAAAATAAGTATAAAAATAAGAATGAAATAAAATAAGAATAAAATAAACAATATATAAAAATAAGTATAAAAATAGGAATAAGTATAAAAATAAGAACAGTACAAAAATAAGTGTAAAAATAAGAATATGTATAAAAATATGAAGAAAACAAAAATAAGTATAAAAATAAGAATAAGTATAAAAATAAGTATAAAAATAAGTATGAAAAAAAGAATAAAACAAAAATAAGTATAAAAATAAGAATAAAAAAAGTATAAAAATAGGAATAAGTATAAAAATAAGTAAAAAATTAGAAAAAAGCAAAAATAAGTATAAAAAAAACAATAAGTATAAAAATAAGTATAAAAATAATAATAAGTATAAAAATAAGAAGAAAACAAAAATAAGTATAAAAATAAGTATAAAAATAAGATTAAGTATAAAAATAAATATAAAAATAAGAATGAAATAAAAGAAGAATAAAACAAACAATATATAAAAATAAGTATAAAAATAGGAATAAGTATAAAAATAAGAACAATACAAAAATAAGTGTAAAAATAAGAATAAGTATAAAAATAAGTATAAAAATAAGAAAAAAGCAAAAATAAGTATAAAAATAAGACTAAGTATAAAAATAAGTATGAAAAAAAGAATAAAACAAAAATAAGTATAAAAATAAGAATAACAAAGTATAAAAATAGGAATAAGTATAAAAATAAGTAAAAAATTAGAAAAAAGCAAAAATAAGTATAAAAAAACAATAAGTATAAAAATAAGTATAAAAATAAGAACAAAACAAAAATAAGTATAAAAATAAGAATAAGTAAAAAAATAAGAAGAAAACAAAAATAAGTATAACAATAAGTATAAAAATAAGAATATGTATAAAAATAAGAAGAAAACAAAAATAAGTATAAAAATAAGAATAAGTATAAAAATAAGTATAAAAATAAGAATGAAATAAAATAAGAATAAAATAAACAATATATAAAAATAAGTATAAAAATAAGTATAAAAATAAGAACAAAACAAAAATAAGTATAAAAATAAGAATAAGTATAAAAATAAGAAGAAAACAAAAATAAGTATAAAAATAAGTATAAAAATAAGAATATGTATAAAAATAAGAAGAAAACAAAAATAAGTATAAAAATAAGAATAAGTATAAAAATAAGTATAAAAATAAGAATGAAATAAAATAAGAATAAAATAAACAATATATAAAAATAAGTATAAAAATAGGAATAAGTATAAAAATAAGAACAGTACAAAAATAAGTGTAAAAATAAGAATATGTATAAAAATATGAAGAAAACAAAAATAAGTATAAAAATAAGAATAAGTATAAAAATAAGTATAAAAATAAGTATGAAAAAAAGAATAAAACAAAAATAAGTATAAAAATAAGAATAAAAAAAGTATAAAAATAGGAATAAGTATAAAAATAAGTAAAAAATTAGAAAAAAGCAAAAATAAGTATAAAAAAAACAATAAGTATAAAAATAAGTATAAAAATAAGAATAAGTATAAAAATAAGAAGAAAACAAAAATAAGTATAAAAATAAGTATAAAAATAAGATTAAGTATAAAAATAAATATAAAAATAAGAATAAGTATAAAAATAAGTATGAAAAAAAGAATAAAACAAAAATAAGTATAAAAATAAGAATAACAAAGTATAAAAATAGGAATAAGTATAAAAATAAGTAAAAAATTAGAAAAAAGCAAAAATAAGTATAAAAAAACAATAAGTATAAAAATAAGTATAAAAATAAGAACAAAACAAAAATAAGTATAAAAATAAGGATAAGTATAAAAATAAGAAGAAAACAAAAATAAGTATAAAAATAAGAATATGTATAAAAATAAGAAGAAAACAAAAATAGTTATAAAAATAAGAATATGTATAAAAATAAGAAGAAAACAAAAATAAGTATAAAAATAAGAATAAGTATAAAAATAAGTATAAAAATAAGAATAAAATAAAATAAGAATAAAACAAACAATATATAAAAATAAGTATAAAAATAGGAATAAGTATAAAAATAAGTATAAAAATAAGAATAAGTATAAAAATAAGAACAAAACAAAAATAAGTATAAAAATAAGAATATGTATAAAAATAAGAAGAAAACAAAAATAAGAATAAGTATAAAAATAAGTATAAAAATAAGAATGAAATAAAATAAGAATAAAACAAACAATATATAAAAATAACTATAAAAATAGTAATAAGTATAAAAATAAGAACAATACAAAAATAAGTGTAAAAATAAGAATAAGTATAAAAATAAGTATGAAAAAAGAATAAAACAAAAATAAGTATAAAAATAAGAATAAAAAAAGTATAAAAATAGGAATAAGTATAAAAATAAGTAAAAAAATTAGAAAAAAGCAAAAATAAATATAAAAAAACAATAAGTATAAAAATAAGTATAAAAATAAGAACAAACAAAAATAAGTATAAAAATAAGAATAAGTATAAAAATAAGTATGAAAAAAAGAATAAAACAAAAATAAGTATAAAAATAAGAATAAAAAAGTATAAAAATAGGAATAAGTATAAAAATAAGTATAAAAATAAGAACAAAACAAAAATAAGTATAAAAATAAGAATATGTATAAAAATATGAAGAAAACAAAAATAAGTATAAAAATAAGAATAAGTATAAAAATAAGTATAAAAATAAGAATGAAATAAAATAACAATAAAACAAACAATATATAAAAATAAGTATAAAAATAGGAATAAGTATAAAAATAAGAACAATACAAAAATAAGTGTAAAAATAAGAATAAGTATAAAAATAAGTATAAAAATAAGTATGAAAAAAAGAATAAAACAAAAATAAGTATAAAAATAAGAATAAGTATAAAAATAAGAAGAAAATAAAAATAAGTATAAAAATAAGTATAAAAATAAGAATATGTATAAAAATAAGAAGAAAACAAAAATAAGTATAAAAATAAGAATAAGTATAAAAATAAGTATAAAAATAAGAATGAAATAAAATAAGAATAAAACAAACAATATATAAAAATAAGTATAAAAATAGGAATAAGTATAAAAATAAGAACAGTACAAAAATAAGTGTAAAAATAAGAATAAGTATAAAAATAAGTATAAAAATAAGAACAAACAAAAATAAGTATAAAAATAAGAATAAGTATAAAAATAAGTATGAAAAAAAGAATAAAACAAAAATAAGTATAAAAATAAGAATAAAAAAAGTATAAAAATAGGAATAAGTATAAAAATAAGTAAAAAATTAGAAAAAAGCAAAAATAAGTATAAAAAAAAACAATAAGTATAAAAATAAGTATAAAAATAAGAACAAAACAAAAATAAGTATAAAAATAAGAATATGTATAAAAATAAGAAGAAAACAAAAATAAGTATAAAAATAAGAATAAGTATAAAAATATGTATAAAAATAAGAATGAAATAAAATAAGAATAAAACAAACAATATATAAAAATAAGTATAAAAATAGGAATAAGTATAAAAATAAGAACAATACAAAAATAAGTGTAAAAATAAGAATAAGTATAAAAATAAGTATAAAAATAAGTTTAAAAATAAGATTAAGTATAAAAATAAGTATAAAAATAAGAATGAAATAAAATAAGAATAAAACAAACAATATATAAAAATAAGTATAAAAATAGGAATAAGTATAAAAATAAGAACTATACAAAAATAAGTGTAAAAATAAGAATAAGTATAAAAATAAGAAGAAAACAAAAATAAGTATAAAAATAAGTATAAAAATAAGAATATGTATAAAAATAAGAAGAAAACAAAAATAAGTATAAAAATAAGAATAAGTATAAAAATAAGTATAAAAAATAAGAATGAAATAAAATAAGAATAAAACAAACAATATATAAAAATAAGTATAAAAATAGGAATAAGTATAAAAATAAGAACAGTACAAAAATAAGTGTAAAAATAAGAATAAGTATAAAAATAAGTATAAAAATAAGAACAAACAAAAATAAGTATAAAAATAAGAATAAGTATAAATATAAGTATGAAAAAAAGAATAAAACAAAAATAAGTATAAAAATAAGAATAACAAAGTATAAAAATAGGAATAAGTATAAAAATAAGTAAAAAATTAGAAAAAAGCAAAAATAAGTATAAAAAAACAATAAGTATAAAAATAAGTATAAAAATAAGAACAAAACAAAAATAAGTATAAAAATAAGGATAAGTATAAAAATAAGAAGAAAACAAAAATAAGTATAAAAATAAGAATATGTATAAAAATAAGAAGAAAACAAAAATAGTTATAAAAATAAGAATATGTATAAAAATAAGAAGAAAACAAAAATAAGTATAAAAATAGGAATAAGTATAAAAATAAGTATAAAAATAAGAATAAGTATAAAAATAAGTATGAAAAAAAGAATAAAACAAAAATAAGTATAAAAATAAGAATAAAAAAAGTATAAAAATAGGAATAAGTATAAAAATAAGTAAAAAATTTGAAAAAAGCAAAAATAAGTATAAAAAAAATAATAAGTATAAAAATAAGTATAAAAATAAGAACAAAACAAAAATAAGTATAAAAATAAGAATATGTATAAAAATAAGAAGAAAACAAAAATAAGAATAAGTATAAAAATAAGTATAAAAATAAGAATGAAATAAAATAAGAATAAAACAAACAATATATAAAAATAAGTATAAAAATAGGAATAAGTATAAAAATAAGAACAATACAAAAATAAGTATAAAAATAAGAATAAAAAAAGTATAAAAATAGGAATAAGTATAAAAATAAGTAAAAAAATTAGAAAAAAGCAAAAATAAATATAAAAAAACAATAAGTATAAAAATAAGTATAAAAATAAGAACAAACAAAAATAAGTATAAAAATAAGAATAAGTATAAAAATAAGTATGAAAAAAAGAATAAAACAAAAATAAGTATAAAAATAAGAATAAAAAAGTATAAAAATAGGAATAAGTATAAAAATAAGTAAAAAATTAGAAAAAAGCAAAAATAAGTATAAAAAAAACAATAAGTATAAAAATAAGTATAAAAATAAGAACAAAACAAAAATAAGTATAAAAATAAGAATATGTATAAAAATATGAAGAAAACAAAAATAAGTATAAGAATAAGAATAAGTATAAAAATAAGTATAAAAATAAGAACAAAACAAAAATAAGTATAAAAATAAGAATAAGTATAAAAATAAGAAGAAAACAAAAATAAGTATAAAAATAAGAATATGTATAAAAATAAGAAGAAAACAAAAATAGTTATAAAAATAAGAATATGTATAAAAATAAGAAGAAAACAAAAATAAGTATAAAAATAAGAATAAGTATAAAAATAAGAATAAAACAAACAATATATAAAAATAAGTATAAAAATAGGAATAAGTATAAAAATAAGTATAAAAATAAGAACAAACAAAAATAAGTATAAAAATAAGAATAAGTATAAAAATAAGTATGAAAAAAAGAATAAAACAAAAATAAGTATAAAAATAAGAATAAAAAAAGTATAAAAATAGGAATAAGTATAAAAATAAGTAAAAAATTTGAAAAAAGCAAAAATAAGTATAAAAAAAATAATAAGTATAAAAATAAGTATAAAAATAAGAACAAAACAAAAATAAGTATAAAAATAAGAATATGTATAAAAATAAGAAGAAAACAAAAATAAGAATAAGTATAAAAATAAGTATAAAAATAAGAATGAAATAAAATAAGAATAAAACAAACAATATATAAAAATAAGTATAAAAATAGGAATAAGTATAAAAATAAGAACAATACAAAAATAAGTGTAAAAATAAGAATAAGTATAAAAATAAGTATAAAAATAAGAACAAACAAAAATAAGTATAAAAATAAGAATAAGTATAAAAATAAGTATGAAAAAAGAATAAAACAAAAATAAGTATAAAAATAAGAATAAAAAAAGTATAAAAATAGGAATAAGTATAAAAATAAGTAAAAAAATTAGAAAAAAGCAAAAATAAATATAAAAAAACAATAAGTATAAAAATAAGTATAAAAATAAGAACAAACAAAAATAAGTATAAAAATAAGAATAAGTATAAAAATAAGTATGAAAAAAAGAATAAAACAAAAATAAGTATAAAAATAAGAATAAAAAAGTATAAAAATAGGAATAAGTATAAAAATAAGTAAAAAATTAGAAAAAAGCAAAAATAAGTATAAAAAAAACAATAAGTATAAAAATAAGTATAAAAATAAGAACAAAACAAAAATAAGTATAAAAATAAGAATATGTATAAAAATATGAAGAAAACAAAAATAAGTATAAGAATAAGAATAAGTATAAACATATGTATAAAAATAAGAATGAAATAAAATAAGAATAAAACAAACAATATATAAAAATAAGTATAAAAATAGGAATAAGTATAAAAATAAGAACAATACAAAAATAAGTGTAAAAATAAGAATAAGTATAAAAATAAGTATAAAAATAAGTATAAAAATAAGATTAAGTATAAAAATAAGTATAAAAATAAGAATGAAATAAAATAAGAATAAAACAAACAATATATAAAAATAAGTATAAAAATAGGAATAAGTATAAAAATAAGAACAGTACAAAAATAAGTGTAAAAAAAAGAATAAGTATAAAAATAAGTATAAAAATAAGAACAAACAAAAATAAGTATAAAAATAAGAATAAGTATAAAAATAAGTATGAAAAAAAGAATAAAACAAAAATAAGTATAAAAATAAGAATAAAAAAGTATAAAAATAGGAATAAGTATAAAAATAATTAAAAAATTAGAAAAAAGCAAAAATAAGTATAAAAAAAACAATAAGTATAAAAATAAGTATAAAAATAAGAACAAAGCAAAAATAAGTATAAAAATAAGAATAAGTATAAAAATAAGTATAAAAATAAGAATGAAATAAAATAAGAATAAAACAAACAATATATAAAAATAAGTATAAAAATAGGAATAAGTATAAAAATAAGAACAATACAAAAATAAGTGTAAAAATAAGAATAAGTATAAAAATAAGTATGAAAAAAAGAATAAAACAAAAATAAGTATAAAAATAAGAATAAGTATAAAAATAAGAAGAAAACAAAAATAAGTATAAAAATAAGAAGAAAACAAAAATAAGTATAAAAATAAGTATAAAAATAAGAATATGTATAAAAATAAGAAGAAAACAAAAATAAGTATAAAAATAAGAATAAGTATAAAAATAAGTATAAAAATAAGAATGAAATAAAATAAGAATAAAACAAACAATATATAAAAATAAGTATAAAAATAGGAATAAGTATAAAAATAAGAACAGTACAAAAATAAGTGTAAAAATAAGAATAAGTATAAAAATAAGTATAAAAATAAGAATAAACAAAAATAAGTATAAAAATAAGAATAAGTATAAAAATAAGTATGAAAAAAAGAATAAAACAAAAATAAGTATAAAAATAAGAATAACAAAGTATAAAAATAGGAATAAGTATAAAAATAAGTAAAAAATTAGAAAAAAGCAAAAATAAGTATAAAAAAAACAATAAGTATAAAAATAAGTATAAAAATAAGAATAAGTATAAAAATAAGAAGAAAACAAAAATAAGTATAAAAATAAGTATAAAAATAAGATTAAGTATAAAAATAAATATAAAAATAAGAATGAAATAAAAGAAGAATAAAACAAACAATATATAAAAATAAGTATAAAAATAGGAATAAGTATAAAAATAAGAACAGTACAAAAATAAGTGTAAAAATAAGAATAAGTATAAAAATAAGTATAAAAATAAGAACAAACAAAAATAAGTATAAAAATAAGAATAAGTATAAAAATAAGTATGAAAAAAAGAATAAAACAAAAATAAGTATAAAAATAAGAATAAAAAAGTATAAAAATAGGAATAAGTATAAAAATAAGTAAAAAATTAGAAAAAAGCAAAAATAAGTATAAAAAAAACAATAAGTATAAAAATAAGTATAAAAATAAGAACAAAACAAAAATAAGTATAAAAATAAGAATATGTATAAAAATAAGAAGAAAACAAAAATAAGAATAAGTATAAAAATAAGTATAAAAATAAGAATGAAATAAAATAAGAATAAAACAAACAATATATAAAAATAAGTATAAAAATAGGAATAAGTATAAAAATAAGAACAATACAAAAATAAGTGTAAAAATAAGAATAAGTATAAAAATAAGTATAAAAATAAGAAAAAAGCAAAAATAAGTATAAAAATAAGACTAAGTATAAAAATAAGTATGAAAAAAAGAATAAAACAAAAATAAGTATAAAAATAAGAATAACAAAGTATAAAAATAGGAATAAGTATAAAAATAAGTAAAAAATTAGAAAAAAGCAAAAATAAGTATAAAAAAACAATAAGTATAAAAATAAGTATAAAAATAAGAACAAAACAAAAATAAGTATAAAAATAAGAATAAGTAAAAAAATAAGAAGAAAACAAAAATAAGTATAACAATAAGTATAAAAATAAGAATATGTATAAAAATAAGAAGAAAACAAAAATAAGTATAAAAATAAGAATAAGTATAAAAATAAGTATAAAAATAAGAATGAAATAAAATAAGAATAAAATAAACAATATATAAAAATAAGTATAAAAATAAGTATAAAAATAAGAACAAAACAAAAATAAGTATAAAAATAAGAATAAGTATAAAAATAAGAAGAAAACAAAAATAAGTATAAAAATAAGTATAAAAATAAGAATATGTATAAAAATAAGAAGAAAACAAAAATAAGTATAAAAATAAGAATAAGTATAAAAATAAGTATAAAAATAAGAATGAAATAAAATAAGAATAAAATAAACAATATATAAAAATAAGTATAAAAATAGGAATAAGTATAAAAATAAGAACAGTACAAAAATAAGTGTAAAAATAAGAATATGTATAAAAATATGAAGAAAACAAAAATAAGTATAAAAATAAGAATAAGTATAAAAATAAGTATAAAAATAAGTATGAAAAAAAGAATAAAACAAAAATAAGTATAAAAATAAGAATAAAAAAAGTATAAAAATAGGAATAAGTATAAAAATAAGTAAAAAATTAGAAAAAAGCAAAAATAAGTATAAAAAAAACAATAAGTATAAAAATAAGTATAAAAATAAGAATAAGTATAAAAATAAGAAGAAAACAAAAATAAGTATAAAAATAAGTATAAAAATAAGATTAAGTATAAAAATAAATATAAAAATAAGAATGAAATAAAATAAGAATAAAACAAACAATATATAAAAATAAGTATAAAAATAGGAATAAGTATAAAAATAAGAACAGTACAAAAATAAGTGTAAAAATAAGAATAAGTATAAAAATAAGTATAAAAATAAGAACAAACAAAAATAAGTATAAAAATAAGAATAAGTATAAAAATAAGTATGAAAAAAAGAATAAAACAAAAATAAGTATAAAAATAAGAATAACAAAGTCTAAAAATAGGAATAAGTATAAAAATAAGTAAAAAATTAGAAAAAAGCAAAAATAAGTATAAAAAAACAATAAGTATAAAAATAAGTATAAAAATAAGAACAAAACAAAAATAAGTATAAAAATAAGGATAAGTATAAAAATAAGAAGAAAACAAAAATAAGTATAAAAATAAGAATATGTATAAAAATAAGAAGAAAACAAAAATAGTTATAAAAATAAGAATATGTATAAAAATAAGAAGAAAACAAAAATAAGTATAAAAATAAGAATAAGTATAAAAATAAGTATAAAAATAAGAATAAAATAAAATAAGAATAAAACAAACAATATATAAAAATAAGTATAAAAATAGGAATAAGTATAAAAATAAGTATAAAAATAAGAATAAGTATAAAAATAAGTATGAAAAAAAGAATAAAACAAAAATAAGTATAAAAATAAGAATAAAAAAAGTATAAAAATAGGAATAAGTATAAAAATAAGTAAAAAATTTGAAAAAAGCAAAAATAAGTATAAAAAAAATAATAAGTATAAAAATAAGTATAAAAATAAGAACAAAACAAAAATAAGTATAAAAATAAGAATATGTATAAAAATAAGAAGAAAACAAAAATAAGAATAAGTATAAAAATAAGAATGAAATAAAATAAGAATAAAACAAACAATATATAAAAATAACTATAAAAATAGTAATAAGTATAAAAATAAGAACAATACAAAAATAAGTGTAAAAATAAGAATAAGTATAAAAATAAGTATAAAAATAAGAACAAACAAAAATAAGTATAAAAATAAGAATAAGTATAAAAATAAGTATGAAAAAAGAATAAAACAAAAATAAGTATAAAAATAAGAATAAAAAAAGTATAAAAATAGGAATAAGTATAAAAATAAGTAAAAAAATTAGAAAAAAGCAAAAATAAATATAAAAAAACAATAAGTATAAAAATAAGTATAAAAATAAGAACAAACAAAAATAAGTATAAAAATAAGAATAAGTATAAAAATAAGTATGAAAAAAAGAATAAAACAAAAATAAGTATAAAAATAAGAATAAAAAAGTATAAAAATAGGAATAAGTATAAAAATAAGTATAAAAATAAGAACAAAACAAAAATAAGTATAAAAATAAGAATATGTATAAAAATATGAAGAAAACAAAAATAAGTATAAAAATAAGAATAAGTATAAAAATAAGTATAAAAATAAGAATGAAATAAAATAAGAATAAAACAAACAATATATAAAAATAAGTATAAAAATAGGAATAAGTATAAAAATAAGAACAATACAAAAATAAGTGTAAAAATAAGAATAAGTATAAAAATAAGTATAAAAATAAGTATGAAAAAAAGAATAAAACAAAAATAAGTATAAAAATAAGAATAAGTATAAAAATAAGAAGAAAATAAAAATAAGTATAAAAATAAGTATAAAAATAAGAATATGTATAAAAATAAGAAGAAAACAAAAATAAGTATAAAAATAAGAATAAGTATAAAAATAAGTATAAAAATAAGAATGAAATAAAATAAGAATAAAACAAACAATATATAAAAATAAGTATAAAAATAGGAATAAGTATAAAAATAAGAACAGTACAAAAATAAGTGTAAAAATAAGAATAAGTATAAAAATAAGTATAAAAATAAGAACAAACAAAAATAAGTATAAAAATAAGAATAAGTATAAAAATAAGTATGAAAAAAAGAATAAAACAAAAATAAGTATAAAAATAAGAATAAAAAAAGTATAAAAATAGGAATAAGTATAAAAATAAGTAAAAAATTAGAAAAAAGCAAAAATAAGTATAAAAAAAACCAATAAGTATAAAAATAAGTATAAAAATAAGAACAAAACAAAAATAAGTATAAAAATAAGAATATGTATAAAAATAAGAAGAAAACAAAAATAAGTATAAAAATAAGAATAAGTATAAAAATATGTATAAAAATAAGAATGAAATAAAATAAGAATAAAACAAACAATATATAAAAATAAGTATAAAAATAGGAATAAGTATAAAAATAAGAACAATACAAAAATAAGTGTAAAAATAAGAATAAGTATAAAAATAAGTATAAAAATAAGTATAAAAATAAGATTAAGTATAAAAATAAGTATAAAAATAAGAATGAAATAAAATAAGAATAAAACAAACAATATATAAAAATAAGTATAAAAATAGGAATAAGTATAAAAATAAGAACAGTACAAAAATAAGTGTAAAAAAAAGAATAAGTATAAAAATAAGTATAAAAATAAGAACAAACAAAAATAAGTATAAAAATAAGAATAAGTATAAATATAAGTATGAAAAAAATAATAAAACAAAAATAAGTATAAAAATAAGAATAACAAAGTATAAAAATAGGAATAAGTATAAAAATAAGTAAAAAATTAGAAAAAAGCAAAAATAAGTATAAAAAAACAATAAGTATAAAAATAAGTATAAAAATAAGAATGAAATAAAATAAGAATAAAACAAACAATATATAAAAATAAGTATAAAAATAGGAATAAGTATAAAAATAAGAACTATACAAAAATAAGTGTAAAAATAAGAATAAGTATAAAAATAAGAAGAAAACAAAAATAAGTATAAAAATAAGTATAAAAATAAGAATGAAATAAAATAAGAATAAAACAAACAATATATAAAAATAAGTATAAAAATAGGAATAAGTATAAAAATAAGAACTATACAAAAATAAGTGTAAAAATAAGAATAAGTATAAAAATAAGAAGAAAACAAAAATAAGTATAAAAATAAGTATAAAAATAAGAATATGTATAAAAATAAGAAGAAAACAAAAATAAGTATAAAAATAAGAATAAGTATAAAAATAAGTATAAAAAATAAGAATGAAATAAAATAAGAATAAAACAAACAATATATAAAAATAAGTATAAAAATAGGAATAAGTATAAAAATAAGAACAGTACAAAAATAAGTGTAAAAATAAGAATAAGTATAAAAATAAGTATAAAAATAAGAACAAACAAAAATAAGTATAAAAATAAGAATAAGTATAAATATAAGTATGAAAAAAATAATAAAACAAAAATAAGTATAAAAATAAGAATAACAAAGTATAAAAATAGGAATAAGTATAAAAATAAGTAAAAAATTAGAAAAAAGCAAAAATAAGTATAAAAAAACAATAAGTATAAAAATAAGTATAAAAATAAGAACAAAACAAAAATAAGTATAAAAATAAGGATAAGTATAAAAATAAGAAGAAAACAAAAATAAGTATAAAAATAAGAATATGTATAAAAATAAGAAGAAAACAAAAATAGTTATAAAAATAAGAATATGTATAAAAATAAGAAGAAAACAAAAATAAGTATAAAAATAGGAATAAGTATAAAAATAAGTATAAAAATAAGAATAAGTATAAAAATAAGTATGAAAAAAAGAATAAAACAAAAATAAGTATAAAAATAAGAATAAAAAAAGTATAAAAATAGGAATAAGTATAAAAATAAGTAAAAAATTTGAAAAAAGCAAAAATAAGTATAAAAAAAATAATAAGTATAAAAATAAGTATAAAAATAAGAACAAAACAAAAATAAGTATAAAAATAAGAATATGTATAAAAATAAGAAGAAAACAAAAATAAGAATAAGTATAAAAATAAGTATAAAAATAAGAATGAAATAAAATAAGAATAAAACAAACAATATATAAAAATAAGTATAAAAATAGGAATAAGTATAAAAATAAGAACAATACAAAAATAAGTGTAAAAATAAGAATAAGTATAAAAATAAGTATAAAAATAAGAACAAACAAAAATAAGTATAAAAATAAGAATAAGTATAAAAATAAGTATGAAAAAAGAATAAAACAAAAATAAGTATAAAAATAAGAATAAAAAAAGTATAAAAATAGGAATAAGTATAAAAATAAGTAAAAAAATTAGAAAAAAGCAAAAATAAATATAAAAAACAATAAGTATAAAAATAAGTATAAAAATAAGAACAAACAAAAATAAGTATAAAAATAAGAATAAGTATAAAAATAAGTATGAAAAAAAGAATAAAACAAAAATAAGTATAAAAATAAGAATAAAAAAGTATAAAAATAGGAATAAGTATAAAAATAAGTAAAAAATTAGAAAAAAGCAAAAATAAGTATAAAAAAAACAATAAGTATAAAAATAAGTATAAAAATAAGAACAAAACAAAAATAAGTATAAAAATAAGAATATGTATAAAAATATGAAGAAAACAAAAATAAGTATAAGAATAAGAATAAGTATAAAAATAAGTATAAAAATAAGAACAAAACAAAAATAAGTATAAAAATAAGAATAAGTATAAAAATAAGAAGAAAACAAAAATAAGTATAAAAATAAGAATATGTATAAAAATAAGAAGAAAACAAAAATAGTTATAAAAATAAGAATATGTATAAAAATAAGAAGAAAACAAAAATAAGTATAAAAATAAGAATAAGTATAAAAATAAGAATAAAACAAACAATATATAAAAATAAGTATAAAAATAGGAATAAGTATAAAAATAAGTATAAAAATAAGAACAAACAAAAATAAGTATAAAAATAAGAATAAGTATAAAAATAAGTATGAAAAAAAGAATAAAACAAAAATAAGTATAAAAATAAGAATAAAAAAAGTATAAAAATAGGAATAAGTATAAAAATAAGTAAAAAATTAGAAAAAAGCAAAAATAAGTATAAAAAAAATAATAAGTATAAAAATAAGTATAAAAATAAGAACAAAACAAAAATAAGTATAAAAATAAGAATATGTATAAAAATAAGAAGAAAACAAAAATAAGAATAAGTATAAAAATAAGTATAAAAATAAGAATGAAATAAAATAAGAATAAAACAAACAATATATAAAAATAAGTATAAAAATAGGAATAAGTATAAAAATAAGAACAATACAAAAATAAGTGTAAAAATAAGAATAAGTATAAAAATAAGTATAAAAATAAGAACAAACAAAAATAAGTATAAAAATAAGAATAAGTATAAAAATAAGTATGAAAAAAGAATAAAACAAAAATAAGTATAAAAATAAGAATAAAAAAAGTATAAAAATAGGAATAAGTATAAAAATAAGTAAAAAATTAGAAAAAAGCAAAAATAAATATAAAAAAACAATAAGTATAAAAATAAGTATAAAAATAAGAACAAACAAAAATAAGTATAAAAATAAGAATAAGTATAAAAATAAGTATGAAAAAAAGAATAAAACAAAAATAAGAATAAAAAAGTATAAAAATAGGAATAAGTATAAAAATAAGTAAAAAATTAGAAAAAAGCAAAAATAAGTATAAAAAAAACAATAAGTATAAAAATAAGTATAAAAATAAGAACAAAACAAAAATAAGTATAAAAATAAGAATATGTATAAAAATATGAAGAAAACAAAAATAAGTATAAAAATAAGAATAAGTATAAAAATTAGTATAAAAATAAGAATGAAATAAAATAAGAATAAAACAAACAATATATAAAAATAAGTATAAAAATAGGAATAAGTATAAAAATAAGAACAATACAAAAATAAGTGTAAAAATAAGAATAAGTATAAAAATAAGTATAAAAATAAGTATGAAAAAAAGAATAAAACAAAAATAAGTATAAAAATAAGAATAAGTATAAAAATAAGAAGAAAATAAAAATAAGTATAAAAATAAGTATAAAAATAAGAATATGTATAAAAATAAGAAGAAAACAAAAATAAGTATAAAAATAAGAATAAGTATAAAAATAAGTGTAAAAATAAGAATAAGTATAAAAATAAGTATAAAAATAAGAACAAACAAAAATAAGTATAAAAATAAGAATAAGTATAAAAATAAGTATGAAAAAAAGAATAAAACAAAAATAAGTATAAAAATAAGAATAACAAAGTATAAAAATAGGAATAAGTATAAAAATAAGTAAAAAATTAGAAAAAAGCAAAAATAAGTATAAAAAAACAATAAGTATAAAAATAAGAACAAAACAAAAATAAGTATAAAAATAAGAATAAGTATAAAAATAAGAAGAAAACAAAAATAAGTATAAAAATAAGAATATGTATAAAAATAAGAAGAAAACAAAAATAGTTATAAAAATAAGAATATGTATAAAAATAAGAAGAAAACAAAAATAAGTATAAAAATAAGAATAAGTATAAAAATAAGTATAAAAATAAGAATAAAATAAAATAAGAATAAAACAAACAATATATAAAAATAGGTATAAAAATAGGAATAAGTATAAAAATAAGTATAAAAATAAGAACAAACAAAAATAAGTATAAAAATAAGAATAAGTATAAAAATAAGTATGAAAAAAAGAATAAAACAAAAATAAGTATAAAAATAAGAATAAAAAAAGTATAAAAATAGGAATAAGTATAAAAATAAGTAAAAAATTAGAAAAAAGCAAAAATAAGTATAAAAAAAACAATAAGTATAAAAATAAGTATAAAAATAAGAACAAAACAAAAATAAGTATAAAAATAAGGATAAGTATAAAAATAAGAAGAAAAGAAAAATAAGTATAAAAATAAGAATATGTATAAAAATAAGAAGAAAACAAAAATAGTTATAAAAATAAGAATATGTATAAAAATAAGAAGAAAACAAAAATAAGTATAAAAATAAGAATAAGTATAAAAATAAGTATAAAAATAAGAATAAAATAAAATAAGAATAAAACAAACAATATATAAAAATAAGTATAAAAATAGGAATAAGTATAAAAATAAGTATAAAAATAAGAATAAGTATAAAAATAAGTATGAAAAAAAGAATAAAACAAAAATAAGTATAAAAATAAGAATAAAAAAAGTATAAAAATAGGAATAAGTATAAAAATAAGTAAAAAATTAGAAAAAAGCAAAAATAAGTATAAAAAAATAATAAGTATAAAAATAAGTATAAAAATAAGAACAAAACAAAAATAAGTATAAAAATAAGAATATGTATAAAAATAAGAAGAAAACAAAAATAAGAATAAGTATAAAAATAAGTATAAAAATAAGAATGAAATAAAATAAGAATAAAACAAACAATATATAAAAATAAGTATAAAAATAGGAATAAGTATAAAAATAAGAACAATACAAAAATAAGTGTAAAAATAAGAATAAGTATAAAAATAAGTATAAAAATAAGAAAAAAGCAAAAATAAGTATAAAAATAAGACTAAGTATAAAAATAAGTATGAAAAAAAGAATAAAACAAAAATAAGTATAAAAATAAGAATAACAAAGTATAAAAATAGGAATAAGTATAAAAATAAGTAAAAAATTAGAAAAAAGCAAAAATAAGTATAAAAAAACAATAAGTATAAAAATAAGTATAAAAATAAGAACAAAACAAAAATAAGTATAAAAATAAGAATAAGTATAAAAATAAGAAGAAAACAAAAATAAGTATAAAAATAAGTATAAAAATAAGAATATGTATAAAAATAAGAAGAAAACAAAAATAAGTATAAAAATAAGAATAAGTATAAAAATAAGTATAAAAATAAGAATGAAATAAAATAAGAATAAAATAAACAATATATAAAAATAAGTATAAAAATAAGTATAAAAATAAGAACAAAACAAAAATAAGTATAAAAATAAGAATAAGTATAAAAATAAGAAGAAAACAAAAATAAGTATAAAAATAAGTATAAAAATAAGAACAAACAAAAATAAGTATAAAAATAAGAATAAGTATACAAATAAGTATGAAAAAAAGAATAAAACAAAAATAAGTATAAAAATAAGAATAACAAAGTATAAAAATAGGAATAAGTATAAAAATAAGTAAAAAATTAGAAAAAAGCAAAAATAAGTATAAAAAAACAATAAGTATAAAAATAAGTATAAAAATAAGAACAAAACAAAAATAAGTATAAAAATAAGAATAAGTATAAAAATAAGAAGAAAACAAAAATAAGTATAAAAATAAGAATATGTATAAAAATAAGAAGAAAACAAAAATAAGTATAAAAATAAGAATATGTATAAAAATATGAAGAAAACAAAAATAAGTATAAAAATAAGAATAAGTATAAAAATAAGTATAAAAATAAGAATGAAATAAAATAAGAATAAAACAAACAATATATAAAAATAAGTATAAAAATAAGAATAAGTATAAAAATAAGAAGAAAACAAAAATAAGTATAAAAATAAGTATAAAAATAAGAAGAAAACAAAAATAAGTATAAAAATAAGAATATGTATAAAAATATGAAGAAAACAAAAATAAGTATAAAAATAAGAATAAGTATAAAAATAAGTATAAAAATAAGAATGAAATAAAATAAGAATAAAACAAACAATATATAAAAATAAGTATAAAAATAGGAATAAGTATAAAAATAAGAACAAAACAAAAATAAGTGTAAAAATAAGAATAAGTATAAAAATAAGTATAAAAATAAGAACAAACAAAAATAAGTATAAAAATAAGAATAAGTATAAAAATAAGTATGAAAAAAAGAATAAAACAAAAATAAGTATAAAAATAAGAATAAAAAAATATAAAAATAGGAATAAGTATAAAAATAAGTAAAAAATTAGAAAAAAGCAAAAATAAGTATAAAAAAAACAATAAGTATAAAAATAAGTATAAAAATAAGAATAAGTATAAAAATAAGAAGAAAGCAAAAATAAGTATAAAAATAAGTATAAAAATAAGATTAAGTATAAAAATAAGTATAAAAATAAGAATGAAATAAAATAAGAATAAAACAAACAATATATAAAAATAAGTATAAAAATAGGAATAAGTATAAAAATAAGTATAAAAATAAGAATAAGTATAAAAATAAGTATGAAAAAAAGAATAAAACAAAAATAAGTATAAAAATAAGAATAAAAAAAGTATAAAAATAGGAATAAGTATAAAAATAAGTAAAAAATTTGAAAAAAGCAAAAATAAGTATAAAAAAAATAATAAGTATAAAAATAAGTATAAAAATAAGAACAAAACAAAAATAAGTATAAAAATAAGAATATGTATAAAAATAAGAAGAAAACAAAAATAAGAATAAGTATAAAAATAAGTATAAAAATAAGAATGAAATAAAATAAGAATAAAACAAACAATATATAAAAATAAGTATAAAAATAGGAATAAGTATAAAAATAAGAACAATACAAAAATAAGTGTAAAAATAAGAATAAGTATAAAAATAAGTATAAAAATAAGAACAAACAAAAATAAGTATAAAAATAAGAATAAGTATAAAAATAAGTATGAAAAAAGAATAAAACAAAAATAAGTATAAAAATAAGAATAAAAAAAGTATAAAAATAGGAATAAGTATAAAAATAAGTAAAAAAATTAGAAAAAAGCAAAAATAAATATAAAAAAACAATAAGTATAAAAATAAGTATAAAAATAAGAACAAAGAAAAATAAGTATAAAAATAAGAATAAGTATAAAAATAAGTATGAAAAAAAGAATAAAACAAAAATAAGTATAAAAATAAGAATAAAAAAGTATAAAAATAGGAATAAGTATAAAAATAAGTAAAAAATTAGAAAAAAGCAAAAATAAGTATAAAAAAAACAATAAGTATAAAAATAAGTATAAAAATAAGAACAAAACAAAAATAAGTATAAAAATAAGAATATGTATAAAAATATGAAGAAAACAAAAATAAGTATAAGAATAAGAATAAGTATAAACATATGTATAAAAATAAGAATGAAATAAAATAAGAATAAAACAAACAATATATAAAAATAAGTATAAAAATAGGAATAAGTATAAAAATAAGAACAATACAAAAATAAGTGTAAAAATAAGAATAAGTATAAAAATAAGTATAAAAATAAGTATAAAAATAAGATTAAGTATAAAAATAAGTATAAAAATAAGAATGAAATAAAATAAGAATAAAACAAACAATATATAAAAATAAGTATAAAAATAGGAATAAGTATAAAAATAAGAACAGTACAAAAATAAGTGTAAAAAAAAGAATAAGTATAAAAATAAGTATAAAAATAAGAACAAACAAAAATAAGTATAAAAATAAGAATAAGTATAAAAATAAGTATGAAAAAAAGAATAAAACAAAAATAAGTATAAAAATAAGAATAAAAAAGTATAAAAATAGGAATAAGTATAAAAATAAGTAAAAAATTAGAAAAAAGCAAAAATAAGTATAAAAAAAACAATAAGTATAAAAATAAGTATAAAAATAAGAACAAAGCAAAAATAAGTATAAAAATAAGAATAAGTATAAAAATAAGTATAAAAATAAGAATGAAATAAAATAAGAATAAAACAAACAATATATAAAAATAAGTATAAAAATAGGAATAAGTATAAAAATAAGAACAATACAAAAATAAGTGTAAAAATAAGAATAAGTATAAAAATAAGTATGAAAAAAAGAATAAAACAAAAATAAGTATAAAAATAAGAATAAGTATAAAAATAAGAAGAAAACAAAAATAAGTATAAAAATAAGAAGAAAACAAAAATAAGTATAAAAATAAGTATAAAAATAAGAATATGTATAAAAATAAGAAGAAAACAAAAATAAGTATAAAAATAAGAATAAGTATAAAAATAAGTATAAAAATAAGAATGAAATAAAATAAGAATAAAACAAACAATATATAAAAATAAGTATAAAAATAGGAATAAGTATAAAAATAAGAACAGTACAAAAATAAGTGTAAAAATAAGAATAAGTATAAAAATAAGTATAAAAATAAGAATAAACAAAAATAAGTATAAAAATAAGAATAAGTATAAAAATAAGTATGAAAAAAAGAATAAAACAAAAATAAGTATAAAAATAAGAATAACAAAGTATAAAAATAGGAATAAGTATAAAAATAAGTAAAAAATTAGAAAAAAGCAAAAATAAGTATAAAAAAACAATAAGTATAAAAATAAGTATAAAAATAAGAACAAAACAAAAATAAGTATAAAAATAAGGATAAGTATAAAAATAAGAAGAAAACAAAAATAAGTATAAAAATAAGAATATGTATAAAAATAAGAAGAAAACAAAAATAGTTATAAAAATAAGAATATGTATAAAAATAAGAAGAAAACAAAAATAAGTATAAAAATAAGAATAAGTATAAAAATAAGTATAAAAATAAGAATAAAATAAAATAAGAATAAAACAAACAATATATAAAAATAAGTATAAAAATAGGAATAAGTATAAAAATAAGTATAAAAATAAGAATAAGTATAAAAATAAGTATGAAAAAAAGAATAAAACAAAAATAAGTATAAAAATAAGAATAAAAAAAGTATAAAAATAGGAATAAGTATAAAAATAAGTAAAAAATTTCAAAAAAAGCAAAAATAAGTATAAAAAAAATAATAAGTATAAAAATAAGTATAAAAATAAGAACAAAACAAAAATAAGTATAAAAATAAGAATATGTATAAAAATAAGAAGAAAACAAAAATAAGAATAAGTATAAAAATAAGTATAAAAATAAGAATGAAATAAAATAAGAATAAAACAAACAATATATAAAAATAAGTATAAAAATAGGAATAAGTATAAAAATAAGAACAATACAAAAATAAGTGTAAAAATAAGAATAAGTATAAAAATAAGTATAAAAATAAGAACAAAAAAAAAATAAGTATAAAAATAAGAATAAGTATAAAAATAAGTATGAAAAAAGAATAAAACAAAAATAAGTATAAAAATAAGAATAAAAAAAGTATAAAAATAGGAATAAGTATAAAAATAAGTAAAAAATTAGAAAAAAGCAAAAATAAGTATAAAAAAAAACAATAAGTATAAAAATAAGTATAAAAATAAGAACAAAACAAAAATAAGTATAAAAATAAGAATATGTATAAAAATATGAAGAAAACAAAAATAAGTATAAAAATAAGAATAAGTATAAAAATAAGTATAAAAATAAGAATGAAATAAAATAAGAATAAAACAAACAATATATAAAAATAAGTATAAAAATAGGAATAAGTATAAAAATAAGAACAATACAAAAATAAGTGTAAAAATAAGAATAAGTATAAAAATAAGTATAAAAATAAGTATGAAAAAAAGAATAAAACAAAAATAAGTATAAAAATAAGAATATGTATAAAAATATGAAGAAAACAAAAATAAGTATAAAAATAAGAATAAGTATAAAAATAAGTATAAAAATAAGTATGAAAAAAAGAATAAAACAAAAATAAGTATAAAAATAAGAATAAGTATAAAAATAAGAAGAAAACAAAAATAAGTATAAAAATAAGAATATGTATAAAAATAAGAAGAAAACCAAAATAAGTATAAAAATAAGAATAAGTATAAAAATAAGTATAAAAATAAGAATGAAATAAAATAAGAATAAAACAAACAATATATAAAAATAAGTATAAAAATAGGAATAAGTATAAAAATAAGAACAGTACAAAAATAAGTGTAAAAATAAGAATAAGTATAAAAATAAGTATAAAAATAAGAACAAACAAAAATAAGTATAAAAATAAGAATAAGTATAAAAATAAGTATGAAAAAAAGAATAAAACAAAAATAAGTATAAAAATAAGAATAACAAAGTATAAAAATAGGAATAAGTATAAAAATAAGTAAAAAATTAGAAAAAAGCAAAAATAAGTATAAAAAAACAATAAGTATAAAAATAAGTATAAAAATAAGAACAAAACAAAAATAAGTATAAAAATAAGAATAAGTATAAAAATAAGAAGAAAACAAAAATAAGTATAAAAATAAGAATATGTATAAAAATAAGAAGAAAACAAAAATAAGTATAAAAATAAGAATATGTATAAAAATAAGAACAAAACAAAAATAAGTATAAAAATAAGAATATGTATAAAAATAAGAAGAAAACAAAAATAAGAATAAGTATAAAAATAAGTATAAAAATAAGAATGAAATAAAATAAGAATAAAACAAACAATATATAAAAATAAGTATAAAAATAGGAATAAGTATAAAAATATGAAGAAAACAAAAATAAGTGTAAAAATAAGAATAAGTATAAAAATAAGTATAAAAATAAGAACAAACAAAAATAAGTATAAAAATAAGAATAAGTATAAAAATAAGTATGAAAAAAAGAATAAAACAAAAATAAGTATAAAAATAAGAATAAAAAAAGTATAAAAATAGGAATAAGTATAAAAATAAGTAAAAAATTAGAAAAAAGCAAAAATAAGTATAAAAAAAACAATAAGTATAAAAATAAGTATAAAAATAAGAATAAGTATAAAAATAAGAAGAAAGCAAAAATAAGTATAAAAATAAGTATAAAAATAAGATTAAGTATAAAAATAAGTATAAAAATAAGAATGAAATAAAATAAGAATAAAACAAACAATATATAAAAATAAGTATAAAAATAGGAATAAGTATAAAAATAAGTATAAAAATAAGAATAAGTATAAAAATAAGTATGAAAAAAAGAATAAAACAAAAATAAGTGTAAAAAAAAGAATAAGTATAAAAATAAGTATAAAAATAAGAACAAACAAAAATAAGTATAAAAATAAGAATAAGTATAAAAATAAGTATGAAAAAAAGAATAAAACAAAAATAAGTATAAAAATAAGAATAAAAAAGTATAAAAATAGGAATAAGTATAAAAATAAGTAAAAAATTAGAAAAAAGCAAAAATAAGTATAAAAAAAACAATAAGTATAAAAATAAGTATAAAAATAAGAACAAAACAAAAATAAGTATAAAAATAAGAATATGTATAAAAATATGAAGAAAACAAAAATAAGTATAAAAATAAGAATAAGTATAAAAATAAGTATAAAAATAAGAATGAAATAAAATAAGAATAAAACAAACAATATATAAAAATAAGTATAAAAATAGGAATAAGTATAAAAATAAGAACAATACAAAAATAAGTGTAAAAATAAGAATAAGTATAAAAATAAGTATAAAAATAAGTATGAAAAAAAGAATAAAACAAAAATAAGTATAAAAATAAGAATAAGTATAAAAATAAGAAGAAAATAAAAATAAGTATAAAAATAAGTATAAAAATAAGAATATGTATAAAAATATGAAGAAAACAAAAATAAGTATAAAAATAAGAATAAGTATAAAAATAAGTATAAAAATAAGAATGAAATAAAATAAGAATAAAACAAACAATATATAAAAATAAGTATAAAAATAGGAATAAGTATAAAAATAAGAACAGTACAAAAATAAGTGTAAAAATAAGAATAAGTATAAAAATAAGTATAAAAATAAGATTAAGTATAAAAATAAGTATAAAAATAAGAATGAAATAAAATAAGAATAAAACAAACAATATATAAAAATAAGTATAAAAATAGGAATAAGTATAAAAATAAGAACAGTACAAAAATAAGTGTAAAAAAAAGAATAAGTATAAAAATAAGTATAAAAATAAGAACAAACAAAAATAAGTATAAAAATAAGAATAAGTATAAAAATAAGTATGAAAAAAAGAATAAAACAAAAATAAGTATAAAAATAAGAATAAAAAAGTATAAAAATAGGAATAAGTATAAAAATAAGTAAAAAATTAGAAAAAAGCAAAAATAAGTATAAAAAAAACAATAAGTATAAAAATAAGTATAAAAATAAGAACAAAGCAAAAATAAGTATAAAAATAAGAATATGTATAAAAATATGAAGAAAACAAAAATAAGTATAAAAATAAGAATAAGTATAAAAATAAGAATGAAATAAAATAAGAATAAAATAAACAATATATAAAAATAAGTATAAAAATAGGAATAAGTATAAAAATAAGAACAATACAAAAATAAGTGTAAAAATAAGAATAAGTATAAAAATAAGTATGAAAAAAAGAATAAAACAAAAATAAGTATAAAAATAAGAATAAGTATAAAAATAAGAAGAAAACAAAAATAAGTATAAAAATAAGAAGAAAACAAAAATAAGTATAAAAATAAGTATAAAAATAAGAATATGTATAAAAATAAGAAGAAAACAAAAATAAGTATAAAAATAAGAATAAGTATAAAAATAAGTATAAAAATAAGAATGAAATAAAATAAGAATAAAACAAACAATATATAAAAATAAGTATAAAAATAGGAATAAGTATAAAAATAAGAACAGTACAAAAATAAGTGTAAAAATAAGAATAAGTATAAAAATAAGTATAAAAATAAGAACAAACAAAAATAAGTATAAAAATAAGAATAAGTATAAAAATAAGTATGAAAAAAAGAATAAAACAAAAATAAGTATAAAAATAAGAATAACAAAGTATAAAAATAGGAATAAGTATAAAAATAAGTAAAAAAATAAGAACAAAACAAAAATAAGTATAAAAATAAGGATAAGTATAAAAATAAGAAGAAAACAAAAATAAGTATAAAAATAAGGATAAGTATAAAAATAAGAAGAAAACAAAAATAAGTATAAAAATAAGAATATGTATAAAAATAAGAAGAAAACAAAAATAAGTATAAAAATAAGAATAAGTATAAAAATAAGTATAAAAATAAGAATAAAATAAAATAAGAATAAAAATAAGAATAAGTATAAAAATAAGTATGAAAAAAAGAATAAAACAAAAATAAGTATAAAAATAAGAATAAAAAAAGTATAAAAATAGGAATAAGTATAAAAATAAGTAAAAAATTTGAAAAAAGCAAAAATAAGTATAAAAAAAATAATAAGTATAAAAATAAGTATAAAAATAAGAACAAAACAAAAATAAGTATAAAAATAAGAATATGTATAAAAATAAGAAGAAAACAAAAATAAGAATAAGTATAAAAATAAGTATAAAAATAAGAACAAACAAAAATAAGTGTAAAAATAAGAATAAGTATAAAAATAAGTATAAAAATAAGAACAAACAAAAATAAGTATAAAAATAAGAATAAGTATAAAAATAAGTATGAAAAAAGAATAAAACAAAAATAAGTATAAAAATAAGAATACAAAAAGTATAAAAATAGGAATAAGTATAAAAATAAGTAAAAAAATTAGAAAAAAGCAAAAATAAATATAAAAAAACAATAAGTATAAAAATAAGAACAAACAAAAATAAGTATAAAAATAAGAATAAGTATAAAAATAAGTATGAAAAAAAGAATAAAACAAAAATAAGTATAAAAATAAGAATAAAAAAGTATAAAAATAGGAATAAGTATAAAAATAAGTAAAAAATTAGAAAAAAGCAAAAATAAGTATAAAAAAAACAATAAGTATAAAAATAAGTATAAAAATAAGAACAAAACAAAAATAAGTATAAAAATAAGAATATGTATAAAAATATGAAGAAAACAAAAATAAGTATAAGAATAAGAATAAGTATAAAAATAAGTATAAAAATAAGAACAAAACAAAAATAAGTATAAAAATAAGAATAAGTATAAAAATAAGAAGAAAACAAAAATAAGTATAAAAATAAGAATATGTATAAAAATAAGAAGAAAACAAAAATAGTTATAAAAATAAGAATATGTATAAAAATAAGAAGAAAACAAAAATAAGTATAAAAATAAGAATAAGTATAAAAATAAGAATAAAACAAACAATATATAAAAATAAGTATAAAAATAGGAATAAGTATAAAAATAAGTATAAAAATAAGAACAAACAAAAATAAGTATAAAAATAAGAATAAGTATAAAAATAAGTATGAAAAAAAGAATAAAACAAAAATAAGTATAAAAATAAGAATAAAAAAAGTATAAAAATAGGAATAAGTATAAAAATAAGTAAAAAATTAGAAAAAAGCAAAAATAAGTATAAAAAAAACAATAAGTATAAAAATAAGTATAAAAATAAGAACAAAACAAAAATAAGTATAAAAATAAGAATATGTATAAAAATATGAAGAAAACAAAAATAAGTATAAGAATAAGAATAAGTATAAAAATAAGTATAAAAATAAGAACAAAACAAAAATAAGTATAAAAATAAGAATAAGTATAAAAATAAGAAGAAAACAAAAATAAGTATAAAAATAAGAATATGTATAAAAATAAGAAGAAAACAAAAATAGTTATAAAAATAAGAATATGTATAAAAATAAGAAGAAAACAAAAATAAGTATAAAAATAAGAATAAGTATAAAAATAAGTATAAAAATAAGAACAAACAAAAATAAGTATAAAAATAAGAATAAGTATAAAAATAAGTATGAAAAAAAGAATAAAACAAAAATAAGTATAAAAATAAGAATAAAAAAAGTATAAAAATAGGAATAAGTATAAAAATAAGTAAAAAATTAGAAAAAAGCAAAAATAAGTATAAAAAAAATAATAAGTATAAAAATAAGTATAAAAATAAGAACAAAACAAAAATAAGTATAAAAATAAGAATATGTATAAAAATAAGAAGAAAACAAAAATAAGAATAAGTATAAAAATAAGTATAAAAATAAGAATGAAGTAAAATAAGAATAAAACAAACAATATATAAAAATAAGTATAAAAATAGGAATAAGTATAAAAATAAGAACAATACAAAAATAAGTGTAAAAATAAGAATAAGTATAAAAATAAGTATAAAAATAAGAAAAAAGCAAAAATAAGTATAAAAATAAGACTAAGTATAAAAATAAGTATGAAAAAAAGAATAAAACAAAAATAAGTATAAAAATAAGAATAACAAAGTATAAAAATAGGAATAAGTATAAAAATAAGTAAAAAATTAGAAAAAAGCAAAAATAAGTATAAAAAAACAATAAGTATAAAAATAAGTATAAAAATAAGAACAAAACAAAAATAAGTATAAAAATAAGAATAAGTATAAAAATAAGAAGAAAACAAAAATAAGTATAAAAATAAGTATAAAAATAAGAATATGTATAAAAATAAGAAGAAAACAAAAATAAGTATAAAAATAAGAATAAGTATAAAAATAAGTATAAAAATAAGAATGAAATAAAATAAGAATAAAATAAACAATATATAAAAATAAGTATAAAAATAAGTATAAAAATAAGAACAAAACAAAAATAAGTATAAAAATAAGAATAAGTATAAAAATAAGAAGAAAACAAAAATAAGTATAAAAATAAGTATAAAAATAAGAATATGTATAAAAATAAGAAGAAAACAAAAATAAGTATAAAAATAAGAATAAGTATAAAAATAAGTATAAAAATAAGAATGAAATAAAATAAGAATAAAATAAACAATATATAAAAATAAGTATAAAAATAGGAATAAGTATAAAAATAAGAACAGTACAAAAATAAGTGTAAAAATAAGAATATGTATAAAAATATGAAGAAAACAAAAATAAGTATAAAAATAAGAATAAGTATAAAAATAAGTATAAAAATAAGAATAAGTATAAAAATAAGAAGAAAACAAAAATAAGTATAAAAATAAGTATAAAAATAAGATTAAGTATAAAAATAAATATAAAAATAAGAATGAAATAAAATAAGAATAAAACAAACAATATATAAAAATAAGTATAAAAATAGGAATAAGTATAAAAATAAGAACAGTACAAAAATAAGTGTAAAAAAAAGAATAAGTATAAAAATAAGTATAAAAATAAGAACAAACAAAAATAAGTATAAAAATAAGAATAAGTATAAAAATAAGTATGAAAAAAAGAATAAAACAAAAATAAGTATAAAAATAAGAATGAAATAAAATAAGAATAAAACAAACAATATATAAAAATAAGTATAAAAATAGGAATAAGTATAAAAATAAGAACAGTACAAAAATAAGTGTAAAAAAAAGAATAAGTATAAAAATAAGTATAAAAATAAGAACAAACAAAAATAAGTATAAAAATAAGAATAAGTATAAAAATAAGTATGAAAAAAAGAATAAAACAAAAATAAGTATAAAAATAAGAATAAAAAAGTATAAAAATAGGAATAAGTATAAAAATAAGTAAAAAATTAGAAAAAAGCAAAAATAAGTATAAAAAAAACAATAAGTATAAAAATAAGTATAAAAATAAGAACAAAACAAAAATAAGTATAAAAATAAGAATATGTATAAAAATATGAAGAAAACAAAAATAAGTATAAGAATAAGTATAAAAATAAGTATAAAAAAAAGAATGAAATAAAATAAGAATAAAACAAACAATATATAAAAATAAGTATAAAAATAGGAATAAGTATAAAAATAAGAACAATACAAAAATAAGTGTAAAAATAAGAATAAGTATAAAAATAAGTATAAAAATAAGTATGAAAAAAAGAATAAAACAAAAATAAGTATAAAAATAAGAATAAGTATAAAAATAAGAAGAAAACAAAAATAAGTATAAAAATAAGTATAAAAATAAGAAGAAAACAAAAATAAGTATAAAAATAAGAATATGTATAAAAATATGAAGAAAACAAAAATAAGTATAAAAATAAGAATAAGTATAAAAATAAGAAGAAAACAAAAATAAGTATAAAAATAAGTATAAAAATAAGAAGAAAACAAAAATAAGTATAAAAATAAGAATATGTATAAAAATATGAAGAAAACAAAAATAAGTATAAAAATAAGAATAAGTATAAAAATAAGTATAAAAATAAGAATAAAATAAAATAAGAATAAAACAAACAATATATAAAAATAAGTATAAAAATAGGAATAAGTATAAAAATAAGAACAAAACAAAAATAAGTGTAAAAATAAGAATAAGTATAAAAATAAGTATAAAAATAAGAACAAACAAAAATAAGTATAAAAATAAGAATAAGTATAAAAATAAGTATGAAAAAAAGAATAAAACAAAAATAAGTATAAAAATAAGAATAAAAAAAGTATAAAAATAGGAATAAGTATAAAAATAAATAAAAAATTAGAAAAAAGCAAAAATAAGTATAAAAAAAACAATAAGTATAAAAATAAGTATAAAAATAAGAATAAGTATAAAAATAAGAAGAAAACAAAAATAAGTATAAAAATAAGAATAAGTATAAAAATAAGTATAAAAATAAGTATGAAAAAAAGAATAAAACAAAAATAAGTATAAAAATAAGAATAAAAAAAGTATAAAAATAGGAATAAGTATAAAAATAAGTAAAAAATTAGAAAAAAGCAAAAATAAGTATAAAAAAAAACAATAAGTATAAAAATAAGTATAAAAATAAGAATAAGTATAAAAATAAGAAGAAAACAAAAATAAGTACAAAAATAAGTGTAAAAAAAAGAATAAGTATAAAAATAAGTATAAAAATAAGAACAAACAAAAATAAGTATAAAAATAAGAATAAGTATAAAAATAAGTATGAAAAAAAGAATAAAACAAAAATAAGTATAAAAATAAGAATAAAAAAGTATAAAAATAGGAATAAGTATAAAAATAAGTAAAAAATTAGAAAAAAGCAAAAATAAGTATAAAAAAAACAATAAGTATAAAAATAAGTATAAAAATAAGAACAAAACAAAAATAAGTATAAAAATAAGAATATGTATAAAAATATGAAGAAAACAAAAATAAGTATAAGAATAAGTATAAAAATAAGTATAAAAATAAGAATGAAATAAAATAAGAATAAAACAAACAATATATAAAAATAAGTATAAAAATAGGAATAAGTATAAAAATAAGAACAATACAAAAATAAGTGTAAAAATAAGAATAAGTATAAAAATAAGTACAAAAATAAGTATGAAAAAAAGAATAAAACAAAAATAAGTATAAAAATAAGAATAAGTATAAAAATAAGAAGAAAACAAAAATAAGTATAAAAATAAGAATATGTATAAAAATATGAAGAAAACAAAAATAAGTATAAAAATAAGAATAAGTATAAAAATAAGAAGAAAACAAAAATAAGTATAAAAATAAGTATAAAAATAAGAAGAAAACAAAAATAAGTATAAAAATAAGAATATGTATAAAAATATGAAGAAAACAAAAATAAGTATAAAAATAATTATAAGTATAAAAATAAGTATAAAAATAAGAATAAAATAAAATAAGAATAAAACAAACAATATATAAAAATAAGTATAAAAATAGGAATAAGTATAAAAATAAGAACAAAACAAAAATAAGTGTAAAAATAAGAATAAGTATAAAAATAAGTATAAAAATAAGAACAAACAAAAATAAGTATAAAAATAAGAATAAGTATAAAAATAAGTATGAAAAAAAGAATAAAACAAAAATAAGTATAAAAATAAGAATAAAAAAAGTATAAAAATAGGAATAAGTATAAAAATAAGTAAAAAATTAGAAAAAAGCAAAAATAAGTATAAAAAAAACAATAAGTATAAAAATAAGTATAAAAATAAGAATAAGTATAAAAATAAGAAGAAAACAAAAATAAGTATAAAAATAAGAATAAGTATAAAAATAAGTATAAAAATAAGTATGAAAAAAAGAATAAAACAAAAATAAGTATAAAAATAAGAATAAAAAAAGTATAAAAATAGGAATAAGTATAAAAATAAGTAAAAAATTAGAAAAAAGCAAAAATAAGTATAAAAAAAAACAATAAGTATAAAAATAAGTATAAAAATAAGAATAAGTATAAAAATAAGAAGAAAACAAAAATAAGTATAAAAATAAGTATAAAAATAAGATTAAGTATAAAAATAAATATAAAAATAAGAATGAAATAAAATAAGAATAAAACAAACAATATATAAAAATAAGTATAAAAATAGGAATAAGTATAAAAATAAGAACAGTACAAAAATAAGTGTAAAAAAAAGAATAAGTATAAAAATAAGTATAAAAATAAGTATGAAAAAAAGAATAAAACAAAAATAAGTATAAAAATAAGAATAAAAAAAGTATAAAAATAGGAATAAGTATAAAAATAAGTAAAAAATTAGAAAAAAGCAAAAATAAGTATAAAAAAAACAATAAGTATAAAAATAAGTATAAAAATAAGAATAAGTATAAAAATAAGAAGAAAACAAAAATAAGTATAAAAATAAGTATAAAAATAAGATTAAGTATAAAAATAAATATAAAAATAAGAATGAAATAAAATAAGAATAAAACAAACAATATATAAAAATAAGTATAAAAATAGGAATAAGTATAAAAATAAGAACAGTACAAAAATAAGTGTAAAAAAAAGAATAAGTATAAAAATAAGTATAAAAATAAGAACAAACAAAAATAAGTATAAAAATAAGAATAAGTATAAAAATAAGTATGAAAAAAAGAATAAAACAAAAATAAGTATAAAAATAAGAATGAAATAAAATAAGAATAAAACAAACAATATATAAAAATAAGTATAAAAATAGGAATAAGTATAAAAATAAGAACAGTACAAAAATAAGTGTAAAAAAAAGAATAAGTATAAAAATAAGTATAAAAATAAGAACAAACAAAATTAAGTATAAAAATAAGAATAAGTATAAAAATAAGTATGAAAAAAAGAATAAAACAAAAATAAGTATAAAAATAAGAATAAAAAAGTATAAAAATAGGAATAAGTATAAAAATAAGTAAAAAATTAGAAAAAAGCAAAAATAAGTATAAAAAAAACAATAAGTATAAAAATAAGTATAAAAATAAGAACAAAACAAAAATAAGTATAAAAATAAGAATATGTATAAAAATATGAAGAAAACAAAAATAAGTATAAAAATAAGAATAAGTATAAAAATAAGTATAAAAATAAGAATGAAATAAAATAAGAATAAAACAAACAATATATAAAAATAAGTATAAAAATAGGAATAAGTATAAAAATAAGAACAATACAAAAATAAGTGTAAAAATAAGAATAAGTATAAAAATAAGTATAAAAATAAGTATGAAAAAAAGAATAAAACAAAAATAAGTATAAAAATAAGAATAAGTATAAAAATAAGAAGAAAACAAAAATAAGTATAAAAATAAGTATAAAAATAAGAAGAAAACAAAAATAAGTATAAAAATAAGAATATGTATAAAAATATGAAGAAAACAAAAATAAGTATAAAAATAAGAATAAGTATAAAAATAAGTATAAAAATAAGTATGAAAAAAAGAATAAAACAAAAATAAGTATAAAAATAAGAATAAGTATAAAAATAAGAAGAAAACAAAAATAAGTATAAAAATAAGTATAAAAATAAGAATATGTATAAAAATAAGAAGAAAACCAAAATAAGTATAAAAATAAGAATAAGTATAAAAATAAGTATAAAAATAAGAATGAAATAAAATAAGAATAAAACAAACAATATATAAAAATAAGTATAAAAATAGGAATAAGTATAAAAATAAGAACAGTACAAAAATAAGTATAAAAATAAGAATAAGTATAAAAATAAGTATGAAAAAAAGAATAAAACAAAAATAAGTATAAAAATAAGAATAACAAAGTATAAAAATAGGAATAAGTATAAAAATAAGTAAAAAATTAGAAAAAAGCAAAAATAAGTATAAAAAAACAATAAGTATAAAAATAAGTATAAAAATAAGAACAAAACAAAAATAAGTATAAAAATAAGAATAAGTATAAAAATAAGAAGAAAACAAAAATAAGTATAAAAATAAGAATATGTATAAAAATATGAAGAAAACAAAAATAAGTATAAAAATAAGAATAAGTATAAAAATAAGTATAAAAATAAGAATGAAATAAAATAAGAATAAAACAAACAATATATAAAAATAAGTATAAAAATAGGAATAAGTATAAAAATAAGAACAATACAAAAATAAGTGTAAAAATAAGAATAAGTATAAAAATAAGTATAAAAATAAGAACAAACAAAAATAAGTATAAAAATAAGAATAAGTATAAAAATAAGTATGAAAAAAAGAATAAAACAAAAATAAGTATAAAAATAAGAATAAAAAAAGTATAAAAATAGGAATAAGTATAAAAATAAGTAAAAAATTAGAAAAAAGCAAAAATAAGTATAAAAAAAACAATAAGTATAAAAATAAGTATAAAAATAAGAATAAGTATAAAAATAAGAAGAAAGCAAAAATAAGTATAAAAATAAGTATAAAAATAAGATTAAGTATAAAAATAAGTATAAAAATAAGAATGAAATAAAATAAGAATAAAACAAACAATATATAAAAATAAGTATAAAAATAGGAATAAGTATAAAAATAAGTATAAAAATAAGAATAAGTATAAAAATAAGTATGAAAAAAAGAATAAAACAAAAATAAGTATAAAAATAAGAATAAAAAAAGTATAAAAATAGGAATAAGTATAAAAATAAGTAAAAAATTTGAAAAAAGCAAAAATAAGTATAAAAAAAATAATAAGTATAAAAATAAGTATAAAAATAAGAACAAAACAAAAATATGTATAAAAATAAGAAGAAAACAAAAATAAGAATAAGTATAAAAATAAGTATAAAAATAAGAATGAAATAAAATAAGAATAAAACAAACAATATATAAAAATAAGTACAAAAATAAGAATAAGTATAAAAATAAGTATGAAAAAAGAATAAAACAAAAATAAGTATAAAAATAAGAATAAAAAAAGTATAAAAATAGGAATAAGTATAAAAATAAGTAAAAAAATTAGAAAAAAGCAAAAATAAATATAAAAAAACAATAAGTATAAAAATAAGTATAAAAATAAGAACAAACAAAAATAAGTATAAAAATAAGAATAAGTATAAAAATAAGTATGAAAAAAAGAATAAAACAAAAATAAGTATAAAAATAAGAATAAAAAAGTATAAAAATAGGAATAAGTATAAAAATAAGTAAAAAATTAGAAAAAAGCAAAAATAAGTATAAAAAAAACAATAAGTATAAAAATAAGTATAAAAATAAGAACAAAACAAAAATAAGTATAAAAATAAGAATATGTATAAAAATATGAAGAAAACAAAAATAAGTATAAGAATAAGAATAAGTATAAAAATAAGTATAAAAATTAGAAAAAAGCAAAAATAAGTATAAAAAAAACAATAAGTATAAAAATAAGTATAAAAATAAGAACAAAACAAAAATAAGTATAAAAATAAGAATATGTATAAAAATAAGAAGAAAACAAAAATAAGTATAAAAATAAGAATAAGTATAAACATATGTATAAAAATAAGAATGAAATAAAATAAGAATAAAACAAACAATATATAAAAATAAGTATAAAAATAGGAATAAGTATAAAAATAAGAACAATACAAAAATAAGTGTAAAAATAAGAATAAGTATAAAAATAAGTATAAAAATAAGTATAAAAATAAGATTAAGTATAAAAATAAGTATAAAAATAAGAATGAAATAAAATAAGAATAAAACAAACAATATATAAAAATAAGTATAAAAATAGGAATAAGTATAAAAATAAGAACAGTACAAAAATAAGTGTAAAAAAAAGAATAAGTATAAAAATAAGTATAAAAATAAGAACAAACAAAAATAAGTATAAAAATAAGAATAAGTATAAAAATAAGTATGAAAAAAAGAATAAAACAAAAATAAGTATAAAAATAAGAATAAAAAAGTATAAAAATAGGAATAAGTATAAAAATAAGTAAAAAATTAGAAAAAAGCAAAAATAAGTATAAAAAAAACAATAAGTATAAAAATAAGTATAAAAATAAGAACAAAGCAAAAATAAGTATAAAAATAAGAATAAGTATAAAAATAAGTATAAAAATAAGAATGAAATAAAATAAGAATAAAACAAACAATATATAAAAATAAGTATAAAAATAGGAATAAGTATAAAAATAAGAACAATACAAAAATAAGTGTAAAAATAAGAATAAGTATAAAAATAAGTATGAAAAAAAGAATAAAACAAAAATAAGTATAAAAATAAGAATAAGTATAAAAATAAGAAGAAAACAAAAATAAGTATAAAAATAAGAAGAAAACAAAAATAAGTATAAAAATAAGTATAAAAATAAGAATATGTATAAAAATAAGAAGAAAACAAAAATAAGTATAAAAATAAGAATAAGTATAAAAATAAGTATAAAAATAAGAATGAAATAAAATAAGAATAAAACAAACAATATATAAAAATAAGTATAAAAATAGGAATAAGTATAAAAATAAGAACAGTACAAAAATAAGTGTAAAAATAAGAATAAGTATAAAAATAAGTATAAAAATAAGAACAAACAAAAATAAGTATAAAAATAAGAATAAGTATAAAAATAAGTATGAAAAAAAGAATAAAACAAAAATAAGTATAAAAATAAGAATAACAAAGTATAAAAATAGGAATAAGTATAAAAATAAGTAAAAAATTAGAAAAAAGCAAAAATAAGTATAAAAAAACAATAAGTATAAAAATAAGTATAAAAATAAGAACAAAACAAAAATAAGTATAAAAATAAGGATAAGTATAAAAATAAGAAGAAAACAAAAATAAGTATAAAAATAAGAATATGTATAAAAATAAGCAGAAAACAAAAATAGTTATAAAAATAATATGTATAAAAATAAGAAGAAAACAAAAATAAGTATAAAAATAAGAATAAGTATAAAAATAAGTATAAAAATAAGAATAAAATAAAATAAGAATAAAACAAACAATATATAAAAATAAGTATAAAAATAGGAATAAGTATAAAAATAAGTATAAAAATAAGAATAAGTATAAAAATAAGTATGAAAAAAAGAATAAAACAAAAATAAGTATAAAAATAAGAATAAAAAAAGTATAAAAATAGGAATAAGTATAAAAATAAGTAAAAAATTAGAAAAAAGCAAAAATAAGTATAAAAAAAATAATAAGTATAAAAATAAGTATAAAAATAAGAACAAAACAAAAATAAGTATAAAAATAAGAATATGTATAAAAATAAGAAGAAAACAAAAATAAGAATAAGTATAAAAATAAGTATAAAAATAAGAATGAAATAAAATAAGAATAAAACAAACAATATATAAAAATAAGTATAAAAATAGGAATAAGTATAAAAATAAGAACAGTACAAAAATAAGTGTAAAAATAAGAATAAGTATAAAAATAAGTATAAAAATAAGAACAAACAAAAATAAGTATAAAAATAAGAATAAGTATAAAAAAAAGTATGAAAAAAAGAATAAAACAAAAATAAGTATAAAAATAAGAATAACAAAGTATAAAAATAGGAATAAGTATAAAAATAAGTAAAAAATTAGAAAAAAGCAAAAATAAGTATAAAAAAACAATAAGTATAAAAATAAGTATAAAAATAAGAACAAAACAAAAATAAGTATAAAAATAAGGATAAGTATAAAAATAAGAAGAAAACAAAAATAAGTATAAAAATAAGAATATGTATAAAAATAAGAAGAAAACAAAAATAGTTATAAAAATAATAATATGTATAAAAATAAGAAGAAAACAAAAATAAGTATAAAAATAAGAATAAGTATAAAAATAAGTATAAAAATAAGAATAAAATAAAATAAGAATAAAACAAACAATATATAAAAATAAGTATAAAAATAGGAATAAGTATAAAAATAAGTATAAAAATAAGACTAAGTATAAAAATAAGTATGAAAAAAAGAATAAAACAAAAATAAGTATAAAAATAAGAATAACAAAGTATAAAAATAGGAATAAGTATAAAAATAAGTAAAAAATTAGAAAAAAGCAAAAATAAGTATAAAAAAACAATAAGTATAAAAATAAGTATAAAAATAAGAACAAAACAAAAATAAGTATAAAAATAAGAATAAGTATAAAAATAAGAAGAAAACAAAAATAAGTATAAAAATAAGTATAAAAATAAGTATGAAAAAAAGAATAAAACAAAAATAAGTATAAAAATAAGAATAAGTATAAAAATAAGAAGAAAACAAAAATAAGTATAAAAATAAGTATAAAAATAAGAACAAAACAAAAATAAGTATAAAAATAAGAATAAGTATAAAAATAAGAAGAAAACAAAAATAAGTATAAAAATAAGTATGAAAAAAAGAATAAAACAAAAATAAGTATAAAAATAAGAATATGTATAAAAATATGAAGAAAACAAAAATAAGTATAAAAATAAGAATAAGTATAAAAATAAGTATAAAAATAAGAATGAAATAAAATAAGAATAAAACAAACAATATATAAAAATAAGTATAAAAATAGGAATAAGTATAAAAATAAGAACAAAACAAAAATAAGTGTAAAAATAAGAATAAGTATAAAAATAAGTATAAAAATAAGAACAAACAAAAATAAGTATAAAAATAAGAATAAGTATAAAAATAAGTATGAAAAAAAGAATAAAACAAAAATAAGTATAAAAATAAGAATAAAAAAAGTATAAAAATAGGAATAAGTATAAAAATAAGTAAAAAATTAGAAAAAAGCAAAAATAAGTATAAAAAAAACAATAAGTATAAAAATAAGTATAAAAATAAGAATAAGTATAAAAATAAGAAGAAAGCAAAAATAAGTATAAAAATAAGTATAAAAATAAGATTAAGTATAAAAATAAGTATAAAAATAAGAATGAAATAAAATAAGAATAAAACAAACAATATATAAAAATAAGTATAAAAATAAGTATAAAAATAGGAATAAGTATAAAAATAAGTATAAAAATAAGAATAAGTATAAAAATAAGTATGAAAAAAAGAATAAAACAAAAATAAGTATAAAAATAAGAATAAAAAAAGTATAAAAATAGGAATAAGTATAAAAATAAGTAAAATATTTGAAAAAAGCAAAAATAAGTATAAAAAAAATAATAAGTATAAAAATAAGTATAAAAATAAGAACAAAACAAAAAAAAGTATAAAAATAAGAATATGTATAAAAATAAGAAGAAAACAAAAATAAAAATAAGTATAAAAATAAGTATAAAAATAAGAATGAAATAAAATAAGAATAAAACAAACAATATATAAAAATAAGTATAAAAATAGGAATAAGTATAAAAATAAGAACAATACAAAAATAAGTGTAAAAATAAGAATAAGTATAAAAATAAGTATAAAAATAAGAACAAACAAAAATAAGTATAAAAATAAGAATAAGTATAAAAATAAGTATGAAAAAAGAATAAAACAAAAATAAGTATAAAAATAAGAATAAAAAAAGTATAAAAATAGGAATAAGTATAAAAATAAGTAAAAAAATTAGAAAAAAGCAAAAATAAATATAAAAAAACAATAAGTATAAAAATAAGTATAAAAATAAGAACAAACAAAAATAAGTATAAAAATATGAATAAGTATAAAAATAAGTATGAAAAAAAGAATAAAACAAAAATAAGTATAAAAATAAGAATAAAAAAGTATAAAAATAGGAATAAGTATAAAAATAAGTAAAAAATTAGAAAAAAGCAAAAATAAGTATAAAAAAAACAATAAGTATAAAAATAAGTATAAAAATAAGAACAAAACAAAAATAAGTATAAAAATAAGAATATGTATAAAAATATGAAGAAAACAAAAATAAGTATAAGAATAAGAATAAGTATAAAAATAAGTATAAAAATAAGAACAAAACAAAAATAAGTATAAAAATAAGAATAAGTATAAAAATAAGAAGAAAACAAAAATAAGTATAAAAATAAGAATATGTATAAAAATAAGAAGAAAACAAAAATAGTTATAAAAATAAGAATATGTATAAAAATAAGAAGAAAACAAAAATAAGTATAAAAATAAGAATAAGTATAAAAATAAGAATAAAACAAACAATATATAAAAATAAGTATAAAAATAGGAATAAGTATAAAAATAAGTATAAAAATAAGAACAAACAAAAATAAGTATAAAAATAAGATTAAGTATAAAAATAAGTATGAAAAAAAGAATAAAACAAAAATAAGTATAAAAATAAGAATAAAAAAAGTATAAAAATAGGAATAAGTATAAAAATAAGTAAAAAATTAGAAAAAAGCAAAAATAAGTATAAAAAAAATAATAAGTATAAAAATAAGTATAAAAATAAGAACAAAACAAAAATAAGTATAAAAATAAGAATATGTATAAAAATAAGAAGAAAACAAAAATAAGAATAAGTATAAAAATAAGTATAAAAATAAGAATGAAATAAAATAAGAATAAAACAAACAATATATAAAAATAAGTATAAAAATAGGAATAAGTATAAAAATAAGAACAATACAAAAATAAGTGTAAAAATAAGAATAAGTATAAAAATAAGTATAAAAATAAGAAAAAAGCAAAAATAAGTATAAAAATAAGACTAAGTATAAAAATAAGTATGAAAAAAAGAATAAAACAAAAATAAGTATAAAAATAAGAATAACAAAGTATAAAAATAGGAATAAGTATAAAAATAAGTAAAAAATTAGAAAAAAGCAAAAATAAGTATAAAAAAACAATAAGTATAAAAATAAGTATAAAAATAAGAACAAAACAAAAATAAGTATAAAAATAAGAATAAGTATAAAAATAAGAAGAAAACAAAAATAAGTATAAAAATAAGTATAAAAATAAGTATGAAAAAAAGAATAAAACAAAAATAAGTATAAAAATAAGAATAAGTATAAAAATAAGAAGAAAACAAAAATAAGTATAAAAATAAGTATAAAAATAAGAACAAAACAAAAATAAGTATAAAAATAAGAATAAGTATAAAAATAAGAAGAAAACAAAAATAAGTATAAAAATAAGTATGAAAAAAAGAATAAAACAAAAATAAGTATAAAAATAAGAATATGTATAAAAATATGAAGAAAACAAAAATAAGTATAAAAATAAGAATAAGTATAAAAATAAGTATAAAAATAAGAATGAAATAAAATAAGAATAAAACAAACAATATATAAAAATAAGTATAAAAATAGGAATATGTATAAAAATAAGAACAAAACAAAAATAAGTGTAAAAATAAGAATAAGTATAAAAATAAGTATAAAAATAAGAACAAACAAAAATAAGTATAAAAATAAGAATAAGTATAAAAATAAGTATGAAAAAAAGAATAAAACAAAAATAAGTATAAAAATAAGAATAAAAAAAGTATAAAAATAGGAATAAGTATAAAAATAAGTAAAAAATTAGAAAAAAGCAAAAATAAGTATAAAAAAAACAATAAGTATAAAAATAAGTATAAAAATAAGAATAAGTATAAAAATAAGAAGAAAGCAAAAATAAGTATAAAAATAAGTATAAAAATAAGATTAAGTATAAAAATAAGTATAAAAATAAGAATGAAATAAAATAAGAATAAAACAAACAATATATAAAAATAAGTATAAAAATAAGTATAAAAATAGGAATAAGTATAAAAATAAGTATAAAAATAAGAATAAGTATAAAAATAAGTATGAAAAAAAGAATAAAACAAAAATAAGTATAAAAATAAGAATAAAAAAAGTATAAAAATAGGAATAAGTATAAAAATAAGTAAAATATTTGAAAAAAGCAAAAATAAGTATAAAAAAAATAATAAGTATAAAAATAAGTATAAAAATAAGAACAAAACAAAAAAAAGTATAAAAATAAGAATATGTATAAAAATAAGAAGAAAACAAAAATAAAAATAAGTATAAAAATAAGTATAAAAATAAGAATGAAATAAAATAAGAATAAAACAAACAATATATAAAAATAAGTATAAAAATAGGAATAAGTATAAAAATAAGAACAATACAAAAATAAGTGTAAAAATAAGAATAAGTATAAAAATAAGTATAAAAATAAGAACAAACAAAAATAAGTATAAAAATAAGAATAAGTATAAAAATAAGTATGAAAAAAGAATAAAACAAAAATAAGTATAAAAATAAGAATAAAAAAAGTATAAAAATAGGAATAAGTATAAAAATAAGTAAAAAAATTAGAAAAAAGCAAAAATAAATATAAAAAAACAATAAGTATAAAAATAAGTATAAAAATAAGAACAAACAAAAATAAGTATAAAAATATGAATAAGTATAAAAATAAGTATGAAAAAAAGAATAAAACAAAAATAAGTATAAAAATAAGAATAAAAAAGTATAAAAATAGGAATAAGTATAAAAATAAGTAAAAAATTAGAAAAAAGCAAAAATAAGTATAAAAAAAACAATAAGTATAAAAATAAGTATAAAAATAAGAACAAAACAAAAATAAGTATAAAAATAAGAATATGTATAAAAATATGAAGAAAACAAAAATAAGTATAAGAATAAGAATAAGTATAAAAATAAGTATAAAAATAAGAACAAAACAAAAATAAGTATAAAAATAAGAATAAGTATAAAAATAAGAAGAAAACAAAAATAAGTATAAAAATAAGAATATGTATAAAAATAAGAAGAAAACAAAAATAGTTATAAAAATAAGAATATGTATAAAAATAAGAAGAAAACAAAAATAAGTATAAAAATAAGAATAAGTATAAAAATAAGAATAAAACAAACAATATATAAAAATAAGTATAAAAATAGGAATAAGTATAAAAATAAGTATAAAAATAAGAACAAACAAAAATAAGTATAAAAATAAGATTAAGTATAAAAATAAGTATGAAAAAAAGAATAAAACAAAAATAAGTATAAAAATAAGAATAAAAAAAGTATAAAAATAGGAATAAGTATAAAAATAAGTAAAAAATTAGAAAAAAGCAAAAATAAGTATAAAAAAAATAATAAGTATAAAAATAAGTATAAAAATAAGAACAAAACAAAAATAAGTATAAAAATAAGAATATGTATAAAAATAAGAAGAAAACAAAAATAAGAATAAGTATAAAAATAAGTATAAAAATAAGAATGAAATAAAATAAGAATAAAACAAACAATATATAAAAATAAGTATAAAAATAGGAATAAGTATAAAAATAAGAACAATACAAAAATAAGTGTAAAAATAAGAATAAGTATAAAAATAAGTATAAAAATAAGAAAAAAGCAAAAATAAGTATAAAAATAAGACTAAGTATAAAAATAAGTATGAAAAAAAGAATAAAACAAAAATAAGTATAAAAATAAGAATAACAAAGTATAAAAATAGGAATAAGTATAAAAATAAGTAAAAAATTAGAAAAAAGCAAAAATAAGTATAAAAAAACAATAAGTATAAAAATAAGTATAAAAATAAGAACAAAACAAAAATAAGTATAAAAATAAGAATAAGTATAAAAATAAGAAGAAAACAAAAATAAGTATAAAAATAAGTATAAAAATAAGTATGAAAAAAAGAATAAAACAAAAATAAGTATAAAAATAAGAATAAGTATAAAAATAAGAAGAAAACAAAAATAAGTATAAAAATAAGTATAAAAATAAGAACAAAACAAAAATAAGTATAAAAATAAGAATAAGTATAAAAATAAGAAGAAAACAAAAATAAGTATAAAAATAAGTATGAAAAAAAGAATAAAACAAAAATAAGTATAAAAATAAGAATATGTATAAAAATATGAAGAAAACAAAAATAAGTATAAAAATAAGAATAAGTATAAAAATAAGTATAAAAATAAGAATGAAATAAAATAAGAATAAAACAAACAATATATAAAAATAAGTATAAAAATAGGAATAAGTATAAAAATAAGAACAAAACAAAAATAAGTGTAAAAATAAGAATAAGTATAAAAATAAGTATAAAAATAAGAACAAACAAAAATAAGTATAAAAATAAGAATAAGTATAAAAATAAGTATGAAAAAAAGAATAAAACAAAAATAAGTATAAAAATAAGAATAAAAAAAGTATAAAAATAGGAATAAGTATAAAAATAAGTAAAAAATTAGAAAAAAGCAAAAATAAGTATAAAAAAAACAATAAGTATAAAAATAAGTATAAAAATAAGAATAAGTATAAAAATAAGAAGAAAGCAAAAATAAGTATAAAAATAAGTATAAAAATAAGATTAAGTATAAAAATAAGTATAAAAATAAGAATGAAATAAAATAAGAATAAAACAAACAATATATAAAAATAAGTATAAAAATAAGTATAAAAATAGGAATAAGTATAAAAATAAGTATAAAAATAAGAATAAGTATAAAAATAAGTATGAAAAAAAGAATAAAACAAAAATAAGTATAAAAATAAGAATAAAAAAAGTATAAAAATAGGAATAAGTATAAAAATAAGTAAAATATTTGAAAAAAGCAAAAATAAGTATAAAAAAAATAATAAGTATAAAAATAAGTATAAAAATAAGAACAAAACAAAAAAAAGTATAAAAATAAGAATATGTATAAAAATAAGAAGAAAACAAAAATAAAAATAAGTATAAAAATAAGTATAAAAATAAGAATGAAATAAAATAAGAATAAAACAAACAATATATAAAAATAAGTATAAAAATAGGAATAAGTATAAAAATAAGAACAATACAAAAATAAGTGTAAAAATAAGAATAAGTATAAAAATAAGTATAAAAATAAGAACAAACAAAAATAAGTATAAAAATAAGAATAAGTATGAAAATAAGTATGAAAAAAGAATAAAACAAAAATAAGTATAAAAATAAGAATAAAAAAAGTATAAAAATAGGAATAAGTATAAAAATAAGTAAAAAAATTAGAAAAAAGCAAAAATAAATATAAAAAAACAATAAGTATAAAAATAAGTATAAAAATAAGAACAAACAAAAATAAGTATAAAAATATGAATAAGTATAAAAATAAGTATGAAAAAAAGAATAAAACAAAAATAAGTATAAAAATAAGAATAAAAAAGTATAAAAATAGGAATAAGTATAAAAATAAGTAAAAAATTAGAAAAAAGCAAAAATAAGTATAAAAAAAACAATAAGTATAAAAATAAGTATAAAAATAAGAATAAAACAAAAATAAGTATAAAAATAAGAATATGTATAAAAATATGAAGAAAACAAAAATAAGTATAAGAATAAGTATAAAAATAAGTATAAAAATAAGAACAAAACAAAAATAAGTATAAAAATAAGAATAAGTATAAAAATAAGAAGAAAACAAAAATAAGTATAAAAATAAGAATATGTATAAAAATAAGAAGAAAACAAAAATAGTTATAAAAATAAGAATATGTATAAAAATAAGAAGAAAACAAAAATAAGTATAAAAATAAGAATAAGTATAAAAATAAGAATAAAACAAACAATATATAAAAATAAGTATAAAAATAGGAATAAGTATAAAAATAAGTATAAAAATAAGAACAAACAAAAATAAGTATAAAAATAAGATTAAGTATAAAAATAAGTATGAAAAAAAGAATAAAACAAAAATAAGTATAAAAATAAGAATAAAAAAAGTATAAAAATAGGAATAAGTATAAAAATAAGTAAAAAATTAGAAAAAAGCAAAAATAAGTATAAAAAAAATAATAAGTATAAAAATAAGTATAAAAATAAGAACAAAACAAAAATAAGTATAAAAATAAGAATATGTATAAAAATAAGAAGAAAACAAAAATAAGAATAAGTATAAAAATAAGTATAAAAATAAGAATGAAATAAAATAAGAATAAAACAAACAATATATAAAAATAAGTATAAAAATAGGAATAAGTATAAAAATAAGAACAATACAAAAATAAGTGTAAAAATAAGAATAAGTATAAAAATAAGTATAAAAATAAGAAAAAAGCAAAAATAAGTATAAAAATAAGACTAAGTATAAAAATAAGTATGAAAAAAAGAATAAAACAAAAATAAGTATAAAAATAAGAATAACAAAGTATAAAAATAGGAATAAGTATAAAAATAAGTAAAAAATTAGAAAAAAGCAAAAATAAGTATAAAAAAACAATAAGTATAAAAATAAGTATAAAAGTATAAGTATAAGTATAAGTATAAGTATAAGTATAAAAATAAATATAAAAATAAGAATGAAATAAAATAAGAATAAATCAAACAATATATAAAAATAAGTATAAAAATAAGAACAGTACAAAAATAAGTGTAAAAAAAAGAATAAGTATAAAAATAAGTATAAAAATAAGAACAAACAAAAATAAGTATAAAAATAAGAATAAGTATAAAAATAAGTATGAAAAAAAGAATAAAACAAAAATAAGTATAAAAATAAGAATAAAAAAGTATAAAAATAGGAATAAGTATAAAAATAAGTATAAAAATAAGAACAAAACAAAAATAAGTATAAAAATAAGAATATGTATAAAAATATGAAGAAAACAAAAATAAGTATAAAAATAAGAATAAGTATAAAAATAAGTATAAAAATAAGAATGAAATAAAATAAGAATAAAACAAACAATATATAAAAATAAGTATAAAAATAGGAATAAGTATAAAAATAAGAACAGTACAAAAATAAGTGTAAAAAAAAGAATAAGTATAAAAATAAGTATAAAAATAAGAACAAACAAAAATAAGTATAAAAATAAGAATAAGTATAAAAATAAGTATGAAAAAAAGAATAAAACAAAAATAAGTATAAAAATAAGAATAAAAAAGTATAAAAATAGGAATAAGTATAAAAATAAGTATAAAAATAAGAACAAAACAAAAATAAGTATAAAAATAAGAATATGTATAAAAATATGAAGAAAACAAAAATAAGTATAAAAATAAGAATAAGTATAAAAATAAGTATAAAAATAAGAATGAAATAAAATAAGAATAAAACAAACAATATATAAAAATAAGTATAAAAATAGGAATAAGTATAAAAATAAGAACAATACAAAAATAAGTGTAAAAATAAGAATAAGTATAAAAATAAGAACAATACAAAAATAAGTGTAAAAATAAGAATAAGTATAAAAATAAGTATAAAAATAAGTATGAAAAAAAGAATAAAACAAAAATAAGTATAAAAATAAGAATAAGTATAAAAATAAGAAGAAAACAAAAATAAGTATAAAAATAAGTATAAAAATAAGAAGAAAACAAAAATAAGTATAAAAATAAGAATATGTATAAAAATATGAAGAAAACAAAAATAAGTATAAAAATAAGAATAAGTATAAAAATAAGTATAAAAATAAGTATGAAAAAAAGAATAAAACAAAAATAAGTATAAAAATAAGAATAAGTATAAAAATAAGAAGAAAACAAAAATAAGTATAAAAATAAGTATAAAAATAAGAATAAGTATAAAAATAAGTATAAAAATAAGAATGAAATAAAATAAGAATAAAACAAACAATATATAAAAATAAGTATAAAAATAGGAATAAGTATAAAAATAAGAACAGTACAAAAATAAGTGTAAAAATAAGAATAAGTATAAAAATAAGTATAAAAATAAGAACAAACAAAAATAAGTATAAAAATAAGAATAAGTATAAAAATAAGTATGAAAAAAAGAATAAAACAAAAATAAGTATAAAAATAAGAATAACAGAGTATAAAAATAGGAATAAGTATAAAAATAAGTAAAAAATTAGAAAAAAGCAAAAATAAGTATAAAAAAACAATAAGTATAAAAATAAGTATAAAAATAAGAACAAAACAAAAATAAGTATAAAAATAAGAATAAGTATAAAAATAAGAAGAAAACAAAAATAAGTATAAAAATAAGTATAAAAATAAGTATGAAAAAAAGAATAAAACAAAAATAAGTATAAAAATAAGAATAAGTATAAAAATAAGAAGAAAACAAAAATAAGTATAAAAATAAGTATAAAAATAAGAAGAAAACAAAAATAAGTATAAAAATAAGAATATGTATAAAAATATGAAGAAAACAAAAATAAGTATAAAAATAAGAATAAGTATAAAAATAAGTATAAAAATAAGAATGAAATAAAATAAGAATAAAACAAACAATATATAAAAATAAGTATAAAAATAGGAATAAGTATAAAAATAAGAACAAAACAAAAATAAGTGTAAAAATAAGAATAAGTATAAAAATAAGTATAAAAATAAGAACAAACAAAAATAAGTATAAAAATAAGAATAAGTATAAAAATAAGTATGAAAAAAAGAATAAAACAAAAATAAGTATAAAAATAAGAATAACAAAGTATAAAAATAGGAATAAGTATAAAAATAAGTAAAAAATTAGAAAAAAGCAAAAATAAGTATAAAAAAACAATAAGTATAAAAATAAGTATAAAAATAAGAACAAAACAAAAATAAGTATAAAAATAAGGATAAGTATAAAAATAAGAAGAAAACAAAAATAAGTATAAAAATAAGAATATGTATAAAAATAAGAAGAAAACAAAAATAGTTATAAAAATAAGAATATGTATAAAAATAAGAAGAAAACAAAAATAAGTATAAAAATAAGAATAAGTATAAAAATAAGTATAAAAATAAGAATAAAATAAAATAAGAATAAAACAAACAATATATAAAAATAAGTATAAAAATAGGAATAAGTATAAAAATAAGTATAAAAATAAGAATAAGTATAAAAATAAGTATGAAAAAAAGAATAAAACAAAAATAAGTATAAAAATAAGAATAAAAAAAGTATAAAAATAGGAATAAGTATAAAAATAAGTAAAAAATTTGAAAAAAGCAAAAATAAGTATAAAAAAATAATAAGTATAAAAATAAGTATAAAAATAAGAACAAAACAAAAATAAGTATAAAAATAAGAATATGTATAAAAATAAGAAGAAAACAAAAATAAGAATAAGTATAAAAATAAGTATAAAAATAAGAATGAAATAAAATAAGAATAAAACAAACAATATATAAAAATAAGTATAAAAATAGGAATAAGTATAAAAATAAGAACAATACAAAAATAAGTGTAAAAATAAGAATAAGTATAAAAATAAGTATAAAAATAAGAACAAACAAAAATAAGTATAAAAATAAGAATAAGTATAAAAATAAGTATGAAAAAAGAATAAAACAAAAATAAGTATAAAAATAAGAATAAAAAAAGTATAAAAATAGGAATAAGTATAAAAATAAGTAAAAAAATTAGAAAAAAGCAAAAATAAATATAAAAAAACAATAAGTATAAAAATAAGTATAAAAATAAGAACAAACAAAAATAAGTATAAAAATAAGAATAAGTATAAAAATAAGTATGAAAAAAAGAATAAAACAAAAATAAGTATAAAAATAAGAATAAAAAAGTATAAAAATAGGAATAAGTATAAAAATAAGTAAAAAATTAGAAAAAAGCAAAAATAAGTATAAAAAAAACAATAAGTATAAAAATAAGTATAAAAATAAGAACAAAACAAAAATAAGTATAAAAATAAGAATATGTATAAAAATATGAAGAAAACAAAAAAAAGTATAAGAATAAGAATAAGTATAAAAATAAGTATAAAAATAAGAACAAAACAAAAATAAGTATAAAAATAAGAATAAGTATAAAAATAAGAAGAAAACAAAAATAAGTATAAAAATAAGAATATGTATAAAAATAAGAAGAAAACAAAAATAGTTATAAAAATAAGAATATGTATAAAAATAAGAAGAAAACAAAAATAAGTATAAAAATAAGAATAAGTATAAAAATAAGAATAAAAATAAGAACAAACAAAAATAAGTATAAAAATAAGAATAAGTATAAAAATAAGTATGAAAAAAAGAATAAAACAAAAATAAGTATAAAAATAAGAATAAAAAAAGTATAAAAATAGGAATAAGTATAAAAATAAGTAAAAAATTAGAAAAAAGCAAAAATAAGTATAAAAAAAATAATAAGTATAAAAATAAGTATAAAAATAAGAACAAAACAAAAATAAGTATAAAAATAAGAATATGTATAAAAATAAGAAGAAAACAAAAATAAGAATAAGTATAAAAATAAGTATAAAAATAAGAATGAAATAAAATAAGAATAAAACAAACAATATATAAAAATAAGTATAAAAATAGGAATAAGTATAAAAATAAGAACAATACAAAAATAAGTGTAAAAATAAGAATAAGTATAAAAATAAGTATAAAAATAAGAAAAAAGCAAAAATAAGTATAAAAATAAGACTAAGTATAAAAATAAGTATGAAAAAAAGAATAAAACAAAAATAAGTATAAAAATAAGAATAACAAAGTATAAAAATAGGAATAAGTATAAAAATAAGTAAAAAATTAGAAAAAAGCAAAAATAAGTATAAAAAAACAATAAGTATAAAAATAAGTATAAAAATAAGAACAAAACAAAAATAAGTATAAAAATAAGAATAAGTATAAAAATAAGAAGAAAACAAAAATAAGTATAAAAATAAGTATAAAAATAAGAATATGTATAAAAATAAGAAGAAAACAAAAATAAGTATAAAAATAAGAATAAGTATAAAAATAAGTATAAAAATAAGAATGAAATAAAATAAGAATAAAACAAACAATATATAAAAATAAGTATAAAAATAGGAATAAGTATAAAAATAAGAACAGTACAAAAATAAGTGTAAAAAAAAGAATAAGTATAAAAATAAGTATAAAAATAAGAACAAACAAAAATAAGTATAAAAATAAGAATAAGTATAAAAATAAGTATGAAAAAAAGAATAAAACAAAAATAAGTATAAAAATAAGAATAAAAAAGTATAAAAATAGGAATAAGTATAAAAATAAGTAAAAAATTAGAAAAAAGCAAAAATAAGTATAAAAAAAACAATAAGTATAAAAATAAGTATAAAAATAAGAACAAAGCAAAAATAAGTATAAAAATAAGAATATGTATAAAAATATGAAGAAAACAAAAATAAGTATAAAAATAAGAATAAGTATAAAAATAAGTATAAAAATAAGAATGAAATAAAATAAGAATAAAACAAACAATATATAAAAATAAGTATAAAAATAGGAATAAGTATAAAAATAAGAACAATACAAAAATAAGTGTAAAAATAAGAATAAGTATAAAAATAAGTATGAAAAAAAGAATAAAACAAAAATAAGTATAAAAATAAGAATAAGTATAAAAATAAGAAGAAAACAAAAATAAGTATAAAAATAAGAAGAAAACAAAAATAAGTATAAAAATAAGTATAAAAATAAGAATATGTATAAAAATAAGAAGAAAACAAAAATAAGTATAAAAATAAGAATAAGTATAAAAATAAGTATAAAAATAAGAATGAAATAAAATAAGAATAAAACAAACAATATATAAAAATAAGTATAAAAATAGGAATAAGTATAAAAATAAGAACAGTACAAAAATAAGTGTAAAAATAAGAATAAGTATAAAAATAAGTATAAAAATAAGAACAAACAAAAATAAGTATAAAAATAAGAATAAGTATAAAAATAAGTATGAAAAAAAGAATAAAACAAAAATAAGTATAAAAATAAGAATAACAAAGTATAAAAATAGGAATAAGTATAAAAATAAGTAAAAAATTAGAAAAAAGCAAAAATAAGTATAAAAAAACAATAAGTATAAAAATAAGTATAAAAATAAGAACAAAACAAAAATAAGTATAAAAATAAGGATAAGTATAAAAATAAGAAGAAAACAAAAATAAGTATAAAAATAAGAATATGTATAAAAATAAGAAGAAAACAAAAATAGTTATAAAAATAAGAATATGTATAAAAATAAGAAGAAAACAAAAATAAGTATAAAAATAAGAATAAGTATAAAAATAAGAATAAAATAAAATAAGAATAAAACAAACAATATATAAAAATAAGTATAAAAATAGGAATAAGTATAAAAATAAGTATAAAAATAAGAATAAGTATAAAAATAAGTATGAAAAAAAGAATAAAACAAAAATAAGTATAAAAATAAGAATAAAAAAAGTATAAAAATAGGAATAAGTATAAAAATAAGTAAAAAATTAGAAAAAAGCAAAAATAAGTATAAAAAAATAATAAGTATAAAAATAAGTATAAAAATAAGAACAAAACAAAAATAAGTATAAAAATAAGAATATGTATAAAAATAAGAAGAAAACAAAAATAAGAATAAGTATAAAAATAAGTATAAAAATAAGAATGAAATAAAATAAGAATAAAACAAACAATATATAAAAATAAGTATAAAAATAGGAATAAGTATAAAAATAAGAACAATACAAAAATAAGTGTAAAAATAAGAATAAGTATAAAAATAAGTATAAAAATAAGAACAAACAAAAATAAGTATAAAAATAAGTATGAAAAAAAGAATAAAACAAAAATAAGTATAAAAAAAAGAATAAGTATAAAAAAAAGAATAAAAAAGTATAAAAATAGGAATAAGTATAAAAATAAGTAAAAAATTAGAAAAAAGCAAAAATAAGTATAAAAAAAACAATAAGTATAAAAATAAGTATAAAAATAAGAACAAAACAAAAATAAGTATAAAAATAAGAATATGTATAAAAATATGAAGAAAACAAAAATAAGTATAAGAATAAGAATAAGTATAAAAATAAGTATAAAAATTAGAAAAAAGCAAAAATAAGTATAAAAAAAACAATAAGTATAAAAATAAGTATAAAAATAAGAAGAAAACAAAAATAAGTATAAAAATAAAAATATGTATAAAAATAAGAAGAAAACAAAAATAAGTATAAAAATAAGAATAAGTATAAAAATATGTATAAAAATAAGAATGAAATAAAATAAGAATAAAACAAACAATATATAAAAATAAGTATAAAAATAGGAATAAGTATAAAAATAAGAACAATACAAAAATAAGTGTAAAAATAAGAATAAGTATAAAAATAAGTATAAAAATAAGTATAAAAATAAGATTAAGTATAAAAATAAGTATAAAAATAAGAATGAAATAAAATAAGAATAAAACAAACAATATATAAAAATAAGTATAAAAATAGGAATAAGTATAAAAATAAGAACAGTACAAAAATAAGTGTAAAAATAAGAATAAGTATAAAAATAAGTATAAAAATAAGAATAAGTATAAAAATAAGTATGAAAAAAAGAATAAAACAAAAATAAGTATAAAAATAAGAATAACAAAGTATAAAAATAGGAATAAGTATAAAAATAAGTAAAAAATTAGAAAAAAGCAAAAATAAGTATAAAAAAACAATAAGTATAAAAATAAGTATAAAAATAAGAACAAAACAAAAATAAGTATAAAAATAAGGATAAGTATAAAAATAAGAAGAAAACAAAAATAAGTATAAAAATAAAAATATGTATAAAAATAAGAAGAAAACAAAAATAAGTATAAAAATAAGAATAAGTATAAAAATATGTATAAAAATAAGAATGAAATAAAATAAGAATAAAACAAACAATATATAAAAATAAGTATAAAAATAGGAATAAGTATAAAAATAAGAACAATACAAAAATAAGTGTAAAAATAAGAATAAGTATAAAAATAAGTATAAAAATAAGTATAAAAATAAGATTAAGTATAAAAATAAGTATAAAAATAAGAATGAAATAAAATAAGAATAAAACAAACAATATATAAAAATAAGTATAAAAATAGGAATAAGTATAAAAATAAGAACAGTACAAAAATAAGTGTAAAAATAAGAATAAGTATAAAAATAAGTATAAAAATAAGAATAAGTATAAAAATAAGTATGAAAAAAAGAATAAAACAAAAATAAGTATAAAAATAAGAATAACAAAGTATAAAAATAGGAATAAGTATAAAAATAAGTAAAAAATTAGAAAAAAGCAAAAATAAGTATAAAAAAACAATAAGTATAAAAATAAGTATAAAAATAAGAACAAAACAAAAATAAGTATAAAAATAAGGATAAGTATAAAAATAAGAAGAAAACAAAAATAAGTATAAAAATAAGAATATGTATAAAAATAAGAAGAAAACAAAAATAAGTATAAAAATAAGAATAAGTATAAAAATAAGAATAAAATAAAATAAGAATAAAACAAACAATATATAAAAATAAGTATAAAAATAGGAATAAGTATAAAAATAAGTATAAAAATAAGAATAAGTATAAAAATAAGTATGAAAAAAAGAATAAAACAAAAATAAGTATAAAAATAAGAATAAAAAAAGTATAAAAATAGGAATAAGTATAAAAATAAGTAAAAAATTAGAAAAAAGCAAAAATAAGTATAAAAAAATAATAAGTATAAAAATAAGTATAAAAATAAGAACAAAACAAAAATAAGTATAAAAATAAGAATATGTATAAAAATAAGAAGAAAACAAAAATAAGAATAAGTATAAAAATAAGTATAAAAATAAGAATGAAATAAAATAAGAATAAAACAAACAATATATAAAAATAAGTATAAAAATAGGAATAAGTATAAAAATAAGAACAATACAAAAATAAGTGTAAAAATAAGAATAAGTATAAAAATAAGTATAAAAATAAGAACAAACAAAAATAAGTATAAAAATAAGAATAAGTATAAAAATAAGTATGAAAAAAAGAATAAAACAAAAATAAGTATAAAAAAAAGAATAAAAAAGTATAAAAATAGGAATAAGTATAAAAATAAGTAAAAAATTAGAAAAAAGCAAAAATAAGTATAAAAAAAACAAAAAGTATAAAAATAAGTATAAAAATAAGAACAAAACAAAAATAAGTATAAAAATAAGAATATGTATAAAAATATGAAGAAAACAAAAATAAGTATAAGAATAAGAATAAGTATAAAAATAAGTATAAAAATTAGAAAAAAGCAAAAATAAGTATAAAAAAAACAATAAGTATAAAAATAAGTATAAAAATAAGAAGAAAACAAAAATAAGTATAAAAATAAAAATATGTATAAAAATAAGAAGAAAACAAAAATAAGTATAAAAATAAGAATAAGTATAAAAATATGTATAAAAATAAGAATGAAATAAAATAAGAATAAAACAAACAATATATAAAAATAAGTATAAAAATAGGAATAAGTATAAAAATAAGAACAATACAAAAATAAGTGTAAAAATAAGAATAAGTATAAAAATAAGTATAAAAATAAGTATAAAAATAAGATTAAGTATAAAAATAAGTATAAAAATAAGAATGAAATAAAATAAGAATAAAACAAACAATATATAAAAATAAGTATAAAAATAGGAATAAGTATAAAAATAAGAACAGTACAAAAATAAGTGTAAAAAAAAAAAATAAGTATAAAAATAAGTATAAAAATAAGAACAAACAAAAATAAGTATAAAAATAAGAATAAGTATAAAAATAAGTATGAAAAAAAGAATAAAACAAAAATAAGTATAAAAATAAGAATAAAAAAGTATAAAAATAGGAATAAGTATAAAAATAAGTAAAAAATTAGAAAAAAGCAAAAATAAGTATAAAAAAAACAATAAGTATAAAAATAAGTATAAAAATAAGAACAAAGCAAAAATAAGTATAAAAATAAGAATATGTATAAAAATATGAAGAAAACAAAAATAAGTATAAAAATAAGAATAAGTATAAAAATAAGTATAAAAATAAGAATGAAATAAAATAAGAATAAAACAAACAATATATAAAAATAAGTATAAAAATAGGAATAAGTATAAAAATAAGAACAATACAAAAATAAGTGTAAAAATAAGAATAAGTATAAAAATAAGTATGAAAAAAAGAATAAAACAAAAATAAGTATAAAAATAAGAATAAGTATAAAAATAAGAAGAAAACAAAAATAAGTATAAAAATAAGAAGAAAACAAAAATAAGTATAAAAATAAGTATAAAAATAAGAATATGTATAAAAATAAGAAGAAAACAAAAATAAGTATAAAAATAAGAATAAGTATAAAAATAAGTATAAAAATAAGAATGAAATAAAATAAGAATAAAACAAACAATATATAAAAATAAGTATAAAAATAGGAATAAGTATAAAAATAAGAACAGTACAAAAATAAGTGTAAAAATAAGAATAAGTATAAAAATAAGTATAAAAATAAGAACAAACAAAAATAAGTATAAAAATAAGAATAAGTATAAAAATAAGTATGAAAAAAAGAATAAAACAAAAATAAGTATAAAAATAAGAATAACAAAGTATAAAAATAGGAATAAGTATAAAAATAAGTAAAAAATTAGAAAAAAGCAAAAATAAGTATAAAAAAACAATAAGTATAAAAATAAGTATAAAAATAAGAACAAAACAAAAATAAGTATAAAAATAAGGATAAGTATAAAAATAAGAAGAAAACAAAAATAAGTATAAAAATAAGAATATGTATAAAAATAAGAAGAAAACAAAAATAGTTATAAAAATAAGAATATGTATAAAAATAAGAAGAAAACAAAAATAAGTATAAAAATAAGAATAAGTATAAAAATAAGTATAAAAATAAGAACAAAACAAAAATAAGTATAAAAATAAGAATATGTATAAAAATAAGAAGAAAACAAAAATAAGAATAAGTATAAAAATAAGTATAAAAATAAGAATGAAATAAAATAAGAATAAAACAAACAATATATAAAAATAAGTATAAAAATAGGAATAAGTATAAAAATAAGAACAATACAAAAATAAGTGTAAAAATAAGAATAAGTATAAAAATAAGTATAAAAATAAGAACAAACAAAAATAAGTATAAAAATAAGAATAAGTATAAAAATAAGTATGAAAAAAGAATAAAACAAAAATAAGTATAAAAATAAGAATAAAAAAAGTATAAAAATAGGAATAAGTATAAAAATAAGTAAAAAAATTAGAAAAAAGCAAAAATAAATATAAAAAAACAATAAGTATAAAAATAAGTATAAAAATAAGAACAAACAAAAATAAGTATAAAAATAAGAATAAGTATAAAAATAAGTATGAAAAAAAGAATAAAACAAAAATAAGTATAAAAATAAGAATAAAAAAGTATAAAAATAGGAATAAGTATAAAAATAAGTAAAAAATTAGAAAAAAGCAAAAATAAGTATAAAAAAAACAATAAGTATAAAAATAAGTATAAAAATAAGAACAAAACAAAAATAAGTATAAAAATAAGAATAAGTATAAAAATAAGAAGAAAACAAAAATAAGTATAAAAATAAGAATATGTATAAAAATAAGAAGAAAACAAAAATAAGAATAAGTATAAAAATAAGTATAAAAATAAGAATGAAATAAAATAAGAATAAAACAAACAATATATAAAAATAAGTATAAAAATAGGAATAAGTATAAAAATAAGAACAATACAAAAATAAGTGTAAAAATAAGAATAAGTATAAAAATAAGTATAAAAATAAGAAAAAAGCAAAAATAAGTATAAAAATAAGACTAAGTATAAAAATAAGTATGAAAAAAAGAATAAAACAAAAATAAGTATAAAAATAAGAATAACAAAGTATAAAAATAGGAATAAGTATAAAAATAAGTAAAAAATTAGAAAAAAGCAAAAATAAGTATAAAAAAACAATAAGTATAAAAATAAGTATAAAAATAAGAACAAAACAAAAATAAGTATAAAAATAAGAATAAGTATAAAAATAAGAAGAAAACAAAAATAAGTATAAAAATAAGTATAAAAATAAGAATATGTATAAAAATAAGAAGAAAACAAAAATAAGTATAAAAATAAGAATAAGTATAAAAATAAGTATAAAAATAAGAATGAAATAAAATAAGAATAAAACAAACAATATATAAAAATAAGTATAAAAATAGGAATAAGTATAAAAATAAGAACAGTACAAAAATAAGTGTAAAAATAAGAATAAGTATAAAAATAAGTATAAAAATAAGAACAAACAAAAATAAGTATAAAAATAAGAATAAGTATAAAAATAAGTATGAAAAAAAGAATAAAACAAAAATAAGTATAAAAATAAGAATAAAAAAGTATAAAAATAGGAATAAGTATAAAAATAAGTAAAAAATTAGAAAAAAGCAAAAATAAGTATAAAAAAAACAATAAGTATAAAAATAAGTATAAAAATAAGAACAAAGCAAAAATAAGTATAAAAATAAGAATATGTATAAAAATATGAAGAAAACAAAAATAAGTATAAAAATAAGAATAAGTATAAAAATAAGTATAAAAATAAGAATGAAATAAAATAAGAATAAAACAAACAATATATAAAAATAAGTATAAAAATAGGAATAAGTATAAAAATAAGAACAATACAAAAATAAGTGTAAAAATAAGAATAAGTATAAAAATAAGTATGAAAAAAAGAATAAAACAAAAATAAGTATAAAAATAAGAATAAGTATAAAAATAAGAAGAAAACAAAAATAAGTAAAAAAATAAGAAGAAAACAAAAATAAGTATAAAAATAAGTATAAAAATAAGAATATGTATAAAAATAAGAAGAAAACAAAAATAAGTATAAAAATAAGAATAAGTATAAAAATAAGTATAAAAATAAGAATGAAATAAAATAAGAATAAAACAAACAATATATAAAAATAAGTATAAAAATAGGAATAAGTATAAAAATAAGAACAGTACAAAAATAAGTGTAAAAATAAGAATACGTATAAAAATAAGTATAAAAATAAGAACAAACAAAAATAAGTATAAAAATAAGAATAAGTATAAAAATAAGTATGAAAAAAAGAATAAAACAAAAATAAGTATAAAAATAAGAATAACAAAGTATAAAAATAGGAATAAGTATAAAAATAAGTAAAAAATTAGAAAAAAGCAAAAATAAGTATAAAAAAACAATAAGTATAAAAATAAGTATAAAAATAAGAACAAAACAAAAATAAGTATAAAAATAAGGATAAGTATAAAAATAAGAAGAAAACAAAAATAAGTATAAAAATAAGAATATGTATAAAAATAAGAAGAAAACAAAAATAGTTATAAAAATAAGAATATGTATAAAAATAAGAAGAAAACAAAAATAAGTATAAAAATAAGAATAAGTATAAAAATAAGTATAAAAATAAGAATAAAATAAAATAAGAATAAAACAAACAATATATAAAAATAAGTATAAAAATAGGAATAAGTATAAAAATAAGTATAAAAATAAGAATAAGTATAAAAATAAGTATGAAAAAAAGAATAAAACAAAAATAAGTATAAAAATAAGAATAAAAAAAGTATAAAAATAGGAATAAGTATAAAAATAAGTAAAAAATTTGAAAAAAGCAAAAATAAGTATAAAAAAAATAATAAGTATAAAAATAAGTATAAAAATAAGAACAAAACAAAAATAAGTATAAAAATAAGAATATGTATAAAAATAAGAAGAAAACAAAAATAAGAATAAGTATAAAAATAAGTATAAAAATAAGAATGAAATAAAATAAGAATAAAACAAACAATATATAAAAATAAGTATAAAAATAGGAATAAGTATAAAAATAAGAACAATACAAAAATAAGTGTAAAAATAAGAATAAGTATAAAAATAAGTATAAAAATAAGAACAAACAAAAATAAGTATAAAAATAAGAATAAGTATAAAAATAAGTATGAAAAAAGAATAAAACAAAAATAAGTATAAAAATAAGAATAAAAAAAGTATAAAAATAGGAATAAGTATAAAAATAAGTAAAAAAATTAGAAAAAAGCAAAAATAAATATAAAAAAAACAATAAGTATAAAAATAAGTATAAAAATAAGAACAAACAAAAATAAGTATAAAAATAAGAATAAGTATAAAAATATGAAGAAAACAAAAATAAGTATAAGAATAAGAATAAGTATAAAAATAAGTATAAAAATTAGAAAAAAGCAAAAATAAGTATAAAAAAAACAATAAGTATAAAAATAAGTATAAAAATAAGAAGAAAACAAAAATAAGTATAAAAATAAGAATATGTATAAAAATAAGAAGAAAACAAAAATAGTTATAAAAATAAGAATATGTATAAAAATAAGAAGAAAACAAAAATAAGTATAAAAATAAGAATAAGTATAAAAATAAGTATAAAAATAAGAACAAAACAAAAATAAGTATAAAAATAAGAATATGTATAAAAATAAGAAGAAAACAAAAATAAGAATAAGTATAAAAATAAGTATAAAAATAAGAATGAAATAAAATAAGAATAAAACAAACAATATATAAAAATAAGTATAAAAATAGGAATAAGTATAAAAATAAGAACAATACAAAAATAAGTGTAAAAATAAGAATAAGTATAAAAATAAGTATAAAAATAAGAACAAACAAAAATAAGTATAAAAATAAGAATAAGTATAAAAATAAGTATGAAAAAAGAATAAAACAAAAATAAGTATAAAAATAAGAATAAAAAAAGTATAAAAATAGGAATAAGTATAAAAATAAGTAAAAAAATTAGAAAAAAGCAAAAATAAATATAAAAAAACAATAAGTATAAAAATAAGTATAAAAATAAGAACAAACAAAAATAAGTATAAAAATAAGAATAAGTATAAAAATAAGTATGAAAAAAAGAATAAAACAAAAATAAGTATAAAAATAAGAATAAAAAAGTATAAAAATAGGAATAAGTATAAAAATAAGTAAAAAATTAGAAAAAAGCAAAAATAAGTATAAAAAAAACAATAAGTATAAAAATAAGTATAAAAATAAGAACAAAACAAAAATAAGTATAAAAATAAGAATAAGTATAAAAATAAGAAGAAAACAAAAATAAGTATAAAAATAAGAATATGTATAAAAATAAGAAGAAAACAAAAATAAGAATAAGTATAAAAATAAGTATAAAAATAAGAATGAAATAAAATAAGAATAAAACAAACAATATATAAAAATAAGTATAAAAATAGGAATAAGTATAAAAATAAGAACAATACAAAAATAAGTGTAAAAATAAGAATAAGTATAAAAATAAGTATAAAAATAAGAAAAAAGCAAAAATAAGTATAAAAATAAGACTAAGTATAAAAATAAGTATGAAAAAAAGAATAAAACAAAAATAAGTATAAAAATAAGAATAACAAAGTATAAAAATAGGAATAAGTATAAAAATAAGTAAAAAATTAGAAAAAAGCAAAAATAAGTATAAAAAAACAATAAGTATAAAAATAAGTATAAAAATAAGAACAAAACAAAAATAAGTATAAAAATAAGAATAAGTATAAAAATAAGAAGAAAACAAAAATAAGTATAAAAATAAGTATAAAAATAAGAATATGTATAAAAATAAGAAGAAAACAAAAATAAGTATAAAAATAAGAATAAGTATAAAAATAAGTATAAAAATAAGAATGAAATAAAATAAGAATAAAACAAACAATATATAAAAATAAGTATAAAAATAGGAATAAGTATAAAAATAAGAACAGTACAAAAATAAGTGTAAAAATAAGAATAAGTATAAAAATAAGTATAAAAATAAGAACAAACAAAAATAAGTATAAAAATAAGAATAAGTATAAAAATAAGTATGAAAAAAAGAATAAAACAAAAATAAGTATAAAAATAAGAATAAAAAAGTATAAAAATAGGAATAAGTATAAAAATAAGTAAAAAATTAGAAAAAAGCAAAAATAAGTATAAAAAAAACAATAAGTATAAAAATAAGTATAAAAATAAGAACAAAGCAAAAATAAGTATAAAAATAAGAATATGTATAAAAATATGAAGAAAACAAAAATAAGTATAAAAATAAGAATAAGTATAAAAATAAGTATAAAAATAAGAATGAAATAAAATAAGAATAAAACAAACAATATATAAAAATAAGTATAAAAATAGGAATAAGTATAAAAATAAGAACAATACAAAAATAAGTGTAAAAATAAGAATAAGTATAAAAATAAGTATGAAAAAAAGAATAAAACAAAAATAAGTATAAAAATAAGAATAAGTATAAAAATAAGAAGAAAACAAAAATAAGTAAAAAAATAAGAAGAAAACAAAAATAAGTATAAAAATAAGTATAAAAATAAGAATATGTATAAAAATAAGAAGAAAACAAAAATAAGTATAAAAATAAGAATAAGTATAAAAATAAGTATAAAAATAAGAATGAAATAAAATAAGAATAAAACAAACAATATATAAAAATAAGTATAAAAATAGGAATAAGTATAAAAATAAGAACAGTACAAAAATAAGTGTAAAAATAAGAATACGTATAAAAATAAGTATAAAAATAAGAACAAACAAAAATAAGTATAAAAATAAGAATAAGTATAAAAATAAGTATGAAAAAAAGAATAAAACAAAAATAAGTATAAAAATAAGAATAACAAAGTATAAAAATAGGAATAAGTATAAAAATAAGTAAAAAATTAGAAAAAAGCAAAAATAAGTATAAAAAAACAATAAGTATAAAAATAAGTATAAAAATAAGAACAAAACAAAAATAAGTATAAAAATAAGGATAAGTATAAAAATAAGAAGAAAACAAAAATAAGTATAAAAATAAGAATATGTATAAAAATAAGAAGAAAACAAAAATAGTTATAAAAATAAGAATATGTATAAAAATAAGAAGAAAACAAAAATAAGTATAAAAATAAGAATAAGTATAAAAATAAGTATAAAAATAAGAATAAAATAAAATAAGAATAAAACAAACAATATATAAAAATAAGTATAAAAATAGGAATAAGTATAAAAATAAGTATAAAAATAAGAATAAGTATAAAAATAAGTATGAAAAAAAGAATAAAACAAAAATAAGTATAAAAATAAGAATAAAAAAAGTATAAAAATAGGAATAAGTATAAAAATAAGTAAAAAATTTGAAAAAAGCAAAAATAAGTATAAAAAAAATAATAAGTATAAAAATAAGTATAAAAATAAGAACAAAACAAAAATAAGTATAAAAATAAGAATATGTATAAAAATAAGAAGAAAACAAAAATAAGAATAAGTATAAAAATAAGTATAAAAATAAGAATGAAATAAAATAAGAATAAAACAAACAATATATAAAAATAAGTATAAAAATAGGAATAAGTATAAAAATAAGAACAATACAAAAATAAGTGTAAAAATAAGAATAAGTATAAAAATAAGTATAAAAATAAGAACAAACAAAAATAAGTATAAAAATAAGAATAAGTATAAAAATAAGTATGAAAAAAGAATAAAACAAAAATAAGTATAAAAATAAGAATAAAAAAAGTATAAAAATAGGAATAAGTATAAAAATAAGTAAAAAAATTAGAAAAAAGCAAAAATAAATATAAAAAAAACAATAAGTATAAAAATAAGTATAAAAATAAGAACAAACAAAAATAAGTATAAAAATAAGAATAAGTATAAAAATATGAAGAAAACAAAAATAAGTATAAGAATAAGAATAAGTATAAAAATAAGTATAAAAATTAGAAAAAAGCAAAAATAAGTATAAAAAAAACAATAAGTATAAAAATAAGTATAAAAATAAGAAGAAAACAAAAATAAGTATAAAAATAAGAATATGTATAAAAATAAGAAGAAAACAAAAATAAGTATAAAAATAAGAATAAGTATAAAAATATGTATAAAAATAAGAATGAAATAAAATAAGAATAAAACAAACAATATATAAAAATAAGTATAAAAATAGGAATAAGTATAAAAATAAGAACAATACAAAAATAAGTGTAAAAATAAGAATAAGTATAAAAATAAGTATAAAAATAAGTATAAAAATAAGATTAAGTATAAAAATAAGTATAAAAATAAGAATGAAATAAAATAAGAATAAAACAAACAATATATAAAAATAAGTATAAAAATAGGAATAAGTATAAAAATAAGAACAGTACAAAAATAAGTGTAAAAAAAAGAATAAGTATAAAAATAAGTATAAAAATAAGAACAAACAAAAATAAGTATAAAAATAAGAATAAGTATAAAAATAAGTATGAAAAAAAGAATAAAACAAAAATAAGTATAAAAATAAGAATAAAAAAGTATAAAAATAGGAATAAGTATAAAAATAAGTAAAAAATTAGAAAAAAGCAAAAATAAGTATAAAAAAAACAATAAGTATAAAAATAAGTATAAAAATAAGAACAAAGCAAAAATAAGTATAAAAATAAGAATATGTATAAAAATATGAAGAAAACAAAAATAAGTATAAAAATAAGAATAAGTATAAAAATAAGTATAAAAATAAGAATGAAATAAAATAAGAATAAAACAAACAATATATAAAAATAAGTATAAAAATAGGAATAAGTATAAAAATAAGAACAATACAAAAATAAGTGTAAAAATAAGAATAAGTATAAAAATAAGTATGAAAAAAAGAATAAAACAAAAATAAGTATAAAAATAAGAATAAGTATAAAAATAAGAAGAAAACAAAAATAAGTATAAAAATAAGAAGAAAACAAAAATAAGTATAAAAATAAGTATAAAAATAAGAATATGTATAAAAATAAGAAGAAAACAAAAATAAGTATAAAAATAAGAATAAGTATAAAAATAAGTATAAAAATAAGAATGAAATAAAATAAGAATAAAACAAACAATATATAAAAATAAGTATAAAAATAGGAATAAGTATAAAAATAAGAACAGTACAAAAATAAGTGTAAAAATAAGAATAAGTATAAAAATAAGTATAAAAATAAGAACAAACAAAAATAAGTATAAAAATAAGAATAAGTATAAAAATAAGTATGAAAAAAAGAATAAGTATAAAAATAAGTAAAAAATTAGAAAAAAGCAAAAATAAGTATAAAAATAAGAATATGTATAAAAATAAGAAGAAAACAAAAATAGTTATAAAAATAAGAATATGTATAAAAATAAGAAGAAAACAAAAATAAGTATAAAAATAAGAATAAGTATAAAAATAAGAATAAAATAAAATAAGAATAAAACAAACAATATATAAAAATAAGTATAAAAATAGGAATAAGTATAAAAATAAGTATAAAAATAAGAATAAGTATAAAAATAAGTATAAAAATAAGAACAAACAAAAATAAGTATAAAAATAAGTATAAAAATAAGAATATGTATAAAAATAAGAAGAAAACAAAAATAAGTATAAAAATAAGAATAAGTATAAAAATAAGTATAAAAATAAGAATGAAATAAAATAAGAATAAAACAAACAATATATAAAAATAAGTATAAAAATAGGAATAAGTATAAAAATAAGTATGAAAAAAAGAATAAAACAAAAATAAGTATAAAAATAAGAATAACAAAGTATAAAAATAGGAATAAGTATAAAAATAAGTAAAAAATTAGAAAAAAGCAAAAATAAGTATAAAAAAACAATAAGTATAAAAATAAGTATAAAAATAAGAACAAAACAAAAATAAGTATAAAAATAAGGATAAGTATAAAAATAAGAAGAAAACAAAAATAAGTATAAAAATAAGAATATGTATAAAAATAAGAAGAAAACAAAAATAGTTATAAAAATAAGAATATGTATAAAAATAAGAAGAAAACAAAAATAAGTATAAAAATAAGAATAAGTATAAAAATAAGAATAAAATAAAATAAGAATAAAACAAACAATATATAAAAATAAGTATAAAAATAGGAATAAGTATAAAAATAAGTATAAAAATAAGAATAAGTATAAAAATAAGTATGAAAAAAAGAATAAAACAAAAATAAGTATAAAAATAAGAATAAAAAAAGTATAAAAATAGGAATAAGTATAAAAATAAGTAAAAAATTTGAAAAAAGCAAAAATAAGTATAAAAAAATAATAAGTATAAAAATTAGTATAAAAATAAGAACAAAACAAAAATAAGTATAAAAATAAGAATATGTATAAAAATAAGAAGAAAACAAAAATAAGAATAAGTATAAAAATAAGTATAAAAATAAGAATGAAATAAAATAAGAATAAAACAAACAATATATAAAAATAAGTATAAAAATAGGAATAAGTATAAAAATAAGAACAATACAAAAATAAGTGTAAAAATAAGAATAAGTATAAAAATAAGTATAAAAATAAGAACAAACAAAAATAAGTATAAAAATAAGAATAAAAAAAGTATAAAAATAGGAATAAGTATAAAAATAAGTAAAAAAATTAGAAAAAAGCAAAAATAAATATAAAAAAACAATAAGTATAAAAATAAGTATAAAAATAAGAACAAACAAAAATAAGTATAAAAATAAGAATAAGTATAAAAATAAGTATGAAAAAAAGAATAAAACAAAAATAAGTATAAAAATAAGAATAAAAAAGTATAAAAATAGGAATAAGTATAAAAATAAGTAAAAAATTAGAAAAAAGCAAAAATAAGTATAAAAAAAACAATAAGTATAAAAATAAGTATAAAAATAAGAACAAAACAAAAATAAGTATAAAAATAAGAATATGTATAAAAATATGAAGAAAACAAAAAAAAGTATAAGAATAAGTATAAAAATAAGTATAAAAATAAGAACAAAACAAAAATAAGTATAAAAATAAGAATAAGTATAAAAATAAGAAGAAAACAAAAATAAGTATAAAAATAAGAATATGTATAAAAATAAGAAGAAAACAAAAATAGTTATAAAAATAAGAATATGTATAAAAATAAGAAGAAAACAAAAATAAGTATAAAAATAAGAATAAGTATAAAAATAAGAATAAAACAAACAATATATAAAAATAAGTATAAAAATAGGAATAAGTATAAAAATAAGTATAAAAATAAGAACAAACAAAAATAAGTATAAAAATAAGAATAAGTATAAAAATAAGTATGAAAAAAAGAATAAAACAAAAATAAGTATAAAAATAAGAATAAAAAAAGTATAAAAATAGGAATAAGTATAAAAATAAGTAAAAAATTAGAAAAAAGCAAAAATAAGTATAAAAAAAACAATAAGTATAAAAATAAGTATAAAAATAAGAACAAAGCAAAAATAAGTATAAAAATAAGAATATGTATAAAAATATGAAGAAAACAAAAATAAGTATAAAAATAAGAATAAGTATAAAAATAAGTATAAAAATAAGAATGAAATAAAATAAGAATAAAACAAACAATATATAAAAATAAGTATAAAAATAGGAATAAGTATAAAAATAAGAACAGTACAAAAATAAGTGTAAAAATAAGAATAAGTATAAAAATAAGTATAAAAATAAGAACAAACAAAAATAAGTATAAAAATAAGAATAAGTATAAAAATAAGTATGAAAAAAAGAATAAAACAAAAATAAGTATAAAAATAAGAATAAAAAAGTATAAAAATAGGAATAAGTATAAAAATAAGTAAAAAATTAGAAAAAAGCAAAAATAAGTATAAAAAAAACAATAAGTATAAAAATAAGTATAAAAATAAGAACAAAACAAAAATAAGTATAAAAATAAGAATATGTATAAAAATATGAAGAAAACAAAAAAAAGTATAAGAATAAGAATAAGTATAAAAATAAGTATAAAAATAAGAACAAAACAAAAATAAGTATAAAAATAAGAATAAGTATAAAAATAAGAAGAAAACAAAAATAAGTATAAAAATAAGAATATGTATAAAAATAAGAAGAAAACAAAAATAGTTATAAAAATAAGAATATGTATAAAAATAAGAAGAAAACAAAAATAAGTATAAAAATAAGAATAAGTATAAAAATAAGAATAAAACAAACAATATATAAAAATAAGTATAAAAATAGGAATAAGTATAAAAATAAGTATAAAAATAAGAACAAACAAAAATAAGTATAAAAATAAGAATAAGTATAAAAATAAGTAAAAAATTAGAAAAAAGCAAAAATAAGTATAAAAAAAATAATAAGTATAAAAATAAGTATAAAAATAAGAACAAAACAAAAATAAGTATAAAAATAAGAATATGTATAAAAATAAGAAGAAAACAAAAATAAGAATAAGTATAAAAATAAGTATAAAAATAAGAATGAAATAAAATAAGAATAAAACAAACAATATATAAAAATAAGTATAAAAATAGGAATAAGTATAAAAATAAGAACAATACAAAAATAAGTGTAAAAATAAGAATAAGTATAAAAATAAGTATAAAAATAAGAAAAAAGCAAAAATAAGTATAAAAATAAGACTAAGTATAAAAATAAGTATGAAAAAAAGAATAAAACAAAAATAAGTATAAAAATAAGAATAACAAAGTATAAAAATAGGAATAAGTATAAAAATAAGTAAAAAATTAGAAAAAAGCAAAAATAAGTATAAAAAAACAATAAGTATAAAAATAAGTATAAAAATAAGAACAAAACAAAAATAAGTATAAAAATAAGAATAAGTATAAAAATAAGAAGAAAACAAAAATAAGTATAAAAATAAGTATAAAAATAAGAATATGTATAAAAATAAGAAGAAAACAAAAATAAGTATAAAAATAAGAATAAGTATAAAAATAAGTATAAAAATAAGAATGAAATAAAATAAGAATAAAACAAACAATATATAAAAATAAGTATAAAAATAGGAATAAGTATAAAAATAAGTATAAAAATAAGAACAAACAAAAATAAGTATAAAAATAAGAATAAGTATAAAAATAAGTAAAAAATTAGAAAAAAGCAAAAATAAGTATAAAAAAAATAATAAGTATAAAAATAAGTATAAAAATAAGAACAAAACAAAAATAAGTATAAAAATAAGAATATGTATAAAAATAAGAAGAAAACAAAAATAAGAATAAGTATAAAAATAAGTATAAAAATAAGAATGAAATAAAATAAGAATAAAACAAACAATATATAAAAATAAGTATAAAAATAGGAATAAGTATAAAAATAAGAACAATACAAAAATAAGTATAAAAATAAGAAAAAAGCAAAAATAAGTATAAAAATAAGACTAAGTATAAAAATAAGTATGAAAAAAAGAATAAAACAAAAATAAGTATAAAAATAAGAATAACAAAGTATAAAAATAGGAATAAGTATAAAAATAAGTAAAAAATTAGAAAAAAGCAAAAATAAGTATAAAAAAACAATAAGTATAAAAATAAGTATAAAAATAAGAACAAAACAAAAATAAGTATAAAAATAAGAATAAGTATAAAAATAAGAAGAAAACAAAAATAAGTATAAAAATAAGTATAAAAATAAGAATATGTATAAAAATAAGAAGAAAACAAAAATAAGTATAAAAATAAGAATAAGTATAAAAATAAGTATAAAAATAAGAATGAAATAAAATAAGAATAAAACAAACAATATATAAAAATAAGTATAAAAATAGGAATAAGTATAAAAATAAGAACAGTACAAAAATAAGTGTAAAAAAAAGAATAAGTATAAAAATAAGTATAAAAATAAGAACAAACAAAAATAAGTATAAAAATAAGAATAAGTATAAAAATAAGTATGAAAAAAAGAATAAAACAAAAATAAGTATAAAAATAAGAATGAAATAAAATAAGAATAAAACAAACAATATATAAAAATAAGTATAAAAATAGGAATAAGTATAAAAATAAGAACAGTACAAAAATAAGTGTAAAAAAAAGAATAAGTATAAAAATAAGTATAAAAATAAGAACAAACAAAAATAAGTATAAAAATAAGAATAAGTATAAAAATAAGTATGAAAAAAAGAATAAAACAAAAATAAGTATAAAAATAAGAATAACAAAGTATAAAAATAGGAATAAGTATAAAAATAAGTAAAAAATTAGAAAAAAGCAAAAATAAGTATAAAAAAACAATAAGTATAAAAATAAGTATAAAAATAAGAACAAAACAAAAATAAGTATAAAAATAAGAATAAGTATAAAAATAAGAAGAAAACAAAAATAAGTATAAAAATAAGAATATGTATAAAAATAAGAAGAAAACAAAAATAAGTATAAAAATAAGAATATGTATAAAAATATGAAGAAAACAAAAATAAGTATAAAAATAAGAATAAGTATAAAAATAAGTATAAAAATAAGAATGAAATAAAATAAGAATAAAACAAACAATATATAAAAATAAGTATAAAAATAGGAATAAGTATAAAAATAAGAACAATACAAAAATAAGTGTAAAAATAAGAATAAGTATAAAAATAAGTATAAAAATAAGTATGAAAAAAGAATAAAACAAAAATAAGTATAAAAATAAGAATAAGTATAAAAATAAGAAGAAAATAAAAATAAGTATAAAAATAAGTATAAAAATAAGAAGAAAACAAAAATAAGTATAAAAATAAGAATATGTATAAAAATATGAAGAAAACAAAAATAAGTATAAAAATAAGAATAAGTATAAAAATAAGTATAAAAATAAGAATGAAATAAAATAAGAATAAAACAAACAATATATAAAAATAAGTATAAAAATAGGAATAAGTATAAAAATAAGAACAAAACAAAAATAAGTGTAAAAATAAGAATAAGTATAAAAATAAGTATAAAAATAAGAACAAACAAAAATAAGTATAAAAATAAGAATAAGTATAAAAATAAGTATGAAAAAAAGAATAAAACAAAAATAAGTATAAAAATAAGAATAAAAAAAGTATAAAAATAGGAATAAGTATAAAAATAAGTAAAACATTAGAAAAAAGCAAAAATACGTATAAAAAAAACAATAAGTATAAAAATAAGTATAAAAATAAGAATAAGTATAAAAATAAGAAGAAAACAAAAATAAGTATAAAAATAAGTATAAAAATAAGATTAAGTATAAAAATAAATATAAAAATAAGAATGAAATAAAATAAGAATAAAACAAACAATATATAAAAATAAGTATAAAAATAGGAATAAGTATAAAAATAAGAACAGTAGAAAAATAAGTGTAAAAAAAAGAATAAGTATAAAAATAAGTATAAAAATAAGAACAAACAAAAATAAGTATAAAAATAAGAATAAGTATAAAAATAAGTATGAAAAAAAGAATAAAACAAAAATAAGTATAAAAATAAGAATAACAAAGTATAAAAATAGGAATAAGTATAAAAATAAGTAAAAAATTAGAAAAAAGCAAAAATAAGTATAAAAAAAACAATGAGTATAAAAATAAGTATAAAAATAAGAACAAAACAAAAATAAGTATAAAAATAAGAATATGTATAAAAATATGAAGAAAACAAAAATAAGTATAAAAATAAGAATAAGTATAAAAATAAGTATAAAAATAAGAATATGTATAAAAATATGAAGAAAACAAAAATAAGTATAAAAATAAGAATAAGTATAAAAATAAGTATAAAAATAAGTATGAAAAAAAGAATAAAACAAAAATAAGTATAAAAATAAGAATAAGTATAAAAATAAGAAGAAAACAAAAATAAGTATAAAAATAAGTATAAAAATAAGAATATGTATAAAAATAAGAAGAAAACAAAAATAAGTATAAAAATAAGAATAAGTATAAAAATAAGTATAAAAATAAGAATGAAATAAAATAAGAATAAAACAAACAATATATAAAAATAAGTATAAAAATAGGAATAAGTATAAAAATAAGAACAGTACAAAAATAAGTGTAAAAATAAGAATAAGTATAAAAATAAGTATAAAAATAAGAACAAACAAAAATAAGTATAAAAAAAACAATAAGTATAAAAATAAGTATAAAAATAAGAACAAAGCAAAAATAAGTATAAAAATAAGAATATGTATAAAAATATGAAGAAAACAAAAATAAGTATAAAAATAAGAATAAGTATAAAAATAAGTATAAAAATAAGAATGAAATAAAATAAGAATAAAACAAACAATATATAAAAATAAGTATAAAAATAGGAATAAGTATAAAAATAAGAACAATACAAAAATAAGTGTAAAAATAAGAATAAGTATAAAAATAAGTATGAAAAAAAGAATAAAACAAAAATAAGTATAAAAATAAGAATAACAAAGTATAAAAATAGGAATAAGTATAAAAATAAGTAAAAAATTAGAAAAAAGCAAAAATAAGTATAAAAAAACAATAAGTATAAAAATAAGTATAAAAATAAGAACAAAACAAAAATAAGTATAAAAATAAGGATAAGTATAAAAATAAGAAGAAAACAAAAATAAGTATAAAAATAAGAATATGTATAAAAATAAGAAGAAAACAAAAATAGTTATAAAAATAAGAATATGTATAAAAATAAGAAGAAAACAAAAATAAGTATAAAAATAAGAATAAGTATAAAAATAAGTATAAAAATAAGAATAAAATAAAATAAGAATAAAACAAACAATATATAAAAATAAGTATAAAAATAGGAATAAGTATAAAAATAAGTATAAAAATAAGAATAAGTATAAAAATAAGTATGAAAAAAAGAATAAAACAAAAATAAGTATAAAAATAAGAATAAAAAAAGTATAAAAATAGGAATAAGTATAAAAATAAGTAAAAAATTTGAAAAAAGCAAAAATAAGTATAAAAAAAATAATAAGTATAAAAATAAGTATAAAAATAAGAACAAAACAAAAATAAGTATAAAAATAAGAATATGTATAAAAATAAGAAGAAAACAAAAATAAGAATAAGTATAAAAATAAGTATAAAAATAAGAATGAAATAAAATAAGAATAAAACAAACAATATATAAAAATAAGTATAAAAATAGGAATAAGTATAAAAATAAGAACAATACAAAAATAAGTGTAAAAATAAGAATAAGTATAAAAATAAGTATAAAAATAAGAACAAACAAAAATAAGTATAAAAATAAGAATAAGTATAAAAATAAGTATGAAAAAAGAATAAAACAAAAATAAGTATAAAAATAAGAATAAAAAAAGTATAAAAATAGGAATAAGTATAAAAATAAGTAAAAAAATTAGAAAAAAGCAAAAATAAATATAAAAAAAACAATAAGTATAAAAATAAGTATAAAAATAAGAACAAACAAAAATAAGTATAAAAATAAGAATAAGTATAAAAATATGAAGAAAACAAAAATAAGTATAAGAATAAGTATAAAAATAAGTATAAAAATTAGAAAAAAGCAAAAATAAGTATAAAAAAAACAATAAGTATAAAAATAAGTATAAAAATAAGAAGAAAACAAAAATAAGTATAAAAATAAGAATATGTATAAAAATAAGAAGAAAACAAAAATAAGTATAAAAATAAGAATAAGTATAAAAATATGTATAAAAATAAGAATGAAATAAAATAAGAATAAAACAAACAATATATAAAAATAAGTATAAAAATAGGAATAAGTATAAAAATAAGAACAATACAAAAATAAGTGTAAAAATAAGAATAAGTATAAAAATAAGTATAAAAATAAGTATAAAAATAAGATTAAGTATAAAAATAAGTATAAAAATAAGAATGAAATAAAATAAGAATAAAACAAACAATATATAAAAATAAGTATAAAAATAGGAATAAGTATAAAAATAAGAACAGTACAAAAATAAGTGTAAAAAAAAGAATAAGTATAAAAATAAGTATAAAAATAAGAACAAACAAAAATAAGTATAAAAATAAGAATAAGTATAAAAATAAGTATGAAAAAAAGAATAAAACAAAAATAAGTATAAAAATAAGAATAAAAAAGTATAAAAATAGGAATAAGTATAAAAATAAGTAAAAAATTAGAAAAAAGCAAAAATAAGTATAAAAAAAACAATAAGTATAAAAATAAGTATAAAAATAAGAACAAAGCAAAAATAAGTATAAAAATAAGAATATGTATAAAAATATGAAGAAAACAAAAATAAGTATAAAAATAAGAATAAGTATAAAAATAAGTATAAAAATAAGAATGAAATAAAATAAGAATAAAACAAACAATATATAAAAATAAGTATAAAAATAGGAATAAGTATAAAAATAAGAACAATACAAAAATAAGTGTAAAAATAAGAATAAGTATAAAAATAAGTATGAAAATAAGAATAAAACAAAAATAAGTATAAAAATAAGAATAAGTATAAAAATAAGAAGAAAACAAAAATAAGTATAAAAATAAGAAGAAAACAAAAATAAGTATAAAAATAAGTATAAAAATAAGAATATGTATAAAAATAAGAAGAAAACAAAAATAAGTATAAAAATAAGAATAAGTATAAAAATAAGTATAAAAATAAGAATGAAATAAAATAAGAATAAAACAAACAATATATAAAAATAAGTATAAAAATAGGAATAAGTATAAAAATAAGAACAGTACAAAAATAAGTGTAAAAATAAGAATAAGTATAAAAATAAGTATAAAAATAAGAACAAACAAAAATAAGTATAAAAATAAGAATAAGTATAAAAATAAGTATGAAAAAAAGAATAAAACAAAAATAAGTATAAAAATAAGAATAACAAAGTATAAAAATAGGAATAAGTATAAAAATAAGTAAAAAATTAGAAAAAAGCAAAAATAAGTATAAAAAAACAATAAGTATAAAAATAAGTATAAAAATAAGAACAAAACAAAAATAAGTATAAAAATAAGGATAAGTATAAAAATAAGAAGAAAACAAAAATAAGTATAAAAATAAGAATATGTATAAAAATAAGAAGAAAACAAAAATAGTTATAAAAATAAGAATATGTATAAAAATAAGAAGAAAACAAAAATAAGTATAAAAATAAGAATAAGTATAAAAATAAGAATAAAATAAAATAAGAATAAAACAAACAATATATAAAAATAAGTATAAAAATAGGAATAAGTATAAAAATAAGTATAAAAATAAGAATAAGTATAAAAATAAGTATAAAAATAAGAACAAACAAAAATAAGTATAAAAATAAGTATAAAAATAAGAATATGTATAAAAATAAGAAGAAAACAAAAATAAGTATAAAAATAAGAATAAGTATAAAAATAAGTATAAAAATAAGAATGAAATAAAATAAGAATAAAACAAACAATATATAAAAATAAGTATAAAAATAGGAATAAGTATAAAAATAAGTATGAAAAAAAGAATAAAACAAAAATAAGTATAAAAATAAGAATAACAAAGTATAAAAATAGGAATAAGTATAAAAATAAGTAAAAAATTAGAAAAAAGCAAAAATAAGTATAAAAAAACAATAAGTATAAAAATAAGTATAAAAATAAGAACAAAACAAAAATAAGTATAAAAATAAGGATAAGTATAAAAATAAGAAGAAAACAAAAATAAGTATAAAAATAAGAATATGTATAAAAATAAGAAGAAAACAAAAATAGTTATAAAAATAAGAATATGTATAAAAATAAGAAGAAAACAAAAATAAGTATAAAAATAAGAATAAGTATAAAAATAAGAATAAAATAAAATAAGAATAAAACAAACAATATATAAAAATAAGTATAAAAATAGGAATAAGTATAAAAATAAGTATAAAAATAAGAATAAGTATAAAAATAAGTATGAAAAAAAGAATAAAACAAAAATAAGTATAAAAATAAGAATAAAAAAAGTATAAAAATAGGAATAAGTATAAAAATAAGTAAAAAATTTGAAAAAAGCAAAAATAAGTATAAAAAAATAATAAGTATAAAAATAAGTATAAAAATAAGAACAAAACAAAAATAAGTATAAAAATAAGAATATGTATAAAAATAAGAAGAAAACAAAAATAAGAATAAGTATAAAAATAAGTATAAAAATAAGAATGAAATAAAATAAGAATAAAACAAACAATATATAAAAATAAGTATAAAAATAGGAATAAGTATAAAAATAAGAACAATACAAAAATAAGTGTAAAAATAAGAATAAGTATAAAAATAAGTATAAAAATAAGAACAAACAAAAATAAGTATAAAAATAAGAATAAAAAAAGTATAAAAATAGGAATAAGTATAAAAATAAGTAAAAAAATTAGAAAAAAGCAAAAATAAATATAAAAAAACAATAAGTATAAAAATAAATATAAAAATAAGAACAAACAAAAATAAGTATAAAAATAAGAATAAGTATAAAAATAAGTATGAAAAAAAGAATAAAACAAAAATAAGTATAAAAATAAGAATAAAAAAGTATAAAAATAGGAATAAGTATAAAAATAAGTAAAAAATTAGAAAAAAGCAAAAATAAGTATAAAAATAAGAATATGTATAAAAATATGAAGAAAACAAAAAAAAGTATAAGAATAAGAATAAGTATAAAAATAAGTATAAAAATAAGAACAAAACAAAAATAAGTATAAAAATAAGAATAAGTATAAAAATAAGAAAAAAACAAAAATAAGTATAAAAATAAGAATATGTATAAAAATAAGAAGAAAACAAAAATAGTTATAAAAATAAGAATATGTATAAAAATAAGAAGAAAACAAAAATAAGTATAAAAATAAGAATAAGTATAAAAATAAGAATAAAACAAACAATATATAAAAATAAGTATAAAAATAGGAATAAGTATAAAAATAAGTATAAAAATAAGAACAAACAAAAATAAGTATAAAAATAAGAATAAGTATAAAAATAAGTATGAAAAAAAGAATAAAACAAAAATAAGTATAAAAATAAGAATAAAAAAAGTATAAAAATAGGAATAAGTATAAAAATAAGTAAAAAATTAGAAAAAAGCAAAAATAAGTATAAAAATAAGAATAAGTATAAAAATAAGTATAAAAATAAGAATGAAATAAAATAAGAATAAAACAAACAATATATAAAAATAAGTATAAAAATAGGAATAAGTATAAAAATAAGAACAGTACAAAAATAAGTGTAAAAATAAGAATAAGTATAAAAATAAGTATAAAAATAAGAACAAACAAAAATAAGTATAAAAATAAGAATAAGTATAAAAATAAGTATGAAAAAAAGAATAAAACAAAAATAAGTATAAAAATAAGAATAACAAAGTATAAAAATAGGAATAAGTATAAAAATAAGTAAAAAATTAGAAAAAAGCAAAAATAAGTATAAAAAAACAATAAGTATAAAAATAAGTATAAAAATAAGAACAAAACAAAAATAAGTATAAAAATAAGGATAAGTATAAAAATAAGAAGAAAACAAAAATAAGTATAAAAATAAGAATATGTATAAAAATAAGAAGAAAACAAAAATAGTTATAAAAATAAGAATATGTATAAAAATAAGAAGAAAACAAAAATAAGTATAAAAATAAGAATAAGTATAAAAATAAGAATAAAATAAAATAAGAATAAAACAAACAATATATAAAAATAAGTATAAAAATAGGAATAAGTATAAAAATAAGTATAAAAATAAGAATAAGTATAAAAATAAGTATGAAAAAAAGAATAAAACAAAAATAAGTATAAAAATAAGAATAAAAAAAGTATAAAAATAGGAATAAGTATAAAAATAAGTAAAAAATTTGAAAAAAGCAAAAATAAGTATAAAAAAATAATAAGTATAAAAATAAGTATAAAAATAAGAACAAAACAAAAATAAGTATAAAAATAAGAATATGTATAAAAATAAGAAGAAAACAAAAATAAGAATAAGTATAAAAATAAGTATAAAAATAAGAATGAAATAAAATAAGAATAAAACAAACAATATATAAAAATAAGTATAAAAATAGGAATAAGTATAAAAATAAGAACAATACAAAAATAAGTGTAAAAATAAGAATAAGTATAAAAATAAGTATAAAAATAAGAAAAAAGCAAAAATAAGTATAAAAATAAGACTAAGTATAAAAATAAGTATGAAAAAAAGAATAAAACAAAAATAAGTATAAAAATAAGAATAACAAAGTATAAAAATAGGAATAAGTATAAAAATAAGTAAAAAATTAGAAAAAAGCAAAAATAAGTATAAAAAAACAATAAGTATAAAAATATGTATAAAAATAAGAACAAAACAAAAATAAGTATAAAAATAAGAATAAGTATAAAAATAAGAAGAAAACAAAAATAAGTATAAAAATAAGTATAAAAATAAGAATATGTATAAAAATAAGAAGAAAACAAAAATAAGTATAAAAATAAGAATAAGTATAAAAATAAGTATAAAAATAAGAATGAAATAAAATAAGAATAAAACAAACAATATATAAAAATAAGTATAAAAATAGGAATAAGTATAAAAATAAGAACAGTACAAAAATAAGTGTAAAAAAAAGAATAAGTATAAAAATAAGTATAAAAATAAGAACAAACAAAAATAAGTATAAAAATAAGAATAAGTATAAAAATAAGTATGAAAAAAAGAATAAAACAAAAATAAGTATAAAAATAAGAATGAAATAAAATAAGAATAAAACAAACAATATATAAAAATAAGTATAAAAATAGGAATAAGTATAAAAATAAGAACAGTACAAAAATAAGTGTAAAAAAAAGAATAAGTATAAAAATAAGTATAAAAATAAGAACAAACAAAAATAAGTATAAAAATAAGAATAAGTATAAAAATAAGTATGAAAAAAAGAATAAAACAAAAATAAGTATAAAAATAAGAATAAAAAAGTATAAAAATAGGAATAAGTATAAAAATAAGTAAAAAATTAGAAAAAAGCAAAAATAAGTATAAAAAAAACAATAAGTATAAAAATAAGTATAAAAATAAGAACAAAACAAAAATAAGTATAAAAATAAGAATATGTATAAAAATATGAAGAAAACAAAAATAAGTATAAAAATAAGAATAAGTATAAAAATAAGTATAAAAATAAGAATGAAATAAAATAAGAATAAAACAAACAATATATAAAAATAAGTATAAAAATAGGAATAAGTATAAAAATAAGAACAATACAAAAATAAGTGTAAAAATAAGAATAAGTATAAAAATAAGTATAAAAATAAGTATGAAAAAAAGAATAAAACAAAAATAAGTATAAAAATAAGAATAAGTATAAAAATAAGAAGAAAACAAAAATAAGTATAAAAATAAGTATAAAAATAAGAAGAAAACAAAAATAAGTATAAAAATAAGAATATGTATAAAAATATGAAGAAAACAAAAATAAGTATAAAAATAAGAATAAGTATAAAAATAAGTATAAAAATAAGTATGAAAAAAAGAATAAAACAAAAATAAGTATAAAAATAAGAATAAGTATAAAAATAAGAAGAAAACAAAAATAAGTATAAAAATAAGTATAAAAATAAGAATATGTATAAAAATAAGAAGAAAACCAAAATAAGTATAAAAATAAGAATAAGTATAAAAATAAGTATAAAAATAAGAATGAAATAAAATAAGAATAAAACAAACAATATATAAAAATAAGTATAAAAATAGGAATAAGTATAAAAATAAGAACAGTACAAAAATAAGTGTAAAAATAAGAATAAGTATAAAAATAAGTATAAAAATAAGAACAAACAAAAATAAGTATAAAAATAAGTATAAAAATAAGAATAAGTATAAAAATAAGAAGAAAACAAAAATAAGTATAAAAATAAGAATAAAAAAAGTATAAAAATAGGAATAAGTATAAAAATAAGTAAAAAATTAGAAAAAAGCAAAAATAAGTATAAAAAAAATAATAAGTATAAAAATAAGTATAAAAATAAGAACAAAACAAAAATAAGTATAAAAATAAGAATATGTATAAAAATAAGAAGAAAACAAAAATAAGAATAAGTATAAAAATAAGTATAAAAATAAGAATGAAATAAAATAAGAATAAAACAAACAATATATAAAAATAAGTATAAAAATAGGAATAAGTATAAAAATAAGAACAATACAAAAATAAGTGTAAAAATAAGAATAAGTATAAAAATAAGTATAAAAATAAGAAAAAAGCAAAAATAAGTATAAAAATAAGACTAAGTATAAAAATAAGTATGAAAAAAAGAATAAAACAAAAATAAGTATAAAAATAAGAATAACAAAGTATAAAAATAGGAATAAGTATAAAAATAAGTAAAAAATTAGAAAAAAGCAAAAATAAGTATAAAAAAAACAATAAGTATAAAAATAAGTATAAAAATAAGAACAAAACAAAAATAAGTATAAAAATAAGAATAAGTATAAAAATAAGAAGAAAACAAAAATAAGTATAAAAATAAGTATAAAAATAAGAATATGTATAAAAATAAGAAGAAAACAAAAATAAGTATAAAAATAAGAATAAGTATAAAAATAAGTATAAAAATAAGAATGAAATAAAATAAGAATAAAACAAACAATATATAAAAATAAGTATAAAAATAGGAATAAGTATAAAAATAAGAACAGTACAAAAATAAGTGTAAAAAAAAGAATAAGTATAAAAATAAGTATAAAAATAAGAACAAACAAAAATAAGTATAAAAATAAGAATAAGTATAAAAATAAGTATGAAAAAAAGAATAAAACAAAAATAAGTATAAAAATAAGAATGAAATAAAATAAGAATAAAACAAACAATATATAAAAATAAGTATAAAAATAAAAATAAGTATAAAAATAAGAACAAACAAAAATAAGTATAAAAATAAGAATAAGTATAAAAATAAGTATGAAAAAAAGAATAAAACAAAAATAAGTATAAAAATAAGAATAAAAAAGTATAAAAATAGGAATAAGTATAAAAATAAGTAAAAAATTAGAAAAAAGCAAAAATAAGTATAAAAAAAACAATAAGTATAAAAATAAGTATAAAAATAAGAACAAAACAAAAATAAGTATAAAAATAAGAATATGTATAAAAATATGAAGAAAACAAAAATAAGTATAAAAATAAGAATAAGTATAAAAATAAGTATAAAAATAAGAATGAAATAAAATAAGAATAAAACAAACAATATATAAAAATAAGTATAAAAATAGGAATAAGTATAAAAATAAGAACAATACAAAAATAAGTGTAAAAATAAGAATAAGTATAAAAATAAGTATAAAAATAAGTATGAAAAAAAGAATAAAACAAAAATAAGTATAAAAATAAGAATAAGTATAAAAATATGAAGAAAACAAAAATAAGTATAAAAATAAGAATAAGTATAAAAATAAGTATAAAAATAAGTATGAAAAAAAGAATAAAACAAAAATAAGTATAAAAATAAGAATAAGTATAAAAATAAGAAGAAAACAAAAATAAGTATAAAAATAAGTATAAAAATAAGAATATGTATAAAAATAAGAAGAAAACAAAAATAAGTATAAAAATAAGAATAAGTATAAAAATAAGTATAAAAATAAGAATGAAATAAAATAAGAATAAAACAAACAATATATAAAAATAAGTATAAAAATAGGAATAAGTATAAAAATAAGAACAGTACAAAAATAAGTATAAAAATAAGAATAAGTATAAAAATAAGTATGAAAAAAGAATAAAACAAAAATAAGTATAAAAATAAGAATAACAAAGTATAAAAATAGGAATAAGTATAAAAATAAGTAAAAAATTAGAAAAAAGCAAAAATAAGTATAAAAAAACAATAAGTATAAAAATAAGTATAAAAATAAGAACAAACAAAAATAAGTATAAAAATAAGAATAAGTATAAAAATAAGTATGAAAAAAAGAATAAAACAAAAATAAGTATAAAAATAAGAATAAAAAAAGTATAAAAATAGGAATAAGTATAAAAATAAGTAAAAAATTAGAAAAAAGCAAAAATAAGTATAAAAAAAACAATAAGTATAAAAATAAGTATAAAAATAAGAATAAGTATAAAAATAAGAAGAAAACAAAAATAAGTATAAAAATAAGTATAAAAATAAGATTAAGTATAAAAATAAGTATAAAAATAAGAATGAAATAAAATAAGAATAAAACAAACAATATATAAAAATAAGTATAAAAATAGGAATAAGTATAAAAATAAGAACAGTAGAAAAATAAGTGTAAAAAAAAGAATAAGTATAAAAATAAGTATAAAAATAAGAACAAACAAAAATAAGTATAAAAATAAGAATAAGTATAAAAATAAGTATGAAAAAAAGAATAAAACAAAAATAAGTATAAAAATAAGAATAAACAAAGTATAAAAATAGGAATAAGTATAAAAATAAGTAAAAAATTAGAAAAAAGCAAAAATAAGTATAAAAAAAACAATAAGTATAAAAATAAGTATAAAAATAAGAAAAAAACAAAAATAAGTATAAAAATAAGAATATGTATAAAAATAAGTATAAAAATAAGAATGAAATAAAATAAGAATAAAACAAACAATATATAAAAATAAGTATAAAAATAGGAATAAGTATAAAAATAAGAACAAACAAAAATAAGTATAAAAATAAGAATAAGTATAAAAATAAGTATAAAAATAAGAATAAAATAAAATAAGAATAAAACAAACAATACATAAAAATAAGTATAAAAATAAGAACAAACAAAAATAAGTATAAAAATAAGAATAAGTATAAAAATAAGTATGAAAAAAAGAATAAAACAAAAATAAGTATAAAAATAAGAATAAAAAAGTATAAAAATAGGAATAAGTATAAAAATAAGTAAAAAATTAGAAAAAAGCAAAAATAAGTATAAAAAAAACAATAAGTATAAAAATAAGTATAAAAATAAGAACAAAACAAAAATAAGTATAAAAATAAGAATATGTATAAAAATATGAAGAAAACAAAAATAAGTATAAAAATAAGAATAAGTATAAAAATAAGTATAAAAATAAGAATGAAATAAAATAAGAATAAAACAAACAATATATAAAAATAAGTATAAAAATAGGAATAAGTATAAAAATAAGAACAATACAAAAATAAGTGTAAAAATAAGAATAAGTATAAAAATAAGTATAAAAATAAGTATGAAAAAAAGAATAAAACAAAAATAAGTATAAAAATAAGAATAACAAAGTATAAAAATAGGAATAAGTATAAAAATAAGTAAAAAATTAGAAAAAAGCAAAAATAAGTATAAAAATAAGTATAAAAATAAGAATATGTATAAAAATAAGAAGAAAACCAAAATAAGTATAAAAATAAGAATAAGTATAAAAATAAGTATAAAAATAAGAATGAAATAAAATAAGAATAAAACAAACAATATATAAAAATAAGTATAAAAATAGGAATAAGTATAAAAATAAGTATAAAAATAAGAACAAACAAAAATAAGTATAAAAATAAGAATAAGTATAAAAATAAGTATGAAAAAAAGAATAAAACAAAAATAAGTATAAAAATAAGAATAACAAAGTATAAAAATAGGAATAAGTATAAAAATAAGTAAAAAATTAGAAAAAAGCAAAAATAAGTATAAAAAAACAATAAGTATAAAAATAAGTATAAAAATAAGAACAAAACAAAAATAAGTATAAAAATAAGAATAAGTATAAAAATAAGAAGAAAACAAAAATAAGTATAAAAATAAGAATATGTATAAAAATAAGAAGAAAACAAAAATAAGTATAAAAATAAGAATATGTATAAAAATATGAAGAAAACAAAAATAAGTATAAAAATAAGAATAAGTATAAAAATAAGTATAAAAATAAGAATGAAATAAAATAAGAATAAAACAAACAATATATAAAAATAAGTATAAAAATAGGAATAAGTATAAAAATAAGAACAATACAAAAATAAGTGTAAAAATAAGAATAAGTATAAAAATAAGTATAAAAATAAGTATGAAAAAAGAATAAAACAAAAATAAGTATAAAAATAAGAATAAGTATAAAAATAAGAAGAAAATAAAAATAAGTATAAAAATAAGTATAAAAATAAGAAGAAAACAAAAATAAGTATAAAAATAAGAATATGTATAAAAATATGAAGAAAACAAAAATAAGTATAAAAATAAGAATAAGTATAAAAATAAGTATAAAAATAAGAATGAAATAAAATAAGAATAAAACAAACAATATATAAAAATAAGTATAAAAATAGGAATAAGTATAAAAATAAGAACAGTAGAAAAATAAGTGTAAAAAAAAGAATAAGTATAAAAATAAGTATAAAAATAAGAACAAACAAAAATAAGTATAAAAATAAGAATAAGTATAAAAATAAGTATGAAAAAAAGAATAAAACAAAAATAAGTATAAAAATAAGAATAAAAAAAGTATAAAAATAGGAATAAGTATAAAAATAAGTAAAAAATTAGAAAAAAGCAAAAATAAGTATAAAAAAAACAATGAGTATAAAAATAAGTATAAAAATGAGAACAAAACAAAAATAAGTATAAAAATAAGAATATGTATAAAAATATGAAGAAAACAAAAATAAGTATAAAAATAAGAATAAGTATAAAAATAAGTATAAAAATAAGAATATGTATAAAAATATGAAGAAAACAAAAATAAGTATAAAAATAAGAATAAGTATAAAAATAAGTATAAAAATAAGTATGAAAAAAAGAATAAAACAAAAATAAGTATAAAAATAAGAATAAGTATAAAAATAAGAAGAAAACAAAAATAAGTATAAAAATAAGTATAAAAATAAGAATATGTATAAAAATAAGAAGAAAACAAAAATAAGTATAAAAATAAGAATAAGTATAAAAATAAGTATAAAAATAAGAATGAAATAAAATAAGAATAAAACAAACAATATATAAAAATAAGTATAAAAATAGGAATAAGTATAAAAATAAGAACAGTACAAAAATAAGTGTAAAAATAAGAATAAGTATAAAAATAAGTATAAAAATAAGAACAAACAAAAATAAGTATAAAAAAAACAATAAGTATAAAAATAAGTATAAAAATAAGAACAAAGCAAAAATAAGTATAAAAATAAGAATATGTATAAAAATATGAAGAAAACAAAAATAAGTATAAAAATAAGAATAAGTATAAAAATAAGTATAAAAATAAGAATGAAATAAAATAAGAATAAAACAAACAATATATAAAAATAAGTATAAAAATAGGAATAAGTATAAAAATAAGAACAATACAAAAATAAGTGTAAAAATAAGAATAAGTATAAAAATAAGTATGAAAAAAAGAATAAAACAAAAATAAGTATAAAAATAAGAATAACAAAGTATAAAAATAGGAATAAGTATAAAAATAAGTAAAAAATTAGAAAAAAGCAAAAATAAGTATAAAAAAACAATAAGTATAAAAATAAGTATAAAAATAAGAACAAAACAAAAATAAGTATAAAAATAAGGATAAGTATAAAAATAAGAAGAAAACAAAAATAAGTATAAAAATAAGAATATGTATAAAAATAAGAAGAAAACAAAAATAGTTATAAAAATAAGAATATGTATAAAAATAAGAAGAAAACAAAAATAAGTATAAAAATAAGAATAAGTATAAAAATAAGTATAAAAATAAGAATGAAATAAAATAAGAATAAAACAAACAATATATAAAAATAAGTATAAAAATAGGAATAAGTATAAAAATAAGAACAATACAAAAATAAGTGTAAAAATAAGAATAAGTATAAAAATAAGTATAAAAATAAGAACAAACAAAAATAAGTATAAAAATAAGAATAAGTATAAAAATAAGTATGAAAAAAGAATAAAACAAAAATAAGTATAAAAATAAGAATAAAAAAAGTATAAAAATAGGAATAAGTATAAAAATAAGTAAAAAAATTAGAAAAAAGCAAAAATAAATATAAAAAAAACAATAAGTATAAAAATAAGTATAAAAATAAGAACAAACAAAAATAAGTATAAAAATAAGAATAAGTATAAAAATATGAAGAAAACAAAAATAAGTATAAGAATAAGTATAAAAATAAGTATAAAAATTAGAAAAAAGCAAAAATAAGTATAAAAAAAACAATAAGTATAAAAATAAGTATAAAAATAAGAAGAAAACAAAAATAAGTATAAAAATAAGAATATGTATAAAAATAAGAAGAAAACAAAAATAAGTATAAAAATAAGAATAAGTATAAAAATATGTATAAAAATAAGAATGAAATAAAATAAGAATAAAACAAACAATATATAAAAATAAGTATAAAAATAGGAATAAGTATAAAAATAAGAACAATACAAAAATAAGTGTAAAAATAAGAATAAGTATAAAAATAAGTATAAAAATAAGTATAAAAATAAGATTAAGTATAAAAATAAGTATAAAAATAAGAATGAAATAAAATAAGAATAAAACAAACAATATATAAAAATAAGTATAAAAATAGGAATAAGTATAAAAATAAGAACAGTACAAAAATAAGTGTAAAAAAAAGAATAAGTATAAAAATAAGTATAAAAATAAGAACAAACAAAAATAAGTATAAAAATAAGAATAAGTATAAAAATAAGTATGAAAAAAAGAATAAAACAAAAATAAGTATAAAAATAAGAATAAAAAAGTATAAAAATAGGAATAAGTATAAAAATAAGTAAAAAATTAGAAAAAAGCAAAAATAAGTATAAAAAAAACAATAAGTATAAAAATAAGTATAAAAATAAGAACAAAGCAAAAATAAGTATAAAAATAAGAATATGTATAAAAATATGAAGAAAACAAAAATAAGTATAAAAATAAGAATAAGTATAAAAATAAGTATAAAAATAAGAATGAAATAAAATAAGAATAAAACAAACAATATATAAAAATAAGTATAAAAATAGGAATAAGTATAAAAATAAGAACAATACAAAAATAAGTGTAAAAATAAGAATAAGTATAAAAATAAGTATGAAAAAAAGAATAAAACAAAAATAAGTATAAAAATAAGAATAAGTATAAAAATAAGAAGAAAACAAAAATAAGTATAAAAATAAGAAGAAAACAAAAATAAGTATAAAAATAAGTATAAAAATAAGAATATGTATAAAAATAAGAAGAAAACAAAAATAAGTATAAAAATAAGAATAAGTATAAAAATAAGTATAAAAATAAGAATGAAATAAAATAAGAATAAAACAAACAATATATAAAAATAAGTATAAAAATAGGAATAAGTATAAAAATAAGAACAGTACAAAAATAAGTGTAAAAATAAGAATAAGTATAAAAATAAGTATAAAAATAAGAACAAACAAAAATAAGTATAAAAATAAGAATAAGTATAAAAATAAGTATGAAAAAAAGAATAAAACAAAAATAAGTATAAAAATAAGAATAACAAAGTATAAAAATAGGAATAAGTATAAAAATAAGTAAAAAATTAGAAAAAAGCAAAAATAAGTATAAAAAAACAATAAGTATAAAAATAAGTATAAAAATAAGAACAAAACAAAAATAAGTATAAAAATAAGGATAAGTATAAAAATAAGAAGAAAACAAAAATAAGTATAAAAATAAGAATATGTATAAAAATAAGAAGAAAACAAAAATAGTTATAAAAATAAGAATATGTATAAAAATAAGAAGAAAACAAAAATAAGTATAAAAATAAGAATAAGTATAAAAATAAGAATAAAATAAAATAAGAATAAAACAAACAATATATAAAAATAAGTATAAAAATAGGAATAAGTATAAAAATAAGTATAAAAATAAGAATAAGTATAAAAATAAGTATAAAAATAAGAACAAACAAAAATAAGTATAAAAATAAGTATAAAAATAAGAATATGTATAAAAATAAGAAGAAAACAAAAATAAGTATAAAAATAAGAATAAGTATAAAAATAAGTATAAAAATAAGAATGAAATAAAATAAGAATAAAACAAACAATATATAAAAATAAGTATAAAAATAGGAATAAGTATAAAAATAAGTATGAAAAAAAGAATAAAACAAAAATAAGTATAAAAATAAGAATAACAAAGTATAAAAATAGGAATAAGTATAAAAATAAGTAAAAAATTAGAAAAAAGCAAAAATAAGTATAAAAAAACAATAAGTATAAAAATAAGTATAAAAATAAGAACAAAACAAAAATAAGTATAAAAATAAGGATAAGTATAAAAATAAGAAGAAAACAAAAATAAGTATAAAAATAAGAATATGTATAAAAATAAGAAGAAAACAAAAATAGTTATAAAAATAAGAATATGTATAAAAATAAGAAGAAAACAAAAATAAGTATAAAAATAAGAATAAGTATAAAAATAAGAATAAAATAAAATAAGAATAAAACAAACAATATATAAAAATAAGTATAAAAATAGGAATAAGTATAAAAATAAGTATAAAAATAAGAATAAGTATAAAAATAAGTATGAAAAAAAGAATAAAACAAAAATAAGTATAAAAATAAGAATAAAAAAAGTATAAAAATAGGAATAAGTATAAAAATAAGTAAAAAATTTGAAAAAAGCAAAAATAAGTATAAAAAAATAATAAGTATAAAAATAAGTATAAAAATAAGAACAAAACAAAAATAAGTATAAAAATAAGAATATGTATAAAAATAAGAAGAAAACAAAAATAAGAATAAGTATAAAAATAAGTATAAAAATAAGAATGAAATAAAATAAGAATAAAACAAACAATATATAAAAATAAGTATAAAAATAGGAATAAGTATAAAAATAAGAACAATACAAAAATAAGTGTAAAAATAAGAATAAGTATAAAAATAAGTATAAAAATAAGAACAAACAAAAATAAGTATAAAAATAAGAATAAAAAAAGTATAAAAATAGGAATAAGTATAAAAATAAGTAAAAAAATTAGAAAAAAGCAAAAATAAATATAAAAAAACAATAAGTATAAAAATAAATATAAAAATAAGAACAAACAAAAATAAGTATAAAAATAAGAATAAGTATAAAAATAAGTATGAAAAAAAGAATAAAACAAAAATAAGTATAAAAATAAGAATAAAAAAGTATAAAAATAGGAATAAGTATAAAAATAAGTAAAAAATTAGAAAAAAGCAAAAATAAGTATAAAAATAAGAATATGTATAAAAATATGAAGAAAACAAAAAAAAGTATAAGAATAAGAATAAGTATAAAAATAAGTATAAAAATAAGAACAAAACAAAAATAAGTATAAAAATAAGAATAAGTATAAAAATAAGAAGAAAACAAAAATAAGTATAAAAATAAGAATATGTATAAAAATAAGAAGAAAACAAAAATAGTTATAAAAATAAGAATATGTATAAAAATAAGAAGAAAACAAAAATAAGTATAAAAATAAGAATAAGTATAAAAATAAGAATAAAACAAACAATATATAAAAATAAGTATAAAAATAGGAATAAGTATAAAAATAAGTATAAAAATAAGAACAAACAAAAATAAGTATAAAAATAAGAATAAGTATAAAAATAAGTATGAAAAAAAGAATAAAACAAAAATAAGTATAAAAATAAGAATAAAAAAAGTATAAAAATAGGAATAAGTATAAAAATAAGTAAAAAATTAGAAAAAAGCAAAAATAAGTATAAAAAAAACAATAAGTATAAAAATAAGTATAAAAATAAGAACAAAGCAAAAATAAGTATAAAAATAAGAATATGTATAAAAATATGAAGAAAACAAAAATAAGTATAAAAATAAGAATAAGTATAAAAATAAGTATAAAAATAAGAATGAAATAAAATAAGAATAAAACAAACAATATATAAAAATAAGTATAAAAATAGGAATAAGTATAAAAATAAGAACAGTACAAAAATAAGTGTAAAAATAAGAATAAGTATAAAAATAAGTATAAAAATAAGAACAAACAAAAATAAGTATAAAAATAAGAATAAGTATAAAAATAAGTATGAAAAAAAGAATAAAACAAAAATAAGTATAAAAATAAGAATAACAAAGTATAAAAATAGGAATAAGTATAAAAATAAGTAAAAAATTAGAAAAAAGCAAAAATAAGTATAAAAAAACAATAAGTATAAAAATAAGTATAAAAATAAGAACAAAACAAAAATAAGTATAAAAATAAGGATAAGTATAAAAATAAGAAGAAAACAAAAATAAGTATAAAAATAAGAATATGTATAAAAATAAGAAGAAAACAAAAATAGTTATAAAAATAAGAATATGTATAAAAATAAGAAGAAAACAAAAATAAGTATAAAAATAAGAATAAGTATAAAAATAAGAATAAAATAAAATAAGAATAAAACAAACAATATATAAAAATAAGTATAAAAATAGGAATAAGTATAAAAATAAGTATAAAAATAAGAATAAGTATAAAAATAAGTATGAAAAAAAGAATAAAACAAAAATAAGTATAAAAATAAGAATAAAAAAAGTATAAAAATAGGAATAAGTATAAAAATAAGTAAAAAATTTGAAAAAAGCAAAAATAAGTATAAAAAAATAATAAGTATAAAAATAAGTATAAAAATAAGAACAAAACAAAAATAAGTATAAAAATAAGAATATGTATAAAAATAAGAAGAAAACAAAAATAAGAATAAGTATAAAAATAAGTATAAAAATAAGAATGAAATAAAATAAGAATAAAACAAACAATATATAAAAATAAGTATAAAAATAGGAATAAGTATAAAAATAAGAACAATACAAAAATAAGTGTAAAAATAAGAATAAGTATAAAAATAAGTATAAAAATAAGAAAAAAGCAAAAATAAGTATAAAAATAAGACTAAGTATAAAAATAAGTATGAAAAAAAGAATAAAACAAAAATAAGTATAAAAATAAGAATAAAAAAGTATAAAAATAGGAATAAGTATAAAAATAAGTAAAAAATTAGAAAAAAGCAAAAATAAGTATAAAAAAAACAATAAGTATAAAAATAAGTATAAAAATAAGAACAAAACAAAAATAAGTATAAAAATAAGAATATGTATAAAAATATGAAGAAAACAAAAATAAGTATAAAAATAAGAATAAGTATAAAAATAAGTATAAAAATAAGAATGAAATAAAATAAGAATAAAACAAACAATATATAAAAATAAGTATAAAAATAGGAATAAGTATAAAAATAAGAACAATACAAAAATAAGTGTAAAAATAAGAATAAGTATAAAAATAAGTATAAAAATAAGTATGAAAAAAAGAATAAAACAAAAATAAGTATAAAAATAAGAATAAGTATAAAAATAAGAAGAAAACAAAAATAAGTATAAAAATAAGTATAAAAATAAGAAGAAAACAAAAATAAGTATAAAAATAAGAATATGTATAAAAATATGAAGAAAACAAAAATAAGTATAAAAATAAGAATAAGTATAAAAATAAGTATAAAAATAAGTATGAAAAAAAGAATAAAACAAAAATAAGTATAAAAATAAGAATAAGTATAAAAATAAGAAGAAAACAAAAATAAGTATAAAAATAAGTATAAAAATAAGAATATGTATAAAAATAAGAAGAAAACCAAAATAAGTATAAAAATAAGAATAAGTATAAAAATAAGTATAAAAATAAGAATGAAATAAAATAAGAATAAAACAAACAATATATAAAAATAAGTATAAAAATAGGAATAAGTATAAAAATAAGAACAGTACAAAAATAAGTGTAAAAATAAGAATAAGTATAAAAATAAGTATAAAAATAAGAACAAACAAAAATAAGTATAAAAATAAGTATAAAAATAAGAATAAGTATAAAAATAAGAAGAAAACAAAAATAAGTATAAAAATAAGAATAAAAAAAGTATAAAAATAGGAATAAGTATAAAAATAAGTAAAAAATTAGAAAAAAGCAAAAATAAGTATAAAAAAAATAATAAGTATAAAAATAAGTATAAAAATAAGAACAAAACAAAAATAAGTATAAAAATAAGAATATGTATAAAAATAAGAAGAAAACAAAAATAAGAATAAGTATAAAAATAAGTATAAAAATAAGAATGAAATAAAATAAGAATAAAACAAACAATATATAAAAATAAGTATAAAAATAGGAATAAGTATAAAAATAAGAACAATACAAAAATAAGTGTAAAAATAAGAATAAGTATAAAAATAAGTATAAAAATAAGAAAAAAGCAAAAATAAGTATAAAAATAAGACTAAGTATAAAAATAAGTATGAAAAAAAGAATAAAACAAAAATAAGTATAAAAATAAGAATAACAAAGTATAAAAATAGGAATAAGTATAAAAATAAGTAAAAAATTAGAAAAAAGCAAAAATAAGTATAAAAAAACAATAAGTATAAAAATAAGTATAAAAATAAGAACAAAACAAAAATAAGTATAAAAATAAGAATAAGTATAAAAATAAGAAGAAAACAAAAATAAGTATAAAAATAAGTATAAAAATAAGAATATGTATAAAAATAAGAACAAAACAAAAATAAGTATAAAAATAAGAATATGTATAAAAATAAGAAGAAAACAAAAATAAGAATAAGTATAAAAATAAGTATAAAAATAAGAATGAAATAAAATAAGAATAAAACAAACAATATATAAAAATAAGTATAAAAATAGGAATAAGTATAAAAATAAGAACAATACAAAAATAAGTGTAAAAATAAGAATAAGTATAAAAATAAGTATAAAAATAAGAAAAAAGCAAAAATAAGTATAAAAATAAGACTAAGTATAAAAATAAGTATGAAAAAAAGAATAAAACAAAAATAAGTATAAAAATAAGAATAACAAAGTATAAAAATAGGAATAAGTATAAAAATAAGTAAAAAATTAGAAAAAAGCAAAAATAAGTATAAAAAAACAATAAGTATAAAAATAAGTATAAAAATAAGAACAAAACAAAAATAAGTATAAAAATAAGAATAAGTATAAAAATAAGAAGAAAACAAAAATAAGTATAAAAATAAGTATAAAAATAAGAATATGTATAAAAATAAGAAGAAAACAAAAATAAGTATAAAAATAAGAATAAGTATAAAAATAAGTATAAAAATAAGAATGAAATAAAATAAGAATAAAACAAACAATATATAAAAATAAGTATAAAAATAGGAATAAGTATAAAAATAAGAACAGTACAAAAATAAGTGTAAAAAAAAGAATAAGTATAAAAATAAGTATAAAAATAAGAACAAACAAAAATAAGTATAAAAATAAGAATAAGTATAAAAATAAGTATGAAAAAAAGAATAAAACAAAAATAAGTATAAAAATAAGAATGAAATAAAATAAGAATAAAACAAACAATATATAAAAATAAGTATAAAAATAGGAATAAGTATAAAAATAAGAACAGTACAAAAATAAGTGTAAAAAAAAGAATAAGTATAAAAATAAGTATAAAAATAAGAACAAACAAAAATAAGTATAAAAATAAGAATAAGTATAAAAATAAGTATGAAAAAAAGAATAAAACAAAAATAAGTATAAAAATAAGAATAAAAAAGTATAAAAATAGGAATAAGTATAAAAATAAGTAAAAAATTAGAAAAAAGCAAAAATAAGTATAAAAAAAACAATAAGTATAAAAATAAGTATAAAAATAAGAACAAAACAAAAATAAGTATAAAAATAAGAATATGTATAAAAATATGAAGAAAACAAAAATAAGTATAAAAATAAGAATAAGTATAAAAATAAGTATAAAAATAAGAATGAAATAAAATAAGAATAAAACAAACAATATATAAAAATAAGTATAAAAATAGGAATAAGTATAAAAATAAGAACAATACAAAAATAAGTGTAAAAATAAGAATAAGTATAAAAATAAGTATAAAAATAAGTATGAAAAAAAGAATAAAACAAAAATAAGTATAAAAATAAGAATAAGTATAAAAATAAGAAGAAAACAAAAATAAGTATAAAAATAAGTATAAAAATAAGAAGAAAACAAAAATAAGTATAAAAATAAGAATATGTATAAAAATATGAAGAAAACAAAAATAAGTATAAAAATAAGAATAAGTATAAAAATAAGTATAAAAATAAGTATGAAAAAAAGAATAAAACAAAAATAAGTATAAAAATAAGAATAAGTATAAAAATAAGAAGAAAACAAAAATAAGTATAAAAATAAGTATAAAAATAAGAATATGTATAAAAATAAGAAGAAAACCAAAATAAGTATAAAAATAAGAATAAGTATAAAAATAAGTATAAAAATAAGAATGAAATAAAATAAGAATAAAACAAACAATATATAAAAATAAGTATAAAAATAGGAATAAGTATAAAAATAAGAACAGTACAAAAATAAGTGTAAAAATAAGAATAAGTATAAAAATAAGTATAAAAATAAGAACAAACAAAAATAAGTATAAAAATAAGTATAAAAATAAGAATAAGTATAAAAATAAGAAGAAAACAAAAATAAGTATAAAAATAAGAATAAAAAAAGTATAAAAATAGGAATAAGTATAAAAATAAGTAAAAAATTAGAAAAAAGCAAAAATAAGTATAAAAAAAATAATAAGTATAAAAATAAGTATAAAAATAAGAACAAAACAAAAATAAGTATAAAAATAAGAATATGTATAAAAATAAGAAGAAAACAAAAATAAGAATAAGTATAAAAATAAGTATAAAAATAAGAATGAAATAAAATAAGAATAAAACAAACAATATATAAAAATAAGTATAAAAATAGGAATAAGTATAAAAATAAGAACAATACAAAAATAAGTGTAAAAATAAGAATAAGTATAAAAATAAGTATAAAAATAAGAAAAAAGCAAAAATAAGTATAAAAATAAGACTAAGTATAAAAATAAGTATGAAAAAAAGAATAAAACAAAAATAAGTATAAAAATAAGAATAACAAAGTATAAAAATAGGAATAAGTATAAAAATAAGTAAAAAATTAGAAAAAAGCAAAAATAAGTATAAAAAAACAATAAGTATAAAAATAAGTATAAAAATAAGAACAAAACAAAAATAAGTATAAAAATAAGAATAAGTATAAAAATAAGAAGAAAACAAAAATAAGTATAAAAATAAGTATAAAAATAAGAATATGTATAAAAATAAGAACAAAACAAAAATAAGTATAAAAATAAGAATATGTATAAAAATAAGAAGAAAACAAAAATAAGAATAAGTATAAAAATAAGTATAAAAATAAGAATGAAATAAAATAAGAATAAAACAAACAATATATAAAAATAAGTATAAAAATAGGAATAAGTATAAAAATAAGAACAATACAAAAATAAGTGTAAAAATAAGAATAAGTATAAAAATAAGTATAAAAATAAGAAAAAAGCAAAAATAAGTATAAAAATAAGACTAAGTATAAAAATAAGTATGAAAAAAAGAATAAAACAAAAATAAGTATAAAAATAAGAATAACAAAGTATAAAAATAGGAATAAGTATAAAAATAAGTAAAAAATTAGAAAAAAGCAAAAATAAGTATAAAAAAACAATAAGTATAAAAATAAGTATAAAAATAAGAACAAAACAAAAATAAGTATAAAAATAAGAATAAGTATAAAAATAAGAAGAAAACAAAAATAAGTATAAAAATAAGTATAAAAATAAGAATATGTATAAAAATAAGAAGAAAACAAAAATAAGTATAAAAATAAGAATAAGTATAAAAATAAGTATAAAAATAAGAATGAAATAAAATAAGAATAAAACAAACAATATATAAAAATAAGTATAAAAATAGGAATAAGTATAAAAATAAGAACAGTACAAAAATAAGTGTAAAAAAAAGAATAAGTATAAAAATAAGTATAAAAATAAGAACAAACAAAAATAAGTATAAAAATAAGAATAAGTATAAAAATAAGTATGAAAAAAAGAATAAAACAAAAATAAGTATAAAAATAAGAATGAAATAAAATAAGAATAAAACAAACAATATATAAAAATAAGTATAAAAATAGGAATAAGTATAAAAATAAGAACAGTACAAAAATAAGTGTAAAAAAAAGAATAAGTATAAAAATAAGTATAAAAATAAGAACAAACAAAAATAAGTATAAAAATAAGAATAAGTATAAAAATAAGTATGAAAAAAAGAATAAAACAAAAATAAGTATAAAAATAAGAATAAAAAAGTATAAAAATAGGAATAAGTATAAAAATAAGTAAAAAATTAGAAAAAAGCAAAAATAAGTATAAAAAAAACAATAAGTATAAAAATAAGTATAAAAATAAGAACAAAACAAAAATAAGTATAAAAATAAGAATATGTATAAAAATATGAAGAAAACAAAAATAAGTATAAAAATAAGAATAAGTATAAAAATAAGTATAAAAATAAGAATGAAATAAAATAAGAATAAAACAAACAATATATAAAAATAAGTATAAAAATAGGAATAAGTATAAAAATAAGAACAATACAAAAATAAGTGTAAAAATAAGAATAAGTATAAAAATAAGTATAAAAATAAGTATGAAAAAAAGAATAAAACAAAAATAAGTATAAAAATAAGAATAAGTATAAAAATAAGAAGAAAACAAAAATAAGTATAAAAATAAGTATAAAAATAAGAAGAAAACAAAAATAAGTATAAAAATAAGAATATGTATAAAAATATGAAGAAAACAAAAATAAGTATAAAAATAAGAATAAGTATAAAAATAAGTATAAAAATAAGTATGAAAAAAAGAATAAAACAAAAATAAGTATAAAAATAAGAATAAGTATAAAAATAAGAAGAAAACAAAAATAAGTATAAAAATAAGTATAAAAATAAGAATATGTATAAAAATAAGAAGAAAACCAAAATAAGTATAAAAATAAGAATAAGTATAAAAATAAGTATAAAAATAAGAATGAAATAAAATAAGAATAAAACAAACAATATATAAAAATAAGTATAAAAATAGGAATAAGTATAAAAATAAGAACAGTACAAAAATAAGTGTAAAAATAAGAATAAGTATAAAAATAAGTATAAAAATAAGAACAAACAAAAATAAGTATAAAAATAAGTATAAAAATAAGAATAAGTATAAAAATAAGAAGAAAACAAAAATAAGTATAAAAATAAGAATAAAAAAAGTATAAAAATAGGAATAAGTATAAAAATAAGTAAAAAATTAGAAAAAAGCAAAAATAAGTATAAAAAAAATAATAAGTATAAAAATAAGTATAAAAATAAGAACAAAACAAAAATAAGTATAAAAATAAGAATATGTATAAAAATAAGAAGAAAACAAAAATAAGAATAAGTATAAAAATAAGTATAAAAATAAGAATGAAATAAAATAAGAATAAAACAAACAATATATAAAAATAAGTATAAAAATAGGAATAAGTATAAAAATAAGAACAATACAAAAATAAGTGTAAAAATAAGAATAAGTATAAAAATAAGTATAAAAATAAGAAAAAAGCAAAAATAAGTATAAAAATAAGACTAAGTATAAAAATAAGTATGAAAAAAAGAATAAAACAAAAATAAGTATAAAAATAAGAATAACAAAGTATAAAAATAGGAATAAGTATAAAAATAAGTAAAAAATTAGAAAAAAGCAAAAATAAGTATAAAAAAACAATAAGTATAAAAATAAGTATAAAAATAAGAACAAAACAAAAATAAGTATAAAAATAAGAATAAGTATAAAAATAAGAAGAAAACAAAAATAAGTATAAAAATAAGTATAAAAATAAGAATATGTATAAAAATAAGAAGAAAACAAAAATAAGTATAAAAATAAGAATAAGTAAAAAAATAAGAAGAAAACAAAAATAAGTATAACAATAAGTATAAAAATAAGAATATGTATAAAAATAAGAAGAAAACAAAAATAAGTATAAAAATAAGAATAAGTATAAAAATAAGTATAAAAATAAGAATGAAATAAAATAAGAATAAAATAAACAATATATAAAAATAAGTATAAAAATAAGTATAAAAATAAGAACAAAACAAAAATAAGTATAAAAATAAGAATAAGTATAAAAATAAGAAGAAAACAAAAATAAGTATAAAAATAAGTATAAAAATAAGAATATGTATAAAAATAAGAAGAAAACAAAAATAAGTATAAAAATAAGAATAAGTATAAAAATAAGTATAAAAATAAGAATGAAATAAAATAAGAATAAAATAAACAATATATAAAAATAAGTATAAAAATAGGAATAAGTATAAAAATAAGAACAGTACAAAAATAAGTGTAAAAATAAGAATATGTATAAAAATATGAAGAAAACAAAAATAAGTATAAAAATAAGAATAAGTAAAAAAATAAGAAGAAAACAAAAATAAGTATAACAATAAGTATAAAAATAAGAATATGTATAAAAATAAGAAGAAAACAAAAATAAGTATAAAAATAAGAATAAGTATAAAAATAAGTATAAAAATAAGTATAAAAATAAGAATATGTATAAAAATATGAAGAAAACAAAAATAAGTATAAAAATAAGAATAAGTATAAAAATAAGTATAAAAATAAGAATGAAATAAAATAAGAATAAAACAAACAATATATAAAAATAAGTATAAAAATAGGAATAAGTATAAAAATAAGAACAAAACAAAAATAAGTGTAAAAATAAGAATAAGTATAAAAATAAGTATAAAAATAAGAACAAACAAAAATAAGTATAAAAATAAGAATAAGTATAAAAATAAGTATGAAAAAAAGAATAAAACAAAAATAAGTATAAAAATAAGAATAAAAAAAGTATAAAAATAGGAATAAGTATAAAAATAAGTAAAACATTAGAAAAAAGCAAAAATACGTATAAAAAAAACAATAAGTATAAAAATAAGTATAAAAATAAGAATAAGTATAAAAATAAGAAGAAAACAAAAATAAGTATAAAAATAAGTATAAAAATAAGATTAAGTATAAAAATAAATATAAAAATAAGAATGAAATAAAATAAGAATAAAACAAACAATATATAAAAATAAGTATAAAAATAGGAATAAGTATAAAAATAAGTATAAAAATAAGAACAAACAAAAATAAGTATAAAAATAAGAATAAGTATAAAAATAAGTATGAAAAAAAGAATAAAACAAAAATAAGTATAAAAATAAGAATAAAAAAAGTATAAAAATAGGAATAAGTATAAAAATAAGTAAAAAATTAGAAAAAAGCAAAAATAAGTATAAAAAAAACAATAAGTATAAAAATAAGTATAAAAATAAGAATAAGTATAAAAATAAGAAGAAAACAAAAATAAGCATAAAAATAAGTATAAAAATAAGATTAAGTATAAAAATAAGTATAAAAATAAGAATGAAATAAAATAAGAATAAAACAAACAATATATAAAAATAAGTATAAAAATAGGAATAAGTATAAAAATAAGAACAGTAGAAAAATAAGTGTAAAAAAAAGAATAAGTATAAAAATAAGTATAAAAATAAGAACAAACAAAAATAAGTATAAAAATAAGAATAAGTATAAAAATAAGTATGAAAAAAAGAATAAAACAAAAATAAGTATAAAAATAAGAATAACAAAGTATAAAAATAGGAATAAGTATAAAAATAAGTAAAAAATTAGAAAAAAACAAAAATAAGTATAAAAAAACAATAAGTATAAAAATAAGTATAAAAATAAGAATAAGTATAAAAATAAGAAGAAAACAAAAATAAGTATAAAAATAAGTATAAAAATAAGATTAAGTATAAAAATAAGTATAAAAATAAGAATGAAATAAAATAAGAATAAAACAAACAATATATAAAAATAAGTATAAAAATAGGAATAAGTATAAAAATAAGAACAGTAGAAAAATAAGTGTAAAAAAAAGAATAAGTATAAAAATAAGTATAAAAATAAGAACAAACAAAAATAAGTATAAAAATAAGAATAAGTATAAAAATAAGTATGAAAAAAAGAATAAAACAAAAATAAGTATAAAAATAAGAATAACAAAGTATAAAAATAGGAATAAGTATAAAAATAAGTAAAAAATTAGAAAAAAGCAAAAATAAGTATAAAAAAAAAATAAGTATAAAAATAAGTATAAAAATAAGAACAAAACAAAAATAAGTATAAAAATAAGAATATGTATAAAAATAAGAAGAAAACAAAAATAAGAATAAGTATAAAAATAAGTATAAAAATAAGAATGAAATAAAATAAGAATAAAACAAACAATATATAAAAATAAGTATAAAAATAGGAATAAGTATAAAAATAAGAACAATACAAAAATAAGTGTAAAAATAAGAATAAAAAAGTATAAAAATAGGAATAAGTATAAAAATAAGTAAAAAATTAGAAAAAAGCAAAAATAAGTATAAAAAAAACAATAAGTATAAAAATAAGTATAAAAATAAGAACAAAACAAAAATAAGTATAAAAATAAGAATATGTATAAAAATATGAAGAAAACAAAAATAAGTATAAAAATAAGAATAAGTATAAAAATAAGTATAAAAATAAGTATGAAAAAAAGAATAAAACAAAAATAAGTATAAAAATAAGAATAAAAAAGTATAAAAATAGGAATAAGTATAAAAATAAGTAAAAAATTAGAAAAAAGCAAAAATAAGTATAAAAAAAACAATAAGTATAAAAATAAGTATAAAAATAAGAATAAGTATAAAAATAAGAAGAAAACAAAAATAAGTATAAAAATAAGTATAAAAATAAGAATATGTATAAAAATAAGTAAAAAAATAAGAATGAAATAAAATAAGAATAAAACAAACAATATATAAAAATAAGTATAAAAATAGGAATAAGTATAAAAATAAGAACAGTACAAAAATAAGTGTAAAAATAAGAATAAGTATAAAAATAAGTATAAAAATAAGAACAAACAAAAATAAGTATAAAAATAAGAATAAGTATAAAAATAAGTATGAAAAAAAGAATAAAACAAAAATAAGTATAAAAATAAGAATAAAAAAGTATAAAAATAGGAATAAGTATAAAAATAAGTAAAAAATTAGAAAAAAGCAAAAATAAGTATAAAAAAGCAATAAGTATAAAAATAAGTATAAAAATAAGAACAAAACAAAAATAAGTATAAAAATAAGAACAAACAAAAATAAGTATAAAAATAAGAATAAGTATAAAAATAAGTATGAAAAAAAGAATAAAACAAAAATAAGTATAAAAATAAGAATAACAAAGTATAAAAATAGGAATAAGTATAAAAATAAGTAAAAAATTAGAAAAAAGCAAAAATAAGTATAAAAAAAAAATAAGTATAAAAATAAGTATAAAAATAAGAACAAAACAAAAATAAGTATAAAAATAAGAATATGTATAAAAATAAGAAGAAAACAAAAATAAGAATAAGTATAAAAATAAGTATAAAAATAAGAATGAAATAAAATAAGAATAAAACAAACAATATATAAAAATAAGTATAAAAATAGGAATAAGTATAAAAATAAGAACAATACAAAAATAAGTGTAAAAATAAGAATAAAAAAGTATAAAAATAGGAATAAGTATAAAAATAAGTAAAAAATTAGAAAAAAGCAAAAATAAGTATAAAAAAAACAATAAGTATAAAAATAAGTATAAAAATAAGAACAAAACAAAAATAAGTATAAAAATAAGAATATGTATAAAAATATGAAGAAAACAAAAATAAGTATAAAAATAAGAATAAGTATAAAAATAAGTATAAAAATAAGTATGAAAAAAAGAATAAAACAAAAATAAGTATAAAAATAAGAATAAAAAAGTATAAAAATAGGAATAAGTATAAAAATAAGTAAAAAATTAGAAAAAAGCAAAAATAAGTATAAAAAAAACAATAAGTATAAAAATAAGTATAAAAATAAGAATAAGTATAAAAATAAGAAGAAAACAAAAATAAGTATAAAAATAAGTATAAAAATAAGAATATGTATAAAAATAAGTAAAAAAATAAGAATGAAATAAAATAAGAATAAAACAAACAATATATAAAAATAAGTATAAAAATAGGAATAAGTATAAAAATAAGAACAGTACAAAAATAAGTGTAAAAATAAGAATAAGTATAAAAATAAGTATAAAAATAAGAACAAACAAAAATAAGTATAAAAATAAGAATAAGTATAAAAATAAGTATGAAAAAAAGAATAAAACAAAAATAAGTATAAAAATAAGAATAAAAAAGTATAAAAATAGGAATAAGTATAAAAATAAGTAAAAAATTAGAAAAAAGCAAAAATAAGTATAAAAAAGCAATAAGTATAAAAATAAGTATAAAAATAAGAACAAAACAAAAATAAGTATAAAAATAAGAATATGTATAAAAATATGAAGAAAACAAAAATAAGTATAAAAATAAGTATAAAAATTAGAAGAAAACAAAAATAAGTATAAAAATAAGTATAAAAATAAGAATATGTATAAAAATAAGAAGAAAACAAAAATAAGTATAAAAATAAGTATAAAAATAAGAATATGTATAAAAATAAGAAGAAAACAAAAATAAGTATAAAAATAAGAATAAGTATAAAAATAAGTATAAAAATAAGAATTAAATAAAATAAGAATAAAACAAACAATATATAAAAATATGTATAAAAATAGGAATAAGTATAAAAATAAGAACAAAACAAAAATAAGTGTAAATATAAGAATAAGTATAAAAATAAGTATAAAAATAAGAACAAACAAAAATAAGTATAAAAATAAGAATAAGTATAAAAATAAGTATGAAAAAAAGAATAAAACAAAAATAAGTATACAAATAAGAATAAAAAAAGTATAAAAATAGGAATAAGTATAAAAATAAGTAAAAAATTAGAAAAAAGCAAAAATAAGTATAAAAAAAACAATAAGTATAAAAATAAGTATAAAAATAAGAATAAGTATAAAAATAAGAAGAAAACAAAAATAAGTATAAAAATAAGTATAAAAATAAGATTAAGTATAAAAATAAGTATAAAAATAAGAATGAAATAAAATAAGAATAAAACAAACAATATATAAAAATAAGTATAAAAATAGGAATAAGTATAAAAATAAGAACAGTAGAAAAATAAGTGTAAAAAAAAGAATAAGTATAAAAATAAGTATAAAAATAAGAACAAACAAAAATAAGTATAAAAATAAGAATAAGTATAAAAATAAGTATGAAAAAAAGAATAAAACAAAAATAAGTATAAAAATAAGAATAACAAAGTATAAAAATAGGAATAAGTATAAAAATAAGTAAAAAATTAGAAAAAAACAAAAATAAGTATAAAAAAACAATAAGTATAAAAATAAGTATAAAAATAAGAACAAAACAAAAATAAGTATAAAAATAAGAATAAGTATAAAAATAAGAAGAAAACAAAAATAAGTATAAAAATAAGAATATGTATAAAAATAAGAAGAAAACAAAAATAGTTATAAAAATAAGAATATGTATAAAAATAAGAAGAAAACAAAAATAAGTATAAAAATAAGAATAAGTATAAAAATAAGTATAAAAATAAGTATGAAAAAAAGAATAAAACAAAAATAAGTATAAAAATAAGAATAAGTATAAAAATAAGAAGAAAACAAAAATAAGTATAAAAATAAGTATAAAAATAAGAATATGTATAAAAATAAGAAGAAAACAAAAATAAGTATAAAAATAAGAATAAGTATAAAAATAAGTATAAAAATAAGAATGAAATAAAATAAGAATAAAACAAACAATATATAAAAATAAGTATAAAAATAGGAATAAGTATAAAAATAAGTATAAAAATAAGAACAAACAAAAATAAGTATAAAAATAAGAATAAGTATAAAAATAAGTATGAAAAAAAGAACAAACAAAAATAAGTATAAAAATAGGAATAAGTATAAAAATAAGTAAAAAATTTGAAAAAAGCAAAAATAAGTATAAAAAAAAATAAGTATAAAAATAAGTATAAAAATAAGAACAAAACAAAAATAAGTATAAAAATAAGAATATGTATAAAAATAAGAAGAAAACAAAAATAAGAATAAGTATAAAAATAAGTATAAAAATAAGAATGAAATAAAATAAGAATAAAACAAACAATATATAAAAATAAGTATAAAAATAGGAATAAGTATAAAAATAAGAACAGTACAAAAATAAGTGTAAAAATAAGAATAAGTATAAAAATAAGTATAAAAATAAGAACAAAGCAAAAATAAGTATAAAAATAAGAATATGTATAAAAATAAGAAGAAAACAAAAATAAGTATAAAAATAAGAATAAGTATAAAAATAAGTATAAAAATAAGAATATGTATAAAAATAAGAAGAAAACAAAAATAGTTATAAAAATAAGAATATGTATAAAAATAAGAAGAAAACAAAAATAAGTATAAAAATAAGAATAAGTATAAAAATAAGTATAAAAATAAGTATGAAAAAAAGAATAAAACAAAAATAAGTATAAAAATAAGAATAAAAAAAGTATAAAAATAGGAATAAGTATAAAAATAAGTAAAAAATTAGAAAAAAGCAAAAATAAGTATAAAAAAAACAATAAGTATAAAAATAAGTATAAAAATAAGAATAAGTATAAAAATAAGAAGAAAACAAAAATAAGTATAAAAATAAGTATAAAAATAAGAATATGTATAAAAATAAGTAAAAAAATAAGAATGAAATAAAATAAGAATAAAACAAACAATATATAAAAATAAGTATAAAAATAGGAATAAGTATAAAAATAAGAACAGTACAAAAATAAGTGTAAAAATAAGAATAAGTATAAAAATAAGTATAAAAATAAGAACAAAGCAAAAATAAGTATAAAAATAAGAATATGTATAAAAATAAGAAGAAAACAAAAATAAGTATAAAAATAAGAATAAGTATAAAAATAAGTATAAAAATAAGAATATGTATAAAAATAAGAAGAAAACAAAAATAGTTATAAAAATAAGAATATGTATAAAAATAAGAAGAAAACAAAAATAAGTATAAAAATAAGAATAAGTATAAAAATAAGTATAAAAATAAGAATAAAATAAAATAAGAATAAAACAAACAATACATAAAAATAAGTATAAAAATAGGAATAAGTATAAAAATAAGTATAAAAATAAGAATAAGTATAAAAATAAGTATGAAAAAAAGAATAAAACAAAAATAAGTATAAAAATAAGAATAAAAAAAGTATAAAAATAGGAATAAGTATAAAAATAAGTAAAAAATTAGAAAAAAGCAAAAATAAGTATAAAAAAAATAATAAGTATAAAAATAAGTATAAAAATAAGAACAAAACAAAAATAAGTATAAAAATAGGAATATGTATAAAAATAAGAAGAAAACAAAAATAAGAATAAGTATAAAAATAAGTATAAAAATAAGAATGAAATAAAATAAGAATAAAACAAACAATATATAAAAATAAGTATAAAAATAGGAATAAGTATAAAAATAAGAACAATACAAAAATAAGTGTAAAAATAAGAATAAGTATAAAAATAAGTATAAAAATAAGAACAAACAAAAATAAGTATAAAAATAAGAATAAGTATAAAAATAAGTATGAAAAAAGAATAAAACAAAAATAAGTATAAAAATAAGAATAAAAAAAGTATAAAAATAGGAATAAGTATAAAAATAAGTAAAAAAATTAGAAAAAAGCAAAAATAAATATAAAAAAACAATAAGTATAAAAATAAGTATAAAAATAAGAACAAACAAAAATAAGTATAAAAATAAGAATAAGTATAAAAATAAGTATGAAAAAAAGAATAAAACAAAAATAAATATAAAAATAAGAATAAAAAAGTATAAAAATAGGAATAAGTATAAAAATAAGTAAAAAATTAGAAAAAAGCAAAAATAAGTATAAAAATAAGAATAAGTATAAAAAAAAGTATAAAAATAAGAACAAAACAAAAATAAGTATAAAAATAAGAATAAGTATAAAAATAAGAAGAAAACAAAAATAAGTATAAAAATAAGAATATGTATAAAAATAAGAAGAAAACAAAAATAGTTATAAAAATAAGAATATGTATAAAAATAAGAAGAAAACAAAAATAAGTATAAAAATAAGAATAAGTATAAAAATAAGAATAAAACAAACAATATATAAAAATAAGTATAAAAATAGGAATAAGTATAAAAATAAGTATAAAAATAAGAACAAACAAAAATAAGTATAAAAATAAGAATAAGTATAAAAATAAGTATGAAAAAAAGAATAAAACAAAAATAAGTATAAAAATAAGAATAAAAAAAGTATAAAAATAGGAATAAGTATAAAAATAAGTAAAAAATTAGAAAAAAGCAAAAATAAGTATAAAAAAAATAATAAGTATAAAAATAAGTATAAAAATAAGAACAAAACAAAAATAAGTATAAAAATAAGAATATGTATAAAAATAAGAAGAAAACAAAAATAAGAATAAGTATAAAAATAAGTATAAAAATAAGAATGAAATAAAATAAGAATAAAACAAACAATATATAAAAATAAGCATAAAAATAGGAATAAGTATAAAAATAAGAACAATACAAAAATAAGTGTAAAAATAAGAATAAGTATAAAAATAAGAACAAACAAAAATAAGTATAAAAATAAGAATAAGTATAAAAATAAGTATGAAAAAAGAATAAAACAAAAATAAGTATAAAAATAAGAATAAAAAAAGTATAAAAATAGGAATAAGTATAAAAATAAGTAAAAAAATTAGAAAAAAGCAAAAATAAATATAAAAAAACAATAAGTATAAAAATAAGTATAAAAATAAGAACAAACAAAAATAAGTATAAAAATAAGAATAAGTATAAAAATAAGTATGAAAAAAAGAATAAAACAAAAATAAGTATAAAAATAAGAATAAAAAAGTATAAAAATAGGAATAAGTATAAAAATAAGTAAAAAATTAGAAAAAAGCAAAAATAAATATAAAAAAAACAATAAGTATAAAAATAAGTATAAAAATAAGAACAAAACAAAAATAAGTATAAAAATAAGAATATGTATAAAAATATGAAGAAAACAAAAATAAGTATAAAAATAAGAATAAGTATAAAAATATGTATAAAAATAAGAATGAAATAAAATAAGAATAAAACAAACAATATATAAAAATAAGCATAAAAATAGGAATAAGTATAAAAATAAGAACAGTACAAAAATAAGTGTAAAAAAAAGAATAAGTATAAAAATAAGTATAAAAATAAGAACAAACAAAAATAAGTATAAAAATAAGAATAAGTATAAAAATAAGTATAAAAAAAAGAATAAAACAAAAATAAGTATAAAAATAAGTATAAAAAAGTATAAAAATAGGAATAAGTATAAAAATAAGTAAAAAATTAGAAAAAAGCAAAAATAAGTATAAAAAAAACAATAAGTATAAAAATAAGTATAAAAATAAGAACAAAGCAAAAATAAGTATAAAAATAAGAATAAGTATAAAAATAAGAAGAAAACAAAAATAAGTATAAAAATAAGTATAAAAATAAGAATATGTATAAAAATAAGAAGAAAACAAAAATAAGTATAAAAATAAGAATAAGTATAAAAATAAGTATAAAAATAAGAATGAAATAAAATAAGAATAAAACAAACAATATATAAAAATAAGTATAAAAATAGGAATAAGTATAAAAATAAGAACAGTACAAAAATAAGTGTAAAAATAAGAATAAGTATAAAAATAAGTATAAAAATAAGAACAAACAAAAATAAGTATAAAAATAAGAATAAGTATAAAAATAAGTATGAAAAAAAGAATAAAACAAAAATAAGTATAAAAATAAGAATAACAAAGTATAAAAATAGAAATAAGTATAAAAATAAGTAAAAAATTAGAAAAAAGCAAAAATAAGTATAAAAAAACAATAAGTATAAAAATAAGTATAAAAATAAGAACAAAACAAAAATAAGCATAAAAATAAGGATAAGTATAAAAATAAGAAGAAAACAAAAATAAGTATAAAAATAAGAATATGTATAAAAATAAGAAGAAAACAAAAATAGTTATAAAAATAAGAATATGTATAAAAATAAGAAGAAAACAAAAATAAGTATAAAAATAAGAATATGTATAAAAATAAGAAGAAACAAAAATAGTTATAAAAATAAGAATATGTATAAAAATAAGAAGAAAACAAAAATAAGTATAAAAATAAGAATAAGTATAAAAATAAGAATAAAACAAACAATATATAAAAATAAGTATAAAAATAGGAATAAGTATAAAAATAAGTATAAAAATAAGAACAAACAAAAATAAGTATAAAAATAAGAATAAGTATAAAAATAAGTATGAAAAAAAGAATAAAACAAAAATAAGTATAAAAATAAGAATAAAAAAAGTATAAAAATAGGAATAAGTATAAAAATAAGTAAAAAATTAGAAAAAAGCAAAAATAAGTATAAAAAAAATAATAAGTATAAAAATAAGTATAAAAATAAGAACAAAACAAAAATAAGTATAAAAATAAGAATATGTATAAAAATAAGAAGAAAATAAGAATAAGTATAAAAATAAGTATAAAAATAAGAATGAAATAAAATAAGAATAAAACAAACAATATATAAAAATAAGTATAAAAATAAGAACAATACAAAAATAAGTGTAAAAATAAGAATAAGTATAAAAATAAGTATAAAAATAAGAACAAACATAAATAAGTATAAAAATAAGAATAAGTATAAAAATAAGTATGAAAAAAGAATAAAACAAAAATAAGTATAAAAATAAGAATAAAAAAAGTATAAAAATAGGAATAAGTATAAAAATAAGTAAAAAATTAGAAAAAAGCAAAAATAAATATAAAAAAACAATAAGTATAAAAATAAGTATAAAAATAAGAACAAACAAAAATAAGTATAAAAATAAGAATAAGTATAAAAATAAGTATGAAAAAAAGAATAAAACAAAAATAAGTATAAAAATAAGAATAAAAAAGTATAAAAATAGGAATAAGTATAAAAATAAGTAAAAAATTAGAAAAAAGCAAAAATAAGTATAAAAAAAACAATAAGTATAAAAATAAGTATAAAAATAAGAACAAAACAAAAATAAGTATAAAAATAAGAATATGTATAAAAATATGAAGAAAACAAAAATAAGTATAAAAATAAGAATAAGTATAAAAATAAGTATAAAAATAAGAATGAAATAAAATAAGAATAAAACAAACAATATATAAAAATAAGTATAAAAATAGGAATAAGTATAAAAATAAGAACAATACAAAAATAAGTGTAAAAATAAGAATAAGTATAAAAATAAGTATAAAAATAAGTATGAAAAAAAGAATAAAACAAAAATAAGTATAAAAATAAGAATAAGTATAAAAATAAGAAGAAAACAAAAATAAGTATAAAAATAAGTATAAAAATAAGAATATGTATAAAAATAAGAAGAAAACAAAAATAAGTATAAAAATAAGAATAAGTATAAAAATAAATATAAAAATAAGAATGAAATAAAATAAGAATAAAACAAACAATATATAAAAATAAGTATAAAAATAGGAATAAGTATAAAAATAAGAACAGTACAAAAATAAGTGTAAAAATAAGAATAAGTATAAAAATAAGTATAAAAATAAGAACAAACAAAAATAAGTATAAAAATAAGAATAAGTATAAAAATAAGTATGAAAAAAAGAATAAAACAAAAATAAGTATAAAAATAAGAATAACAAAGTATAAAAATAGGAATAAGTATAAAAATAAGTAAAAAATTAGAAAAAAGCAAAAATAAGTATAAAAAAACAATAAGTATAAAAATAAGTATAAAAATAAGAACAAAACAAAAATAAGTATAAAAATAAGAATAAGTATAAAAATAAGAAGAAAACAAAAATAAGTATAAAAATAAGAATATGTATAAAAATAAGAAGAAAACAAAAATAGTTATAAAAATAAGAATATGTATAAAAATAAGAAGAAAACAAAAATAAGTATAAAAATAAGAATAAGTATAAAAATAAGTATAAAAATAAGAATAAAATAAAATAAGAATAAAACAAACAATATATAAAAATAAGTATAAAAATAGGAATAAGTATAAAAATAAGTATGAAAATAAGAATAAGTATAAAAATAAGTATGAAAAAAAGAATAAAACAAAAATAAGTATAAAAATAAGAATAAAAAAAGTATAAAAATAGGAATAAGTATAAAAATAAGTAAAAAATTAAAAAAAAGCAAAAATAAGTATAAAAAAAATAATAAGTATAAAAATAAGTATAAAAATAAGAACAAAACAAAAATAAGTATAAAAATAAGAATATGTATAAAAATAAGAAGAAAACAAAAATAAGAATAAGTATAAAAATAAGTATAAAAATAAGAATGAAATAAAATAAGAATAAAACAAACAATATATAAAAATAAGTATAAAAATAGGAATAAGTATAAAAATAAGAACAATACAAAAATAAGTGTAAAAATAAGAATAAGTATAAAAATAAGTATAAAAATAAGAACAAACAAAAATAAGTATAAAAATAAGAATAAGTATAAAAATAAGTATGAAAAAAGAATAAAACAAAAATAAGTATAAAAATAAGAATAAAAAAAGTATAAAAATAGGAATAAGTATAAAAATAAGTAAAAAAATTAGAAAAAAGCAAAAATAAATATAAAAAAACAATAAGTATAAAAATAAGTATAAAAATAAGAACAAACAAAAATAAGTATAAAAATAAGAATAAGTATAAAAATAAGTATGAAAAAAAGAATAAAACAAAAATAAATATAAAAATAAGAATAAAAAAGTATAAAAATAGGAATAAGTATAAAAATAAGTAAAAAATTAGAAAAAAGCAAAAATAAGTATAAAAATAAGAATAAGTATAAAAAAAAGTATAAAAATAAGAACAAAACAAAAATAAGTATAAAAATAAGAATAAGTATAAAAATAAGAAGAAAACAAAAATAAGTATAAAAATAAGAATATGTATAAAAATAAGAAGAAAACAAAAATAGTTATAAAAATAAGAATATGTATAAAAATAAGAAGAAAACAAAAATAAGTATAAAAATAAGAATAAGTATAAAAATAAGAATAAAACAAACAATATATAAAAATAAGTATAAAAATAGGAATAAGTATAAAAATAAGTATAAAAATAAGAACAAACAAAAATAAGTATAAAAATAAGAATAAGTATAAAAATAAGTATGAAAAAAAGAATAAAACAAAAATAAGTATAAAAATAAGAATAAAAAAAGTATAAAAATAGGAATAAGTATAAAAATAAGTAAAAAATTAGAAAAAAGCAAAAATAAGTATAAAAAAAATAATAAGTATAAAAATAAGTATAAAAATAAGAACAAAACAAAAATAAGTATAAAAATAAGAATATGTATAAAAATAAGAAGAAAACAAAAATAAGAATAAGTATAAAAATAAGTATAAAAATAAGAATGAAATAAAATAAGAATAAAACAAACAATATATAAAAATAAGTATAAAAATAGGAATAAGTATAAAAATAAGAACAATACAAAAATAAGTGTAAAAATAAGAATAAGTATAAAAATAAGAACAAACAAAAATAAGTATAAAAATAAGAATAAGTATAAAAATAAGTATGAAAAAAGAATAAAACAAAAATAAGTATAAAAATAAGAATAAAAAAAGTATAAAAATAGGAATAAGTATAAAAATAAGTAAAAAAATTAGAAAAAAGCAAAAATAAATATAAAAAAACAATAAGTATAAAAATAAGTATAAAAATAAGAACAAACAAAAATAAGTATAAAAATAAGAATAAGTATAAAAATAAGTATGAAAAAAAGAATAAAACAAAAATAAGTATAAAAATAAGAATAAAAAAGTATAAAAATAGGAATAAGTATAAAAATAAGTAAAAAATTAGAAAAAAGCAAAAATAAGTATAAAAAAAACAATAAGTATAAAAATAAGTATAAAAATAAGAACAAAACAAAAATAAGTATAAAAATAAGAATATGTATAAAAATATGAAGAAAACAAAAATAAGTATAAAAATAAGAATAAGTATAAAAATATGTATAAAAATAAGAATGAAATAAAATAAGAATAAAACAAACAATATATAAAAATAAGTATAAAAATAGGAATAAGTATAAAAATAAGAACAATACAAAAATAAGTGTAAAAATAAGAATAAGTATAAAAATAAGTATAAAAATAAGTATAAAAATAAGATTAAGTATAAAAATAAGTATAAAAATAAGAATGAAATAAAATAAGAATAAAACAAACAATATATAAAAATAAGTATAAAAATAAGAATAAGTATAAAAATAAGTATAAAAAATATGAACAAACAAAAATAAGTATAAAAATAAGAATAAGTATAAAAATAAGTATGAAAAAAAGAATAAAACAAAAATAAGTATAAAAATAAGAATAAAAAAAGTATAAAAATAGGAATAAGTATAAAAATAAGTAAAAAATTAGAAAAAAGCAAAAATAAGTATAAAAAAAATAATAAGTATAAAAATAAGTATAAAAATAAGAACAAAACAAAAATAAGTATAAAAATAAGAATATGTATAAAAATAAGAAGAAAACAAAAATAAGAATAAGTATAAAAATAAGTATAAAAATAAGAATAAAATAAAATAAGAATAAAACAAACAATATATAAAAATAAGTATAAAAATAGGAATAAGTATAAAAATAAGAACAATACAAAAATAAGTGTAAAAATAATAATAAGTATAAAAATAAGTATAAAAATAAGTATGAAAAAAAGAATAAAACAAAAATAAGTATAAAAATAAGAATAAGTATAAAAATAAGAAGAAAACAAAAATAAGTATAAAAATAAGAATATGTATAAAAATAAGAAGAAAACAAAAATAAGTATAAAAATAAGAATAAGTATAAAAATAAGTATAAAAATAAGAATGAAATAAAATAAGAATAAAACAAACAATATATAAAAATAAGTATAAAAATAGGAATAAGTATAAAAATAAGTATAAAAAAAAGAACAAACAAAAATAAGTATAAAAATAAGAATAAGTATAAAAATAAGTATGAAAAAAAGAATAAAACAAAAATAAGTATAAAAATAAGAATAAAAAAAGTATAAAAATAGGAATAAGTATAAAAATAAGTAAAAAATTAGAAAAAAGCAAAAATAAGTATAAAAAAAACAATAAGTATAAAAATAAGTATAAAAATAAGAACAAAACAAAAATAAGTATAAAAATAAGAATAAGTATAAAAATAAGAAGAAAACAAAAATAAGTATAAAAATAAGAATATGTATAAAAATAAGAAGAAAACAAAAATAGTTATAAAAATAAGAATATGTATAAAAATAAGAAGAAAACAAAAATAAGTATAAAAATAAGAATAAGTATAAAAATAAGTATAAAAATAAGTATGAAAAAAAGAATAAAACAAAAATAAGTATAAAAATAAGAATAAGTATAAAAATAAGTATAAAAATAAGAATGAAATAAAATAAGAATAAAACAAACAATATATAAAAATAAGTATAAAAATAGGAATAAGTATAAAAATAAGAACAATACAAAAATAAGTGTAAAAATAAGAATAAGTATAAAAATAAGTATAAAAATAAGAACAAACAAAAATAAGTATAAAAATAAGAATAAGTATAAAAATAAGTATGAAAAAAGAATAAAACAAAAATAAGTATAAAAATAAGAATAAAAAAAGTATAAAAATAGGAATAAGTATAAAAATAAGTAAAACATTAGAAAAAAGCAAAAATAAATATAAAAAAACAATAAGTATAAAAATAAGTATAAAAATAAGAACAAACAAAAATAAGTATAAAAATAAGAATAAGTATAAAAATAAGTATGAAAAAAAGAATAAAACAAAAATAAGTATAAAAATAAGAATAAAAAAGTATAAAAATAGGAATAAGTATAAAAATAAGTAAAAAATTAGAAAAAAGCAAAAATAAGTATAAAAAAAACAATAAGTATAAAAATAAGTATAAAAATAAGAACAAAACAAAAATAAGTATAAAAATAAGAATATGTATAAAAATATGAAGAAAACAAAAATAAGTATAAAAATAAGAATAAGTATAAAAATAAGTATAAAAATAAGAATGAAATAAAATAAGAATAAAACAAACAATATATAAAAATAAGTATAAAAATAGGAATTAGTATAAAAATAAGAACAATACAAAAATAAGTGTAAAAATAAGAATAAGTATAAAAATAAGTATGAAAAAAAGAATAAAACAAAAATAAGTATAAAAATAAGAATAAGTATAAAAATAAGAAGAAAACAAAAATAAGTATAAAAATAAGTATAAAAATAAGAATATGTATAAAAATAAGAAGAAAACAAAAATAAGTATAAAAATAAGAATAAGTATAAAAATAAGTATAAAAATAAGAATGAAATAAAATAAGAATAAAACAAACAATATATAAAAATAAGTATAAAAATAGGAATAAGTATAAAAATAAGAACAGTACAAAAATAAGTGTAAAAATAAGAATAAGTATAAAAATAAGTATAAAAATAAGAACAAACAAAAATAAGTATAAAAATAAGAATAAGTATAAAAATAAGTATGAAAAAAAGAATAAAACAAAAATAAGTATAAAAATAAGAATAACAAAGTATAAAAATAGGAATAAGTATAAAAATAAGTAAAAAATTAGAAAAAAGCAAAAATAAGTATAAAAAACAATAAGTATAAAAATAAGTATAAAAATAAGAACAAAACAAAAATAAGTATAAAAATAAGGATAAGTATAAAAATAAGAAGAAAACAAAAATAAGTATAAAAATAAGAATATGTATAAAAATAAGAAGAAAACAAAAATAGTTATAAAAATAAGAATATGTATAAAAATAAGAAGAAAACAAAAATAAGTATAAAAATAAGAATAAGTATAAAAATAAGAATAAAATAAAATAAGAATAAAACAAACAATATATAAAAATAAGTATAAAAATAGGAATAAGTATAAAAATAAGTATAAAAATAAGAATAAGTATAAAAATAAGTATGAAAAAAAGAATAAAACAAAAATAAGTATAAAAATAAGAATAAAAAAAGTATAAAAATAGGAATAAGTATGAAAATAAGTAAAAAATTTGAAAAAAGCAAAAATAAGTATAAAAAAATAATAAGTATAAAAATAAGTATAAAAATAAGAACAAAACAAAAATAAGTATAAAAATAAGAATATGTATAAAAATAAGAAGAAAACAAAAATAAGAATAAGTATAAAAATAAGTATAAAAATAAGAATGAAATAAAATAAGAATAAAACAAACAATATATAAAAATAAGTATAAAAATAGGAATAAGTATAAAAATAAGAACAATACAAAAATAAGTGTAAAAATAAGAATAAGTATAAAAATAAGTATAAAAATAAGAACAAACAAAAATAAGTATAAAAATAAGAATAAGTATAAAAATAAGTATGAAAAAAAGAATAAAACAAAAATAAGTATAAAAATAAGAATAAAAAAGTATAAAAATAGGAATAAGTATAAAAATAAGTAAAAAATTAGAAAAAAGCAAAAATAAGTATAAAAAAACAATAAGTATAAAAATAAGTATAAAAATAAGAACAAAACAAAAATAAGTATAAAAATAAGAATATGTATAAAAATATGAAGAAAACAAAAAAAAGTATAAGAATAAGAATAAGTATAAAAATAAGTATAAAAATAAGAACAAAACAAAAATAAGTATAAAAATAAGAATAAGTATAAAAATAAGAAGAAAACAAAAATAAGTATAAAAATAAGAATATGTATAAAAATAAGAAGAAAACAAAAATAGTTATAAAAATAAGAATATGTATAAAAATAAGAAGAAAACAAAAATAAGTATAAAAATAAGAATAAGTATAAAAATAAGAATAAAACAAACAATATATAAAAATAAGTATAAAAATAGGAATAAGTATAAAAATAAGTATAAAAATAAGAACAAAAATAAGTATAAAAATAAGAATAAGTATAAAAATAAGTAAAAAATTAGAAAAAAGCAAAAATTAGTATAAAAAAAATAATAAGTATAAAAATAAGTATAAAAATAAGAACAAAACAAAAATAAGTATAAAAATAAGAATATGTATAAAAATAAGAAGAAAACAAAAATAAGAATAAGTATAAAAATAAGTATAAAAATAAGAATGAAATAAAATAAGAATAAAACAAACAATATATAAAAATAAGTATAAAAATAGGAATAAGTATAAAAATAAGAACAATACAAAAATAAGTGTAAAAATAAGAATAAGTATAAAAATAAGTATAAAAATAAGAAAAAAGCAAAAATAAGTATAAAAATAAGACTAAGTATAAAAATAAGTATGAAAAAAAGAATAAAACAAAAATAAGTATAAAAATAAGAATAACAAAGTATAAAAATAGGAATAAGTATAAAAATAAGTAAAAAATTAGAAAAAAGCAAAAATAAGTATAAAAAAACAATAAGTATAAAAATAAGTATAAAAATAAGAACAAAACAAAAATAAGTATAAAAATAAGAATAAGTATAAAAATAAGAAGAAAACAAAAATAAGTATAAAAATAAGTATAAAAATAAGAATATGTATAAAAATAAGAAGAAAACAAAAATAAGTATAAAAATAAGAATAAGTATAAAAATAAGTATAAAAATAAGAATGAAATAAAATAAGAATAAAACAAACAATATATAAAAATAAGTATAAAAATAGGAATAAGTATAAAAATAAGAACAGTACAAAAATAAGTGTAAAAAAAAGAATAAGTATAAAAATAAGTATAAAAATAAGAACAAACAAAAATAAGTATAAAAATAAGAATAAGTATAAAAATAAGAATAAAACAAACAATATATAAAAATAAGTATAAAAATAGGAATAAGTATAAAAATAAGTATAAAAATAAGAACAAACAAAAATAAGTATAAAAATAAGAATAAGTATAAAAATAAGTAAAAAATTAGAAAAAAGCAAAAATAAGTATAAAAAAAATAATAAGTATAAAAATAAGTATAAAAATAAGAACAAAACAAAAATAAGTATAAAAATAAGAATATGTATAAAAATAAGAAGAAAACAAAAATAAGAATAAGTATAAAAATAAGTATAAAAATAAGAATGAAATAAAATAAGAATAAAACAAACAATATATAAAAATAAGTATAAAAATAGGAATAAGTATAAAAATAAGAACAATACAAAAATAAGTGTAAAAATAAGAATAAGTATAAAAATAAGTATAAAAATAAGAAAAAAGCAAAAATAAGTATAAAAATAAGACTAAGTATAAAAATAAGTATGAAAAAAAGAATAAAACAAAAATAAGTATAAAAATAAGAATAACAAAGTATAAAAATAGGAATAAGTATAAAAATAAGTAAAAAATTAGAAAAAAGCAAAAATAAGTATAAAAAAACAATAAGTATAAAAATAAGTATAAAAATAAGAACAAAACAAAAATAAGTATAAAAATAAGAATAAGTATAAAAATAAGAAGAAAACAAAAATAAGTATAAAAATAAGTATAAAAATAAGAATATGTATAAAAATAAGAAGAAAACAAAAATAAGTATAAAAATAAGAATAAGTATAAAAATAAGTATAAAAATAAGAATGAAATAAAATAAGAATAAAACAAACAATATATAAAAATAAGTATAAAAATAGGAATAAGTATAAAAATAAGAACAGTACAAAAATAAGTGTAAAAAAAAGAATAAGTATAAAAATAAGTATAAAAATAAGAACAAACAAAAATAAGTATAAAAATAAGAATAAGTATAAAAATAAGTATGAAAAAAAGAATAAAACAAAAATAAGTATAAAAATAAGAATGAAATAAAATAAGAATAAAACAAACAATATATAAAAATAAGTATAAAAATAGGAATAAGTATAAAAATAAGTAAAAAATTAGAAAAAAGCAAAAATAAGTATAAAAAAAACAATAAGTATAAAAATAAGTATAAAAATAAGAATAAGTATAAAAATAAGAAGAAAACAAAAATAAGTATAAAAATAAGAATAAAAAAAGTATAAAAATAGGAATAAGTATAAAAATAAGTAAAAAATTAGAAAAAAGCAAAAATAAGTATAAAAAAAATAATAAGTATAAAAATAAGTATAAAAATAAGAACAAAACAAAAATAAGTATAAAAATAAGAATATGTATAAAAATAAGAAGAAAACAAAAATAAGAATAAGTATAAAAATAAGTATAAAAATAAGAATGAAATAAAATAAGAATAAAACAAACAATATATAAAAATAAGTATAAAAATAGGAATAAGTATAAAAATAAGAACAATACAAAAATAAGTGTAAAAATAAGAATAAGTATAAAAATAAGTATAAAAATAAGAAAAAAGCAAAAATAAGTATAAAAATAAGACTAAGTATAAAAATAAGTATGAAAAAAAGAATAAAACAAAAATAAGTATAAAAATAAGAATAACAAAGTATAAAAATAGGAATAAGTATAAAAATAAGTAAAAAATTAGAAAAAAGCAAAAATAAGTATAAAAAAACAATAAGTATAAAAATAAGTATAAAAATAAGAACAAAACAAAAATAAGTATAAAAATAAGAATAAGTATAAAAATAAGAAGAAAACAAAAATAAGTATAAAAATAAGTATAAAAATAAGAATATGTATAAAAATAAGAAGAAAACAAAAATAAGTATAAAAATAAGAATAAGTATAAAAATAAGTATAAAAATAAGAATGAAATAAAATAAGAATAAAACAAACAATATATAAAAATAAGTATAAAAATAGGAATAAGTATAAAAATAAGAACAGTACAAAAATAAGTGTAAAAAAAAGAATAAGTATAAAAATAAGTATAAAAATAAGAACAAACAAAAATAAGTATAAAAATAAGAATAAGTATAAAAATAAGTATGAAAAAAAGAATAAAACAAAAATAAGTATAAAAATAAGAATGAAATAAAATAAGAATAAAACAAACAATATATAAAAATAAGTATAAAAATAGGAATAAGTATAAAAATAAGAACAGTACAAAAATAAGTGTAAAAAAAAGAATAAGTATAAAAATAAGTATAAAAATAAGAACAAACAAAAATAAGTATAAAAATAAGAATAAGTATAAAAATAAGTATGAAAAAAAGAATAAAACAAAAATAAGTATAAAAATAAGAATAAAAAAGTATAAAAATAGGAATAAGTATAAAAATAAGTAAAAAATTAGAAAAAAGCAAAAATAAGTATAAAAAAAACAATAAGTATAAAAATAAGTATAAAAATAAGAACAAAACAAAAATAAGTATAAAAATAAGAATATGTATAAAAATATGAAGAAAACAAAAATAAGTATAAAAATAAGAATAAGTATAAAAATAAGTATAAAAATAAGAATGAAATAAAATAAGAATAAAACAAACAATATATAAAAATAAGTATAAAAATAGGAATAAGTATAAAAATAAGAACAATACAAAAATAAGTGTAAAAATAAGAATAAGTATAAAAATAAGTATAAAAATAAGTATGAAAAAAAGAATAAAACAAAAATAAGTATAAAAATAAGAATAAGTATAAAAATAAGAAGAAAACAAAAATAAGTATAAAAATAAGTATAAAAATAAGAAGAAAACAAAAATAAGTATAAAAATAAGAATATGTATAAAAATATGAAGAAAACAAAAATAAGTATAAAAATAAGAATAAGTATAAAAATAAGTATAAAAATAAGTATGAAAAAAAGAATAAAACAAAAATAAGTATAAAAATAAGAATAAGTATAAAAATAAGAAGAAAACAAAAATAAGTATAAAAATAAGTATAAAAATAAGAATATGTATAAAAATAAGAAGAAAACCAAAATAAGTATAAAAATAAGAATAAGTATAAAAATAAGTATAAAAATAAGAATGAAATAAAATAAGAATAAAACAAACAATATATAAAAATAAGTATAAAAATAGGAATAAGTATAAAAATAAGAACAGTACAAAAATAAGTGTAAAAATAAGAATAAGTATAAAAATAAGTATAAAAATAAGAACAAACAAAAATAAGTATAAAAATAAGAATAAGTATAAAAATAAGTATGAAAAAAAGAATAAAACAAAAATAAGTATAAAAATAAGAATAACAAAGTATAAAAATAGGAATAAGTATAAAAATAAGTAAAAAATTAGAAAAAAGCAAAAATAAGTATAAAAAAACAATAAGTATAAAAATAAGTATAAAAATAAGAACAAAACAAAAATAAGTATAAAAATAAGAATAAGTATAAAAATAAGAAGAAAACAAAAATAAGTATAAAAATAAGAATATGTATAAAAATAAGAAGAAAACAAAAATAAGTATAAAAATAAGAATATGTATAAAAATATGAAGAAAACAAAAATAAGTATAAAAATAAGAATAAGTATAAAAATAAGTATAAAAATAAGAATGAAATAAAATAAGAATAAAACAAACAATATATAAAAATAAGTATAAAAATAGGAATAAGTATAAAAATAAGAACAATACAAAAATAAGTGTAAAAATAAGAATAAGTATAAAAATAAGTATAAAAATAAGTATGAAAAAAGAATAAAACAAAAATAAGTATAAAAATAAGAATAAGTATAAAAATAAGAAGAAAATAAAAATAAGTATAAAAATAAGTATAAAAATAAGAAGAAAACAAAAATAAGTATAAAAATAAGAATATGTATAAAAATATGAAGAAAACAAAAATAAGTATAAAAATAAGAATAAGTATAAAAATAAGTATAAAAATAAGAATGAAATAAAATAAGAATAAAACAAACAATATATAAAAATAAGTATAAAAATAGGAATAAGTATAAAAATAAGAACAAAACAAAAATAAGTGTAAAAATAAGAATAAGTATAAAAATAAGTATAAAAATAAGAACAAACAAAAATAAGTATAAAAATAAGAATAAGTATAAAAATAAGTATGAAAAAAAGAATAAAACAAAAATAAGTATAAAAATAAGAATAAAAAAAGTATAAAAATAGGAATAAGTATAAAAATAAGTAAAACATTAGAAAAAAGCAAAAATACGTATAAAAAAAACAATAAGTATAAAAATAAGTATAAAAATAAGAATAAGTATAAAAATAAGAAGAAAACAAAAATAAGTATAAAAATAAGTATAAAAATAAGATTAAGTATAAAAATAAATATAAAAATAAGAATGAAATAAAATAAGAATAAAACAAACAATATATAAAAATAAGTATAAAAATAGGAATAAGTATAAAAATAAGAACAGTAGAAAAATAAGTGTAAAAAAAAGAATAAGTATAAAAATAAGTATAAAAATAAGAACAAACAAAAATAAGTATAAAAATAAGAATAAGTATAAAAATAAGTATGAAAAAAAGAATAAAACAAAAATAAGTATAAAAATAAGAATAACAAAGTATAAAAATAGGAATAAGTATAAAAATAAGTAAAAAATTAGAAAAAAGCAAAAATAAGTATAAAAAAAACAATGAGTATAAAAATAAGTATAAAAATAAGAACAAAACAAAAATAAGTATAAAAATAAGAATATGTATAAAAATATGAAGAAAACAAAAATAAGTATAAAAATAAGAATAAGTATAAAAATAAGTATAAAAATAAGAATATGTATAAAAATATGAAGAAAACAAAAATAAGTATAAAAATAAGAATAAGTATAAAAATAAGTATAAAAATAAGTATGAAAAAAAGAATAAAACAAAAATAAGTATAAAAATAAGAATAAGTATAAAAATAAGAAGAAAACAAAAATAAGTATAAAAATAAGTATAAAAATAAGAATATGTATAAAAATAAGAAGAAAACAAAAATAAGTATAAAAATAAGAATAAGTATAAAAATAAGTATAAAAATAAGAATGAAATAAAATAAGAATAAAACAAACAATATATAAAAATAAGTATAAAAATAGGAATAAGTATAAAAATAAGAACAGTACAAAAATAAGTGTAAAAATAAGAATAAGTATAAAAATAAGTATAAAAATAAGAACAAACAAAAATAAGTATAAAAATAAGAATAAGTATAAAAATAAGTATGAAAAAAAGAATAAAACAAAAATAAGTATAAAAATAAGAATAACAAAGTATAAAAATAGGAATAAGTATAAAAATAAGTAAAAAATTAGAAAAAAGCAAAAATAAGTATAAAAAAAACAATAAGTATAAAAATAAGTATAAAAATAAGAACAAACAAAAATAAGTATAAAAATAAGAATAAGTATAAAAATAAGTATGAAAAAAAGAATAAAACAAAAATAAGTATAAAAATAAGAATAAATAAAGTATAAAAATAGGAATAAGTATAAAAATAAGTAAAAAATTAGAAAAAAGCAAAAATAAGTATAAAAAAAACAATAAGTATAAAAATAAGTATAAAAATAAGAATAAGTATAAAAATAAGAAGAAAACAAAAATAAGTATAAAAATAAGTATAAAAATAAGATTAAGTATAAAAATAAGTATAAAAATAAGAATGAAATAAAATAAGAATAAAACAAACAATATATAAAAATAAGTATAAAAATAGGAATAAGTATAAAAATAAGAACAGTAGAAAAATAAGTGTAAAAAAAAGAATAAGTATAAAAATAAGTATAAAAATAAGAACAAACAAAAATAAGTATAAAAATAAGAATAAGTATAAAAATAAGTATGAAAAAAAGAATAAAACAAAAATAAGTATAAAAATAAGAATAAACAAAGTATAAAAATAGGAATAAGTATAAAAATAAGTAAAAAATTAGAAAAAAGCAAAAATAAGTATAAAAAAAACAATAAGTATAAAAATAAGTATAAAAATAAGAACAAAACAAAAATAAGTATAAAAATAAGAATATGTATAAAAATAAGTATAAAAATAAGAATGAAATAAAATAAGAATAAAACAAACAATATATAAAAATAAGTATAAAAATAGGAATAAGTATAAAAATAAGAACAAACAAAAATAAGTATAAAAATAAGAATAAGTATAAAAATAAGTATAAAAATAAGAATAAAATAAAATAAGAATAAAACAAACAATACATAAAAATAAGTATAAAAATAAGAACAAACAAAAATAAGTATAAAAATAAGAATAAGTATAAAAATAAGTATGAAAAAAAGAATAAAACAAAAATAAGTATAAAAATAAGAATAAAAAAGTATAAAAATAGGAATAAGTATAAAAATAAGTAAAAAATTAGAAAAAAGCAAAAATAAGTATAAAAAAAACAATAAGTATAAAAATAAGTATAAAAATAAGAACAAAACAAAAATAAGTATAAAAATAAGAATATGTATAAAAATATGAAGAAAACAAAAATAAGTATAAAAATAAGAATAAGTATAAAAATAAGTATAAAAATAAGAATGAAATAAAATAAGAATAAAACAAACAATATATAAAAATAAGTATAAAAATAGGAATAAGTATAAAAATAAGAACAATACAAAAATAAGTGTAAAAATAAGAATAAGTATAAAAATAAGTATAAAAATAAGTATGAAAAAAAGAATAAAACAAAAATAAGTATAAAAATAAGAATAAGTATAAAAATAAGAAGAAAACAAAAATAAGTATAAAAATAAGTATAAAAATAAGAATATGTATAAAAATAAGAAGAAAACCAAAATAAGTATAAAAATAAGAATAAGTATAAAAATAAGTATAAAAATAAGAATGAAATAAAATAAGAATAAAACAAACAATATATAAAAATAAGTATAAAAATAGGAATAAGTATAAAAATAAGAACAGTACAAAAATAAGTGTAAAAATAAGAATAAGTATAAAAATAAGTATAAAAATAAGAACAAACAAAAATAAGTATAAAAATAAGAATAAGTATAAAAATAAGTATGAAAAAAAGAATAAAACAAAAATAAGTATAAAAATAAGAATAACAAAGTATAAAAATAGGAATAAGTATAAAAATAAGTAAAAAATTAGAAAAAAGCAAAAATAAGTATAAAAAAACAATAAGTATAAAAATAAGTATAAAAATAAGAACAAAACAAAAATAAGTATAAAAATAAGAATAAGTATAAAAATAAGAAGAAAACAAAAATAAGTATAAAAATAAGAATATGTATAAAAATAAGAAGAAAACAAAAATAAGTATAAAAATAAGAATATGTATAAAAATATGAAGAAAACAAAAATAAGTATAAAAATAAGAATAAGTATAAAAATAAGTATAAAAATAAGAATGAAATAAAATAAGAATAAAACAAACAATATATAAAAATAAGTATAAAAATAGGAATAAGTATAAAAATAAGAACAATACAAAAATAAGTGTAAAAATAAGAATAAGTATAAAAATAAGTATAAAAATAAGTATGAAAAAAGAATAAAACAAAAATAAGTATAAAAATAAGAATAAGTATAAAAATAAGAAGAAAATAAAAATAAGTATAAAAATAAGTATAAAAATAAGAAGAAAACAAAAATAAGTATAAAAATAAGAATATGTATAAAAATATGAAGAAAACAAAAATAAGTATAAAAATAAGAATAAGTATAAAAATAAGTATAAAAATAAGAATGAAATAAAATAAGAATAAAACAAACAATATATAAAAATAAGTATAAAAATAGGAATAAGTATAAAAATAAGAACAAAACAAAAATAAGTGTAAAAATAAGAATAAGTATAAAAATAAGTATAAAAATAAGAACAAACAAAAATAAGTATAAAAATAAGAATAAGTATAAAAATAAGTATGAAAAAAAGAATAAAACAAAAATAAGTATAAAAATAAGAATAAAAAAAGTATAAAAATAGGAATAAGTATAAAAATAAGTAAAACATTAGAAAAAAGCAAAAATACGTATAAAAAAAACAATAAGTATAAAAATAAGTATAAAAATAAGAATAAGTATAAAAATAAGAAGAAAACAAAAATAAGTATAAAAATAAGTATAAAAATAAGATTAAGTATAAAAATAAATATAAAAATAAGAATGAAATAAAATAAGAATAAAACAAACAATATATAAAAATAAGTATAAAAATAGGAATAAGTATAAAAATAAGAACAGTAGAAAAATAAGTGTAAAAAAAAGAATAAGTATAAAAATAAGTATAAAAATAAGAACAAACAAAAATAAGTATAAAAATAAGAATAAGTATAAAAATAAGTATGAAAAAAAGAATAAAACAAAAATAAGTATAAAAATAAGAATAACAAAGTATAAAAATAGGAATAAGTATAAAAATAAGTAAAAAATTAGAAAAAAGCAAAAATAAGTATAAAAAAAACAATGAGTATAAAAATAAGTATAAAAATAAGAACAAAACAAAAATAAGTATAAAAATAAGAATATGTATAAAAATATGAAGAAAACAAAAATAAGTATAAAAATAAGAATAAGTATAAAAATAAGTATAAAAATAAGAATATGTATAAAAATATGAAGAAAACAAAAATAAGTATAAAAATAAGAATAAGTATAAAAATAAGAAGAAAACAAAAATAAGTATGAAAATAAGTATAAAAATAAGAATATGTATAAAAATAAGAAGAAAACAAAAATAAGTATAAAAATAAGAATAAGTATAAAAATAAGTATAAAAATAAGAATGAAATAAAATAAGAATAAAACAAACAATATATAAAAATAAGTATAAAAATAGGAATAAGTATAAAAATAAGAACAGTACAAAAATAAGTGTAAAAATAAGAATAAGTATAAAAATAAGTATAAAAATAAGAACAAACAAAAATAAGTATAAAAATAAGAATAAGTATAAAAATAAGTATGAAAAAAAGAATAAAACAAAAATAAGTATAAAAATAAGAATAACAAAGTATAAAAATAGGAATAAGTATAAAAATAAGTAAAAAATTAGAAAAAAGCAAAAATAAGTATAAAAAAACAATAAGTATAAAAATAAGTATAAAAATAAGAACAAAACAAAAATAAGTATAAAAATAAGAATAAGTATAAAAATAAGAAGAAAACAAAAATAAGTATAAAAATAAGAATATGTATAAAAATAAGAAGAAAACAAAAATAGTTATAAAAATAAGAATATGTATAAAAATAAGAAGAAAACAAAAATAAGTATAAAAATAAGAATAAGTATAAAAATAAGTATAAAAATAAGTATGAAAAAAAGAATAAAACAAAAATAAGTATAAAAATAAGAATAAGTATAAAAATAAGAAGAAAACAAAAATAAGTATAAAAATAAGTATAAAAATAAGAATATGTATAAAAATAAGAAGAAAACCAAAATAAGTATAAAAATAAGAATAAGTATAAAAATAAGTATAAAAATAAGAATGAAATAAAATAAGAATAAAACAAACAATATATAAAAATAAGTATAAAAATAGGAATAAGTATAAAAATAAGAACAGTACAAAAATAAGTGTAAAAATAAGAATAAGTATAAAAATAAGTATAAAAATAAGAACAAACAAAAATAAGTATAAAAATAAGAATAAGTATAAAAATAAGTATGAAAAAAAGAATAAAACAAAAATAAGTATAAAAATAAGAATAACAAAGTATAAAAATAGGAATAAGTATAAAAATAAGTAAAAAATTAGAAAAAAGCAAAAATAAGTATAAAAAAACAATAAGTATAAAAATAAGTATAAAAATAAGAACAAAACAAAAATAAGTATAAAAATAAGAATAAGTATAAAAATAAGAAGAAAACAAAAATAAGTATAAAAATAAGAATATGTATAAAAATAAGAAGAAAACAAAAATAAGTATAAAAATAAGAATATGTATAAAAATATGAAGAAAACAAAAATAAGTATAAAAATAAGAATAAGTATAAAAATAAGTATAAAAATAAGAATGAAATAAAATAAGAATAAAACAAACAATATATAAAAATAAGTATAAAAATAGGAATAAGTATAAAAATAAGAACAATACAAAAATAAGTGTAAAAATAAGAATAAGTATAAAAATAAGTATAAAAATAAGTATGAAAAAAGAATAAAACAAAAATAAGTATAAAAATAAGAATAAGTATAAAAATAAGAAGAAAATAAAAATAAGTATAAAAATAAGTATAAAAATAAGAAGAAAACAAAAATAAGTATAAAAATAAGAATATGTATAAAAATATGAAGAAAACAAAAATAAGTATAAAAATAAGAATAAGTATAAAAATAAGTATAAAAATAAGAATGAAATAAAATAAGAATAAAACAAACAATATATAAAAATAAGTATAAAAATAGGAATAAGTATAAAAATAAGAACAAAACAAAAATAAGTGTAAAAATAAGAATAAGTATAAAAATAAGTATAAAAATAAGAACAAACAAAAATAAGTATAAAAATAAGAATAAGTATAAAAATAAGTATGAAAAAAAGAATAAAACAAAAATAAGTATAAAAATAAGAATAAAAAAAGTATAAAAATAGGAATAAGTATAAAAATAAGTAAAACATTAGAAAAAAGCAAAAATACGTATAAAAAAAACAATAAGTATAAAAATAAGTATAAAAATAAGAATAAGTATAAAAATAAGAAGAAAACAAAAATAAGTATAAAAATAAGTATAAAAATAAGATTAAGTATAAAAATAAATATAAAAATAAGAATGAAATAAAATAAGAATAAAACAAACAATATATAAAAATAAGTATAAAAATAGGAATAAGTATAAAAATAAGAACAGTAGAAAAATAAGTGTAAAAAAAAGAATAAGTATAAAAATAAGTATAAAAATAAGAACAAACAAAAATAAGTATAAAAATAAGAATAAGTATAAAAATAAGTATGAAAAAAAGAATAAAACAAAAATAAGTATAAAAATAAGAATAACAAAGTATAAAAATAGGAATAAGTATAAAAATAAGTAAAAAATTAGAAAAAAGCAAAAATAAGTATAAAAAAAACAATGAGTATAAAAATAAGTATAAAAATAAGAACAAAACAAAAATAAGTATAAAAATAAGAATATGTATAAAAATATGAAGAAAACAAAAATAAGTATAAAAATAAGAATAAGTATAAAAATAAGTATAAAAATAAGAATATGTATAAAAATATGAAGAAAACAAAAATAAGTATAAAAATAAGAATAAGTATAAAAATAAGAAGAAAACAAAAATAAGTATGAAAATAAGTATAAAAATAAGAATATGTATAAAAATAAGAAGAAAACAAAAATAAGTATAAAAATAAGAATAAGTATAAAAATAAGTATAAAAATAAGAATGAAATAAAATAAGAATAAAACAAACAATATATAAAAATAAGTATAAAAATAGGAATAAGTATAAAAATAAGAACAGTACAAAAATAAGTGTAAAAATAAGAATAAGTATAAAAATAAGTATAAAAATAAGAACAAACAAAAATAAGTATAAAAATAAGAATAAGTATAAAAATAAGTATGAAAAAAAGAATAAAACAAAAATAAGTATAAAAATAAGAATAACAAAGTATAAAAATAGGAATAAGTATAAAAATAAGTAAAAAATTAGAAAAAAGCAAAAATAAGTATAAAAAAACAATAAGTATAAAAATAAGTATAAAAATAAGAACAAAACAAAAATAAGTATAAAAATAAGAATAAGTATAAAAATAAGAAGAAAACAAAAATAAGTATAAAAATAAGAATATGTATAAAAATAAGAAGAAAACAAAAATAGTTATAAAAATAAGAATATGTATAAAAATAAGAAGAAAACAAAAATAAGTATAAAAATAAGAATAAGTATAAAAATAAGTATAAAAATAAGTATGAAAAAAAGAATAAAACAAAAATAAGTATAAAAATAAGAATAAGTATAAAAATAAGAAGAAAACAAAAATAAGTATAAAAATAAGTATAAAAATAAGAATATGTATAAAAATAAGAAGAAAACAAAAATAAGTATAAAAATAAGAATAAGTATAAAAATAAGTATAAAAATAAGAATGAAATAAAATAAGAATAAAACAAACAATATATAAAAATAAGTATAAAAATAGGAATAAGTATAAAAATAAGAACAGTAGAAAAATAAGTGTAAAAAAAAGAATAAGTATAAAAATAAGTATAAAAATAAGAACAAACAAAAATAAGTATAAAAATAAGAATAAGTATAAAAATAAGTATGAAAAAAAGAATAAAACAAAAATAAGTATAAAAATAAGAATAAAAAAGTATAAAAATAGGAATAAGTATAAAAATAAGTAAAAAATTAGAAAAAAGCAAAAATAAGTATAAAAAAAACAATAAGTATAAAAATAAGTATAAAAATAAGAACAAAACAAAAATAAGTATAAAAATAAGAATATGTATAAAAATAAGAAGAAAACAAAAATAAGAATAAGTATAAAAATAAGTATAAAAATAAGAATGAAATAAAATAAGAATAAAACAAACAATATATAAAAATAAGTATAAAAATAGGAATAAGTATAAAAATAAGAACAATACAAAAATAAGTGTAAAAATAAGAATAAGTATAAAAATAAGTATAAAAATAAGAAAAAAGCAAAAATAAGTATAAAAATAAGACTAAGTATAAAAATAAGTATGAAAAAAAGAATAAAACAAAAATAAGTATAAAAATAAGAATAACAAAGTATAAAAATAGGAATAAGTATAAAAATAAGTAAAAAATTAGAAAAAAGCAAAAATAAGTATAAAAAAACAATAAGTATAAAAATAAGTATAAAAATAAGAACAAAACAAAAATAAGTATAAAAATAAGAATAAGTAAAAAAATAAGAAGAAAACAAAAATAAGTATAACAATAAGTATAAAAATAAGAATATGTATAAAAATAAGAAGAAAACAAAAATAAGTATAAAAATAAGAATAAGTATAAAAATAAGTATAAAAATAAGAATGAAATAAAATAAGAATAAAATAAACAATATATAAAAATAAGTATAAAAATAAGTATAAAAATAAGAACAAAACAAAAATAAGTATAAAAATAAGAATAAGTATAAAAATAAGAAGAAAACAAAAATAAGTATAAAAATAAGTATAAAAATAAGAATATGTATAAAAATAAGAAGAAAACAAAAATAAGTATAAAAATAAGAATAAGTATAAAAATAAGTATAAAAATAAGAATGAAATAAAATAAGAATAAAATAAACAATATATAAAAATAAGTATAAAAATAGGAATAAGTATAAAAATAAGAACAGTACAAAAATAAGTGTAAAAATAAGAATATGTATAAAAATATGAAGAAAACAAAAATAAGTATAAAAATAAGAATAAGTATAAAAATAAGTATAAAAATAAGTATGAAAAAAAGAATAAAACAAAAATAAGTATAAAAATAAGAATAAAAAAAGTATAAAAATAGGAATAAGTATAAAAATAAGTAAAAAATTAGAAAAAAGCAAAAATAAGTATAAAAAAAACAATAAGTATAAAAATAAGTATAAAAATAAGAATAAGTATAAAAATAAGAAGAAAACAAAAATAAGTGTAAAAATAAGAATAAGTATAAAAATAAGTATAAAAATAAGAACAAACAAAAATAAGTATAAAAATAAGAATAAGTATAAAAATAAGTATGAAAAAAAGAATAAAACAAAAATAAGTATAAAAATAAGAATAAAAAAAGTATAAAAATAGGAATAAGTATAAAAATAAGTAAAAAATTAGAAAAAAGCAAAAATAAGTATAAAAAAAACAATAAGTATAAAAATAAGTATAAAAATAAGAATAAGTATAAAAATAAGAAGAAAACAAAAATAAGTATAAAAATAAGTATAAAAATAAGATTAAGTATAAAAATAAGTATAAAAATAAGAATGAAATAAAATAAGAATAAAACAAACAATATATAAAAATAAGTATAAAAATAGGAATAAGTATAAAAATAAGAACAGTAGAAAAATAAGTGTAAAAAAAAGAATAAGTATAAAAATAAGTATAAAAATAAGAACAAACAAAAATAAGTATAAAAATAAGAATAAGTATAAAAATAAGTATGAAAAAAAGAATAAAACAAAAATAAGTATAAAAATAAGAATAACAAAGTATAAAAATAGGAATAAGTATAAAAATAAGTAAAAAATTAGAAAAAAACAAAAATAAGTATAAAAAAACAATAAGTATAAAAATAAGTATAAAAATAAGATTAAGTATAAAAATAAGTATAAAAATAAGAATGAAATAAAATAAGAATAAAACAAACAATATATAAAAATAAGTATAAAAATAGGAATAAGTATAAAAATAAGAACAGTAGAAAAATAAGTGTAAAAAAAAGAATAAGTATAAAAATAAGTATAAAAATAAGAACAAACAAAAATAAGTATAAAAATAAGAATAAGTATAAAAATAAGTATGAAAAAAAGAATAAAACAAAAATAAGTATAAAAATAAGAATAACAAAGTATAAAAATAGGAATAAGTATAAAAATAAGTAAAAAATTAGAAAAAAGCAAAAATAAGTATAAAAAAAAAATAAGTATAAAAATAAGTATAAAAATAAGAACAAAACAAAAATAAGTATAAAAATAAGAATATGTATAAAAATAAGAAGAAAACAAAAATAAGAATAAGTATAAAAATAAGTATAAAAATAAGAATGAAATAAAATAAGAATAAAACAAACAATATATAAAAATAAGTATAAAAATAGGAATAAGTATAAAAATAAGAACAATACAAAAATAAGTGTAAAAATAAGAATAAAAAAGTATAAAAATAGGAATAAGTATAAAAATAAGTAAAAAATTAGAAAAAAGCAAAAATAAGTATAAAAAAAACAATAAGTATAAAAATAAGTATAAAAATAAGAACAAAACAAAAATAAGTATAAAAATAAGAATATGTATAAAAATAAGAATAAGTATAAAAATAAGTATAAAAATAAGTATAAAAATAAGTATAAAAATAAGTATGAAAAAAAGAATAAAACAAAAATAAGTATAAAAATAAGAATAAAAAAGTATAAAAATAGGAATAAGTATAAAAATAAGTAAAAAATTAGAAAAAAGCAAAAATAAGTATAAAAAAAACAATAAGTATAAAAATAAGTATAAAAATAAGTATAAAAATAAGAATATGTATAAAAATAAGTAAAAAAATAAGAATGAAATAAAATAAGAATAAAACAAACAATATATAAAAATAAGTATAAAAATAGGAATAAGTATAAAAATAAGAACAGTACAAAAATAAGTGTAAAAATAAGAATAAGTATAAAAATAAGTATAAAAATAAGAACAAAGCAAAAATAAGTATAAAAATAAGAATATGTATAAAAATAAGAAGAAAACAAAAATAAGTATAAAAATAAGAATAAGTATAAAAATAAGTATAAAAATAAGAATATGTATAAAAATAAGAAGAAAACAAAAATAGTTATAAAAATAAGAATATGTATAAAAATAAGAAGAAAACAAAAATAAGTATAAAAATAAGAATAAGTATAAAAATAAGTATAAAAATAAGAATAAAATAAAATAAGAATAAAACAAACAATACATAAAAATAAGTATAAAAATAGGAATAAGTATAAAAATAAGTATAAAAATAAGAATAAGTATAAAAATAAGTATGAAAAAAAGAATAAAACAAAAATAAGTATAAAAATAAGAATAAAAAAAGTATAAAAATAGGAATAAGTATAAAAATAAGTAAAAAATTAGAAAAAAGCAAAAATAAGTATAAAAAAAATAATAAGTATAAAAATAAGTATAAAAATAAGAACAAAACAAAAATAAGTATAAAAATAGGAATATGTATAAAAATAAGAAGAAAACAAAAATAAGAATAAGTATAAAAATAAGTATAAAAATAAGAATGAAATAAAATAAGAATAAAACAAACAATATATAAAAATAAGTATAAAAATAGGAATAAGTATAAAAATAAGAACAATACAAAAATAAGTGTAAAAATAAGAATAAGTATAAAAATAAGTATAAAAATAAGAACAAACAAAAATAAGTATAAAAATAAGAATAAGTATAAAAATAAGTATGAAAAAAGAATAAAACAAAAATAAGTATAAAAATAAGAATAAAAAAAGTATAAAAATAGGAATAAGTATAAAAATAAGTAAAAAAATTAGAAAAAAGCAAAAATAAATATAAAAAAACAATAAGTATAAAAATAAGTATAAAAATAAGAACAAACAAAAATAAGTATAAAAATAAGAATAAGTATAAAAATAAGTATGAAAAAAAGAATAAAACAAAAATAAATATAAAAATAAGAATAAAAAAGTATAAAAATAGGAATAAGTATAAAAATAAGTAAAAAATTAGAAAAAAGCAAAAATAAGTATAAAAATAAGAATAAGTATAAAAAAAAGTATAAAAATAAGAACAAAACAAAAATAAGTATAAAAATAAGAATAAGTATAAAAATAAGAAGAAAACAAAAATAAGTATAAAAATAAGAATATGTATAAAAATAAGAAGAAAACAAAAATAGTTATAAAAATAAGAATATGTATAAAAATAAGAAGAAAACAAAAATAAGTATAAAAATAAGAATAAGTATAAAAATAAGTATAAAAATAAGTATGAAAAAAAGAATAAAACAAAAATAAGTATAAAAATAAGAATAAGTATAAAAATAAGAAGAAAACAAAAATAAGTATAAAAATAAGTATAAAAATAAGAATATGTATAAAAATAAGAAGAAAACAAAAATAAGTATAAAAATAAGAATAAGTATAAAAATAAGTATAAAAATAAGAATGAAATAAAATAAGAATAAAACAAACAATATATAAAAATAAGTATAAAAATAGGAATAAGTATAAAAATAAGTATAAAAATAAGAACAAACAAAAATAAGTATAAAAATAAGAATAAGTATAAAAATAAGTATGAAAAAAAGAACAAACAAAAATAAGTATAAAAATAGGAATAAGTATAAAAATAAGTAAAAAATGTGAAAAAAGCAAAAATAAGTATAAAAAAAAATAAGTATAAAAATAAGTATAAAAATAAGAACAAAACAAAAATAAGTATAAAAATAAGAATATGTATAAAAATAAGAAGAAAACAAAAATAAGAATAAGTATAAAAATAAGTATAAAAATAAGAATGAAATAAAATAAGAATAAAACAAACAATATATAAAAATAAGTATAAAAATAGGAATAAGTATAAAAATAAGAACAGTACAAAAATAAGTGTAAAAATAAGAATAAGTATAAAAATAAGTATAAAAATAAGAACAAAGCAAAAATAAGTATAAAAATAAGAATATGTATAAAAATAAGAAGAAAACAAAAATAAGTATAAAAATAAGAATAAGTATAAAAATAAGTACAAAAATAAGAATATGTATAAAAATAAGAAGAAAACAAAAATAGTTATAAAAATAAGAATATGTATAAAAATAAGAAGAAAACAAAAATAAGTATAAAAATAAGAATAAGTATAAAAATAAGTATAAAAATAAGTATGAAAAAAAGAATAAAACAAAAATAAGTATAAAAATAAGAATAAAAAAAGTATAAAAATAGGAATAAGTATAAAAATAAGTAAAAAATTAGAAAAAAGCAAAAATAAGTATAAAAAAAACAATAAGTATAAAAATAAGTATAAAAATAAGAATAAGTATAAAAATAAGAAGAAAACAAAAATAAGTATAAAAATAAGTATAAAAATAAGAATATGTATAAAAATAAGTAAAAAAATAAGAATGAAATAAAATAAGAATAAAACAAACAATATATAAAAATAAGTATAAAAATAGGAATAAGTATAAAAATAAGAACAGTACAAAAATAAGTGTAAAAATAAGAATAAGTATAAAAATAAGTATAAAAATAAGAACAAAGCAAAAATAAGTATAAAAATAAGAATATGTATAAAAATAAGAAGAAAACAAAAATAAGTATAAAAATAAGAATAAGTATAAAAATAAGTATAAAAATAAGAATATGTATAAAAATAAGAAGAAAACAAAAATAGTTATAAAAATAAGAATATGTATAAAAATAAGAAGAAAACAAAAATAAGTATAAAAATAAGAATAAGTATAAAAATAAGTATAAAAATAAGAATAAAATAAAATAAGAATAAAACAAACAATACATAAAAATAAGTATAAAAATAGGAATAAGTATAAAAATAAGTATAAAAATAAGAATAAGTATAAAAATAAGTATGAAAAAAAGAATAAAACAAAAATAAGTATAAAAATAAGAATAAAAAAAGTATAAAAATAGGAATAAGTATAAAAATAAGTAAAAAATTAGAAAAAAGCAAAAATAAGTATAAAAAAAATAATAAGTATAAAAATAAGTATAAAAATAAGAACAAAACAAAAATAAGTATAAAAATAGGAATATGTATAAAAATAAGAAGAAAACAAAAATAAGAATAAGTATAAAAATAAGTATAAAAATAAGAATGAAATAAAATAAGAATAAAACAAACAATATATAAAAATAAGTATAAAAATAGGAATAAGTATAAAAATAAGAACAATACAAAAATAAGTGTAAAAATAAGAATAAGTATAAAAATAAGTATAAAAATAAGAACAAACAAAAATAAGTATAAAAATAAGAATAAGTATAAAAATAAGTATGAAAAAAGAATAAAACAAAAATAAGTATAAAAATAAGAATAAAAAAAGTATAAAAATAGGAATAAGTATAAAAATAAGTAAAAAAATTAGAAAAAAGCAAAAATAAATATAAAAAAACAATAAGTATAAAAATAAGTATAAAAATAAGAACAAACAAAAATAAGTATAAAAATAAGAATAAGTATAAAAATAAGTATGAAAAAAAGAATAAAACAAAAATAAATATAAAAATAAGAATAAAAAAGTATAAAAATAGGAATAAGTATAAAAATAAGTAAAAAATTAGAAAAAAGCAAAAATAAGTATAAAAATAAGAATAAGTATAAAAAAAAGTATAAAAATAAGAACAAAACAAAAATAAGTATAAAAATAAGAATAAGTATAAAAATAAGAAGAAAACAAAAATAAGTATAAAAATAAGAATATGTATAAAAATAAGAAGAAAACAAAAATAGTTATAAAAATAAGAATATGTATAAAAATAAGAAGAAAACAAAAATAAGTATAAAAATAAGAATAAGTATAAAAATAAGAATAAACAAACAATATATAAAAATAAGTATAAAAATAGGAATAAGTATAAAAATAAGTATAAAAATAAGAACAAACAAAAATAAGTATAAAAATAAGAATAAGTATAAAAATAAGTATGAAAAAAAGAATAAAACAAAAATAAGTATAAAAATAAGAATAAAAAAAGTATAAAAATAGGAATAAGTATAAAAATAAGTAAAAAATTTGAAAAAAGCAAAAATAAGTATAAAAAAAATAATAAGTATAAAAATAAGTATAAAAATAAGAACAAAACAAAAATAAGTATAAAAATAAGAATATGTATAAAAATAAGAAGAAAACAAAAATAAGAATAAGTATAAAAATAAGTATAAAAATAAGAATGAAATAAAATAAGAATAAAACAAACAATATATAAAAATAAGTATAAAAATAGGAATAAGTATAAAAATAAGAACAATACAAAAATAAGTGTAAAAATAAGAATAAGTATAAAAATAAGAACAAACAAAAATAAGTATAAAAATAAGAATAAGTATAAAAATAAGTATGAAAAAAGAATAAAACAAAAATAAGTATAAAAATAAGAATAAAAAAAGTATAAAAATAGGAATAAGTATAAAAATAAGTAAAAAAATTAGAAAAAAGCAAAAATAAATATAAAAAAACAATAAGTATAAAAATAAGTATAAAAATAAGAACAAACAAAAATAAGTATAAAAATAAGAATAAGTATAAAAATAAGTATGAAAAAAAGAATAAAACAAAAATAAGTATAAAAATAAGAATAAAAAAGTATAAAAATAGGAATAAGTATAAAAATAAGTAAAAAATTAGAAAAAAGCAAAAATAAATATAAAAAAAACAATAAGTATAAAAATAAGTATAAAAATAAGAACAAAACAAAAATAAGTATAAAAATAAGAATATGTATAAAAATATGAAGAAAACAAAAATAAGTATAAAAATAAGAATAAGTATAAAAATATGTATAAAAATAAGAATGAAATAAAATAAGAATAAAACAAACAATATATAAAAATAAGTATAAAAATAGGAATAAGTATAAAAATAAGTATAAAAATAAGTATAAAAATAAGATTAAGTATAAAAATAAGTATAAAAATAAGAATGAAATAAAATAAGAATAAAACAAACAATATATAAAAATAAGCATAAAAATAGGAATAAGTATAAAAATAAGAACAGTACAAAAATAAGTGTAAAAAAAAGAATAAGTATAAAAATAAGTATAAAAATAAGAACAAACAAAAATAAGTATAAAAATAAGAATAAGTATAAAAATAAGTATAAAAAAAAGAATAAAACAAAAATAAGTATAAAAATAAGTATAAAAAAGTATAAAAATAGGAATAAGTATAAAAATAAGTAAAAAATTAGAAAAAAGCAAAAATAAGTATAAAAAAAACAATAAGTATAAAAATAAGTATAAAAATAAGAACAAAGCAAAAATAAGTATAAAAATAAGAATAAGTATAAAAATAAGAAGAAAACAAAAATAAGTATAAAAATAAGTATAAAAATAAGAATATGTATAAAAATAAGAAGAAAACAAAAATAAGTATAAAAATAAGAATAAGTATAAAAATAAGTATAAAAATAAGAATGAAATAAAATAAGAATAAAACAAACAATATATAAAAATAAGTATAAAAATAGGAATAAGTATAAAAATAAGAACAGTACAAAAATAAGTGTAAAAATAAGAATAAGTATAAAAATAAGTATAAAAATAAGAACAAACAAAAATAAGTATAAAAATAAGAATAAGTATAAAAATAAGTATGAAAAAAAGAATAAAACAAAAATAAGTATAAAAATAAGAATAACAAAGTATAAAAATAGAAATAAGTATAAAAATAAGTAAAAAATTAGAAAAAAGCAAAAATAAGTATAAAAAAACAATAAGTATAAAAATAAGTATAAAAATAAGAACAAAACAAAAATAAGCATAAAAATAAGGATAAGTATAAAAATAAGAAGAAAACAAAAATAAGTATAAAAATAAGAATATGTATAAAAATAAGAAGAAAACAAAAATAGTTATAAAAATAAGAATATGTATAAAAATAAGAAGAAAACAAAAATAAGTATAAAAATAAGAATATGTATAAAAATAAGAAGAAAACAAAAATAGTTATAAAAATAAGAATATGTATAAAAATAAGAAGAAAACAAAAATAAGTATAAAAATAAGAATAAGTATAAAAATAAGAATAAAACAAACAATATATAAAAATAAGTATAAAAATAGGAATAAGTATAAAAATAAGTATAAAAATAAGAACAAACAAAAATAAGTATAAAAATAAGAATAAGTATAAAAATAAGTATGAAAAAAAGAATAAAACAAAAATAAGTATAAAAATAAGAATAAAAAAAGTATAAAAATAGGAATAAGTATAAAAATAAGTAAAAAATTAGAAAAAAGCAAAAATAAGTATAAAAAAAATAATAAGTATAAAAATAAGTATAAAAATAAGAACAAACAAAAATAAGTATAAAAATAAGAATAAGTATAAAAATAAGTATGAAAAAAAGAATAAAACAAAAATAAGTATAAAAATAAGAATAACAAAGTATAAAAATAGAAATAAGTATAAAAATAAGTAAAAAATTAGAAAAAAGCAAAAATAAGTATAAAAAAACAATAAGTATAAAAATAAGTATAAAAATAAGAACAAAACAAAAATAAGCATAAAAATAAGGATAAGTATAAAAATAAGAAGAAAACAAAAATAAGTATAAAAATAAGAATATGTATAAAAATAAGAAGAAAACAAAAATAGTTATAAAAATAAGAATATGTATAAAAATAAGAAGAAAACAAAAATAAGTATAAAAATAAGAATATGTATAAAAATAAGAAGAAAACAAAAATAGTTATAAAAATAAGAATATGTATAAAAATAAGAAGAAAACAAAAATAAGTATAAAAATAAGAATAAGTATAAAAATAAGAATAAAACAAACAATATATAAAAATAAGTATAAAAATAGGAATAAGTATAAAAATAAGTATAAAAATAAGAACAAACAAAAATAAGTATAAAAATAAGAATAAGTATAAAAATAAGTATGAAAAAAAGAATAAAACAAAAATAAGTATAAAAATAAGAATAAAAAAAGTATAAAAATAGGAATAAGTATAAAAATAAGTAAAAAATTAGAAAAAAGCAAAAATAAGTATAAAAAAAATAATAAGTATAAAAATAAGTATAAAAATAAGAACAAAACAAAAATAAGTATAAAAATAAGAATATGTATAAAAATAAGAAGAAAATAAGAATAAGTATAAAAATAAGTATAAAAATAAGAATGAAATAAAATAAGAATAAAACAAACAATATATAAAAATAAGTATAAAAATAAGAACAATACAAAAATAAGTGTAAAAATAAGAATAAGTATAAAAATAAGTATAAAAATAAGAACAAACAAAAATAAGTATAAAAATAAGAATAAGTATAAAAATAAGTATGAAAAAAGAATAAAACAAAAATAAGTATAAAAATAGGAATAAGTATAAAAATAAGTAAAAAATTAGAAAAAAGCAAAAATAAATATAAAAAAACAATAAGTATAAAAATAAGTATAAAAATAAGAACAAACAAAAATAAGTATAAAAATAAGAATAAGTATAAAAATAAGTATGAAAAAAAGAATAAAACAAAAATAAGTATAAAAATAAGAATAAAAAAGTATAAAAATAGGAATAAGTATAAAAATAAGTAAAAAATTAGAAAAAAGCAAAAATAAGTATAAAAAAAATAATAAGTATAAAAATAAGTATAAAAATAAGAACAAAACAAAAATAAGTATAAAAATAAGAATATGTATAAAAATAAGAAGAAAATAAGAATAAGTATAAAAATAAGTATAAAAATAAGAATGAAATAAAATAAGAATAAAACAAACAATATATAAAAATAAGTATAAAAATAAGAACAATACAAAAATAAGTGTAAAAATAAGAATAAGTATAAAAATAAGTATAAAAATAAGAACAAACAAAAATAAGTATAAAAATAAGAATAAGTATAAAAATAAGTATGAAAAAAGAATAAAACAAAAATAAGTATAAAAATAAGAATAAAAAAAGTATAAAAATAGGAATAAGTATAAAAATAAGTAAAAAATTAGAAAAAAGCAAAAATAAATATAAAAAAACAATAAGTATAAAAATAAGTATAAAAATAAGAACAAACAAAAATAAGTATAAAAATAAGAATAAGTATAAAAATAAGTATGAAAAAAAGAATAAAACAAAAATAAGTATAAAAATAAGAATAAAAAAGTATAAAAATAGGAATAAGTATAAAAATAAGTAAAAAATTAGAAAAAAGCAAAAATAAGTATAAAAAAAACAATAAGTATAAAAATAAGTATAAAAATAAGAACAAAACAAAAATAAGTATAAAAATAAGAATATGTATAAAAATATGAAGAAAACAAAAATAAGTATAAAAATAAGAATAAGTATAAAAATAAGTATAAAAATAAGAATGAAATAAAATAAGAATAAAACAAACAATATATAAAAATAAGTATAAAAATAGGAATAAGTATAAAAATAAGAACAATACAAAAATAAGTGTAAAAATAAGAATAAGTATAAAAATAAGTATAAAAATAAGTATGAAAAAAAGAATAAAACAAAAATAAGTATAAAAATAAGAATAAGTATAAAAATAAGAAGAAAACAAAAATAAGTATAAAAATAAGTATAAAAATAAGAATATGTATAAAAATAAGAAGAAAACAAAAATAAGTATAAAAATAAGAATAAGTATAAAAATAAATATAAAAATAAGAATGAAATAAAATAAGAATAAAACAAACAATATATAAAAATAAGTATAAAAATAGGAATAAGTATAAAAATAAGAACAGTACAAAAATAAGTGTAAAAATAAGAATAAGTATAAAAATAAGTATAAAAATAAGAACAAACAAAAATAAGTATAAAAATAAGAATAAGTATAAAAATAAGTATGAAAAAAAGAATAAAACAAAAATAAGTATAAAAATAAGAATAACAAAGTATAAAAATAGGAATAAGTATAAAAATAAGTAAAAAATTAGAAAAAAGCAAAAATAAGTATAAAAAAACAATAAGTATAAAAATAAGTATAAAAATAAGAACAAAACAAAAATAAGTATAAAAATAAGAATAAGTATAAAAATAAGTATAAAAATAAGAATAAGTATAAAAATAAGAATATGTATAAAAATAAGAAGAAAACAAAAATAGTTATAAAAATAAGAATATGTATAAAAATAAGAAGAAAACAAAAATAAGTATAAAAATAAGAATAAGTATAAAAATAAGTATAAAAATAAGAATAAAATAAAATAAGAATAAAACAAACAATATATAAAAATAAGTATAAAAATAGGAATAAGTATAAAAATAAGTATGAAAATAAGAATAAGTATAAAAATAAGTATGAAAAAAAGAATAAAACAAAAATAAGTATAAAAATAAGAATAAAAAAAGTATAAAAATAGGAATAAGTATAAAAATAAGTAAAAAATTAAAAAAAAGCAAAAATAAGTATAAAAAAAATAATAAGTATAAAAATAAGTATAAAAATAAGAACAAAACAAAAATAAGTATAAAAATAAGAATATGTATAAAAATAAGAAGAAAACAAAAATAAGAATAAGTATAAAAATAAGTATAAAAATAAGAATGAAATAAAATAAGAATAAAACAAACAATATATAAAAATAAGTATAAAAATAGGAATAAGTATAAAAATAAGAACAATAAAAAAATAAGTGTAAAAATAAGAATAAGTATAAAAATAAGTATAAAAATAAGAACAAACAAAAATAAGTATAAAAATAAGAATAAGTATAAAAATAAGTATGAAAAAAGAATAAAACAAAAATAAGTATAAAAATAAGAATAAAAAAAGTATAAAAATAGGAATAAGTATAAAAATAAGTAAAAAAATTAGAAAAAAGCAAAAATAAATATAAAAAAACAATAAGTATAAAAATAAGTATAAAAATAAGAACAAACAAAAATAAGTATAAAAATAAGAATAAGTATAAAAATAAGTATGAAAAAAAGAATAAAACAAAAATAAATATAAAAATAAGAATAAAAAAGTATAAAAATAGGAATAAGTATAAAAATAAGTAAAAAATTAGAAAAAAGCAAAAATAAGTATAAAAATAAGAATAAGTATAAAAAAAAGTATAAAAATAAGAACAAAACAAAAATAAGTATAAAAATAAGAATAAGTATAAAAATAAGAAGAAAACAAAAATAAGTATAAAAATAAGAATATGTATAAAAATAAGAAGAAAACAAAAATAGTTATAAAAATAAGAATATGTATAAAAATAAGAAGAAAACAAAAATAAGTATAAAAATAAGAATAAGTATAAAAATAAGAATAAAACAAACAATATATAAAAATAAGTATAAAAATAGGAATAAGTATAAAAATAAGTATAAAAATAAGAACAAACAAAAATAAGTATAAAAATAAGAATAAGTATAAAAATAAGTATGAAAAAAAGAATAAAACAAAAATAAGTATAAAAATAAGAATAAAAAAAGTATAAAAATAGGAATAAGTATAAAAATAAGTAAAAAATTAGAAAAAAGCAAAAATAAGTATAAAAAAAACAATAAGTATAAAAATAAGTATAAAAATAAGAACAAAACAAAAATAAGTATAAAAATAAGAATATGTATAAAAATAAGAACAATACAAAAATAAGTGTAAAAATAAGAATAAGTATAAAAATAAGTATAAAAATAAGTATAAAAATAAGATTAAGTATAAAAATAAGTATAAAAATAAGAATGAAATAAAATAAGAATAAAACAAACAATATATAAAAATAAGTATAAAAATAAGAATAAGTATAAAAATAAGTATAAAAAATATGAACAAACAAAAATAAGTATAAAAATAAGAATAAGTATAAAAATAAGTATGAAAAAAAGAATAAAACAAAAATAAGTATAAAAATAAGAATAAAAAAAGTATAAAAATAGGAATAAGTATAAAAATAAGTAAAAAATTAGAAAAAAGCAAAAATAAGTATAAAAAAAATAATAAGTATAAAAATAAGTATAAAAATAAGAACAAAACAAAAATAAGTATAAAAATAAGAATATGTATAAAAATAAGAAGAAAACAAAAATAAGAATAAGTATAAAAATAAGTATAAAAATAAGAATAAAATAAAATAAGAATAAAACAAACAATATATAAAAATAAGTATAAAAATAGGAATAAGTATAAAAATAAGAACAATACAAAAATAAGTGTAAAAATAAGAATAAGTATAAAAATAAGTATAAAAATAAGTATGAAAAAAAGAATAAAACAAAAATAAGTATAAAAATAAGAATAAGTATAAAAATAAGAAGAAAACAAAAATAAGTATAAAAATAAGAATATGTATAAAAATAAGAAGAAAACAAAAATAAGTATAAAAATAAGAATAAGTATAAAAATAAGTATAAAAATAAGAATGAAATAAAATAAGAATAAAACAAACAATATATAAAAATAAGTATAAAAATAGGAATAAGTATAAAAATAAGTATAAAAAAAAGAACAAACAAAAATAAGTATAAAAATAAGAATAAGTATAAAAATAAGTATGAAAAAAAGAATAAAACAAAAATAAGTATAAAAATAAGAATAAAAAAAGTATAAAAATAGGAATAAGTATAAAAATAAGTAAAAAATTAGAAAAAAGCAAAAATAAGTATAAAAAAAACAATAAGTATAAAAATAAGTATAAAAATAAGAACAAAACAAAAATAAGTATAAAAATAAGAATAAGTATAAAAATAAGAAGAAAACAAAAATAAGTATAAAAATAAGAATATGTATAAAAATAAGAAGAAAACAAAAATAGTTATAAAAATAAGAATATGTATAAAAATAAGAAGAAAACAAAAATAAGTATAAAAATAAGAATAAGTATAAAAATAAGTATAAAAATAAGTATGAAAAAAAGAATAAAACAAAAATAAGTATAAAAATAAGAATAAGTATAAAAATAAGTATAAAAATAAGAATGAAATAAAATAAGAATAAAACAAACAATATATAAAAATAAGTATAAAAATAGGAATAAGTATAAAAATAAGAACAATACAAAAATAAGTGTAAAAATAAGAATAAGTATAAAAATAAGTATAAAAATAAGAACAAACAAAAATAAGTATAAAAATAAGAATAAGTATAAAAATAAGTATGAAAAAAGAATAAAACAAAAATAAGTATAAAAATAAGAATAAAAAAAGTATAAAAATAGGAATAAGTATAAAAATAAGTAAAAAATTAGAAAAAAGCAAAAATAAATATAAAAAAACAATAAGTATAAAAATAAGTATAAAAATAAGAACAAACAAAAATAAGTATAAAAATAAGAATAAGTATAAAAATAAGTATGAAAAAAAGAATAAAACAAAAATAAGTATAAAAATAAGAATAAAAAAGTATAAAAATAGGAATAAGTATAAAAATAAGTAAAAAATTAGAAAAAAGCAAAAATAAGTATAAAAAAAACAATAAGTATAAAAATAAGTATAAAAATAAGAACAAAACAAAAATAAGTATAAAAATAAGAATATGTATAAAAATATGAAGAAAACAAAAATAAGTATAAAAATAAGAATAAGTATAAAAATAAGTATAAAAATAAGTATAAAAATAAGAATATGTATAAAAATAAGAAGAAAACAAAAATAAGTATAAAAATAAGAATAAGTATAAAAATAAATATAAAAATAAGAATGAAATAAAATAAGAATAAAACAAACAATATATAAAAATAAGTATAAAAATAGGAATAAGTATAAAAATAAGAACAGTACAAAAATAAGTGTAAAAATAAGAATAAGTATAAAAATAAGTATAAAAATAAGAACAAACAAAAATAAGTATAAAAATAAGAATAAGTATAAAAATAAGTATGAAAAAAAGAATAAAACAAAAATAAGTATAAAAATAAGAATAACAAAGTATAAAAATAGGAATAAGTATAAAAATAAGTAAAAAATTAGAAAAAAGCAAAAATAAGTATAAAAAAACAATAAGTATACAAATAAGTATAAAAATAAGAACAAAACAAAAATAAGTATAAAAATAAGAATAAGTATAAAAATAAGAAGAAAACAAAAATAAGTATAAAAATAAGAATATGTATAAAAATAAGAAGAAAACAAAAATAGTCATAAAAATAAGAATATGTATAAAAATAAGAAGAAAACAAAAATAAGTATAAAAATAAGAATAAGTATAAAAATAAGTATAAAAATAAGAATAAAATAAAATAAGAATAAAACAAACAATATATAAAAATAAGTATAAAAATAGGAATAAGTATAAAAATAAGTATAAAAATAAGAATAAGTATAAAAATAAGTATGAAAAAAAGAATAAAACAAAAATAAGTATAAAAATAAGAATAAAAAAGTATAAAAATAGGAATAAGTATAAAAATAAGTAAAAAATTAGAAAAAAGCAAAAATAAGTATAAAAAAAATAATAAGTATAAAAATAAGTATAAAAATAAGAACAAAACAAAAATAAGTATAAAAATAAGAATATGTATAAAAATAAGAAGAAAACAAAAATAAGAATAAGTATAAAAATAAGTATAAAAATAAGAATGAAATAAAATAAGAATAAAACAAACAATATATAAAAATAAGTATAAAAATAGGAATAAGTATAAAAATAAGAACAATACAAAAATAAGTATAAAAATAAGAATAAGTATAAAAATAAGTATGAAAAAAGAATAAAACAAAAATAAGAATAAAAAAAGTATAAAAATAGGAATAAGTATAAAAATAAGTAAAAAAATTAGAAAAAAACAAAAATAAATATAAAAAAACAATAAGTATAAAAATAAGTATAAAAATAAGAACAAACAAAAATAAGTATAAAAATAAGAATAAGTATAAAAATAAGTATGAAAAAAAGAATAAAACAAAAATAAGTATAAAAATAAGAATAAAAAAGTATAAAAATAGGAATAAGTATAAAAATAAGTAAAAAATTAGAAAAAAGCAAAAATAAGTATAAAAAAAACAATAAGTATAAAAATAAGTATAAAAATAAGAACAAACAAAAATAAGTATAAAAATAAAAATAAGTATAAAAATAAGTATGAAAAAAAGAATAAAACAAAAATAAGTATAAAAATAAGAATAAAAAAGTATAAAAATAGGAATAAGTATAAAAATAAGTAAAAAATTAGAAAAAAGCAAAAATAAGTATAAAAAAACAATAAGTATAAAAATAAGTATAAAAATAAGAACAAAACAAAAATAAGTATAAAAATAAGAATAAGTATAAAAATAAGAAGAAAACAAAAATAAGTATAAAAATAAGAATATGTATAAAAATAAGAAGAAAACAAAAATAGTTATAAAAATAAGAATATGTATAAAAATAAGAAGAAAACAAAAATAAGTATAAAAATAAGAATAAGTATAAAAATAAGTATAAAAATAAGAATAAAATAAAATAAGAATAAAACAAACAATATATAAAAATAAGTATAAAAATAATGATAAGTATAAAAATAAGTATAAAAATAAGAATAAGTATAAAAATAAGTATGAAAAAAGAATAAAACAAAAATAAGTATAAAAATAAGAATAAAAAAAGTATAAAAATAGGAATAAGTATAAAAATAAGTAAAAAATTAGAAAAAAGCAAAAATAAATATAAAAAAACAATAAGTATAAAAATAAGTATAAAAATAAGAACAAACAAAAATAAGTATAAAAATAAGAATATGTATAAAAATATGAAGAAAACAAAAATAAGTATAAAAATAAGAATAAGTATAAAAATAAGTATAAAAATAAGAACAAAACAAAAATAAGTATAAAAATAAGAATAAGTATAAAAATAAGAAGAAAACAAAAATAAGTATAAAAATAAGAATATGTATAAAAATAAGAAGAAAACAAAAATAAGTATAAAAATAAGAATAAGTATAAAAATAAGAATAAAACAAACAATATATAAAAATAAGTATAAAAATAGGAATAAGTATAAAAATAAGTATAAAAATAAGAACAAACAAAAATAAGTATAAAAATAAGAATAAGTATAAAAATAAGTATGAAAAAAAGAATAAAACAAAAATAAGTATAAAAATAAGAATAAAAAAAGTATAAAAATAGGAATAAGTATAAAAATAAGTAAAAAATTAGAAAAAAGCAAAAATAAATATAAAAAAAATAATAAGTATAAAAATAAGTATAAAAATAAGAACAAAACAAAAATAAGTATAAAAATAAGAATATGTATAAAAATAAGAAGAAAATAAGAATAAGTATAAAAATAAGTATAAAAATAAGAATGAAATAAAATAAGAATAAAACAAACAATATATAAAAATAAGTATAAAAATAAGAACAATACAAAAATAAGTGTAAAAATAAGAATAAGTATAAAAATAAGTATAAAAATAAGAACAAACAAAAATAAGTATAAAAATAAGAATAAGTATAAAAATAAGTATGAAAAAAGAATAAAACAAAAATAAGTATAAAAATAAGAATAAAAAAAGTATAAAAATAGGAATAAGTATAAAAATAAGTAAAAAATTAGAAAAAAGCAAAAATAAATATAAAAAAACAATAAGTATAAAAATAAGTATAAAAATAAGAACAAACAAAAATAAGTATAAAAATAAGAATAAGTATAAAAATAAGTATGAAAAAAAGAATAAAACAAAAATAAGTATAAAAATAAGAATAAAAAAGTATAAAAATAGGAATAAGTATAAAAATAAGTAAAAAATTAGAAAAAAGCAAAAATAAGTATAAAAAAAATAATAAGTATAAAAATAAGTATAAAAATAAGAACAAAACAAAAATAAGTATAAAAATAAGAATATGTATAAAAATAAGAAGAAAATAAGAATAAGTATAAAAATAAGTATAAAAATAAGAATGAAATAAAATAAGAATAAAACAAACAATATATAAAAATAAGTATAAAAATAAGAACAATACAAAAATAAGTGTAAAAATAAGAATAAGTATAAAAATGAGTATAAAAATAAGAACAAACAAAAATAAGTATAAAAATAAGAATAAGTATAAAAATAAGTATGAAAAAAGAATAAAACAAAAATAAGTATAAAAATAAGAATAAAAAAAGTATAAAAATAGGAATAAGTATAAAAATAAGTAAAAAATTAGAAAAAAGCAAAAATAAATATAAAAAAACAATAAGTATAAAAATAAGTATAAAAATAAGAACAAACAAAAATAAGTATAAAAATAAGAATAAGTATAAAAATAAGTATGAAAAAAAGAATAAAACAAAAATAAGTATAAAAATAAGAATAAAAAAGTATAAAAATAGGAATAAGTATAAAAATAAGTAAAAAATTAGAAAAAAGCAAAAATAAGTATAAAAAAAACAATAAGTATAAAAATAAGTATAAAAATAAGAACAAAACAAAAATAAGTATAAAAATAAGAATATGTATAAAAATATGAAGAAAACAAAAATAAGTATAAAAATAAGAATAAGTATAAAAATAAGTATAAAAATAAGAATGAAATAAAATAAGAATAAAACAAACAATATATAAAAATAAGTATAAAAATAGGAATAAGTATAAAAATAAGAACAATACAAAAATAAGTGTAAAAATAAGAATAAGTATAAAAATAAGTATAAAAATAAGTATGAAAAAAAGAATAAAACAAAAATAAGTATAAAAATAAGAATAAGTATAAAAATAAGAAGAAAACAAAAATAAGTATAAAAATAAGTATAAAAATAAGAATATGTATAAAAATAAGAAGAAAACAAAAATAAGTATAAAAATAAGAATAAGTATAAAAATAAATATAAAAATAAGAATGAAATAAAATAAGAATAAAACAAACAATATATAAAAATAAGTATAAAAATAGGAATAAGTATAAAAATAAGAACAGTACAAAAATAAGTGTAAAAATAAGAATAAGTATAAAAATAAGTATAAAAATAAGAACAAACAAAAATAAGTATAAAAATAAGAATAAGTATAAAAATAAGAAGAAAACAAAAATAAGTATAAAAATAAGAATATGTATAAAAATAAGAAGAAAACAAAAATAGTTATAAAAAATAAGAATATGTATAAAAATAAGAAGAAAACAAAAATAAGTATAAAAATAAGAATAAGTATAAAAATAAGTATAAAAATAAGAATAAAATAAAATAAGAATAAAACAAACAATATATAAAAATAAGTATAAAAATAGGAATAAGTATAAAAATAAGTATGAAAATAAGAATAAGTATAAAAATAAGTATGAAAAAAAGAATAAAACAAAAATAAGTATAAAAATAAGAATAAAAAAAGTATAAAAATAGGAATAAGTATAAAAATAAGTAAAAAATTAGAAAAAAGCAAAAATAAGTATAAAAAAAATAATAAGTATAAAAATAAGTATAAAAATAAGAACAAAACAAAAATAAGTATAAAAATAAGAATATGTATAAAAATAAGAAGAAAACAAAAATAAGAATAAGTATAAAAATAAGTATAAAAATAAGAATGAAATAAAATAAGAATAAAACAAACAATATATAAAAATAAGTATAAAAATAGGAATAAGTATAAAAATAAGAACAATACAAAAATAAGTGTAAAAATAAGAATAAGTATAAAAATAAGTATAAAAATAAGAACAAACAAAAATAAGTATAAAAATAAGAATAAGTATAAAAATAAGTATGAAAAAAGAATAAAACAAAAATAAGTATAAAAATAAGAATAAAAAAAGTATAAAAATAGGAATAAGTATAAAAATAAGTAAAAAAATTAGAAAAAAGCAAAAATAAATATAAAAAAACAATAAGTATAAAAATAAGTATAAAAATAAGAACAAACAAAAATAAGTATAAAAATAAGAATAAGTTTAAAAATAAGTATGAAAAAAAGAATAAAACAAAAATAAATATAAAAATAAGAATAAAAAAGTATAAAAATAGGAATAAGTATAAAAATAAGTAAAAAATTAGAAAAAAGCAAAAATAAGTATAAAAATAAGAATAAGTATAAAAAAAAGTATAAAAATAAGAACAAAACAAAAATAAGTATAAAAATAAGAATAAGTATAAAAATAAGAAGAAAACAAAAATAAGTATAAAAATAAGAATATGTATAAAAATAAGAAGAAAACAAAAATAAGTATAAAAATAAGAATAAGTATAAAAATAAGAATAAAACAAACAATATATAAAAATAAGTATAAAAATAGGAATAAGTATAAAAATAAGTATAAAAATAAGAACAAACAAAAATAAGTATAAAAATAAGAATAAGTATAAAAATAAGTATGAAAAAAAGAATAAAACAAAAATAAGTATAAAAATAAGAATAAAAAAAGTATAAAAATAGGAATAAGTATAAAAATAAGTAAAAAATTAGAAAAAAGCAAAAATAAGTATAAAAAAAATAATAAGTATAAAAATAAGTATAAAAATAAGAACAAAACAAAAATAAGTATAAAAATAAGAATATGTATAAAAATAAGAAGAAAACAAAAATAAGAATAAGTATAAAAATAAGTATAAAAATAAGAATGAAATAAAATAAGAATAAAACAAACAATATATAAAAATAAGTATAAAAATAGGAATAAGTATAAAAATAAGAACAATACAAAAATAAGTGTAAAAATAAGAATAAGTATAAAAATAAGAACAAACAAAAATAAGTATAAAAATAAGAATAAGTATAAAAATAAGTATGAAAAAAGAATAAAACAAAAATAAGTATAAAAATAAGAATAAAAAAAGTATAAAAATAGGAATAAGTATAAAAATAAGTAAAAAAATTAGAAAAAAGCAAAAATAAATATAAAAAAACAATAAGTATAAAAATAAGTATAAAAATAAGAACAAACAAAAATAAGTATAAAAATAAGAATAAGTATAAAAATAAGTATGAAAAAAAGAATAAAACAAAAATAAGTATAAAAATAAGAATAAAAAAGTATAAAAATAGGAATAAGTATAAAAATAAGTAAAAAATTAGAAAAAAGCAAAAATAAGTATAAAAAAAACAATAAGTATAAAAATAAGTATAAAAATAAGAACAAAACAAAAATAAGTATAAAAATAAGAATATGTATAAAAATATGAAGAAAACAAAAATAAGTATAAAAATAAGAATAAGTATAAAAATATGTATAAAAATAAGAATGAAATAAAATAAGAATAAAACAAACAATATATAAAAATAAGTATAAAAATAAGAATAAGTATAAAAATATGTATAAAAATAAGAATGAAATAAAATAAGAATAAAACAAACAATATATAAAAATAAGTATAAAAATAGGAATAAGTATAAAAATAAGAACAATACAAAAATAAGTGTAAAAATAAGAATAAGTATAAAAATAAGTATAAAAATAAGTATAAAAATAAGATTAAGTATAAAAATAAGTATAAAAATAAGAATGAAATAAAATAAGAATAAAACAAACAATATATAAAAATAAGTATAAAAATAGGAATAAGTATAAAAATAAGAACAGTACAAAAATAAGTGTAAAAAAAAGAATAAGTATAAAAATAAGTATAAAAATAAGAACAAACAAAAATAAGTATAAAAATAAGAATAAGTATAAAAATAAGTATAAAAAAAAGAATAAAACAAAAATAAGTATAAAAATAAGTATAAAAAAGTATAAAAATAGGAATAAGTATAAAAATAAGTAAAAAATTAGAAAAAAGCAAAAATAAGTATAAAAAAAACAATAAGTATAAAAATAAGTATAAAAATAAGAACAAAACAAAAATAAGTATAAAAATAAGAATATGTATAAAAATATGAAGAAAACAAAAATAAGTATAAAAATAAGTATAAAAATAAGAATATGTATAAAAATAAGAAGAAAACAAAAATAAGTATAAAAATAAGTATAAAAATAAGAATATGTATAAAAATAAGAAGAAAACAAAAATAAGTATAAAAATAAGAATCTGTATAAAAATATGAAGAAAACAAAAATAAGTATAAAAATAAGTATAAAAATAAGAATATGTATAAAAATAAGAAGAAAACAAAAATAAGTATAAAAATAAGAATCTGTATAAAAATATGAAGAAAACAAAAATAAGTATAAAAATAAGTATAAAAATAAGAATATGTATAAAAATAAGAAGAAAACAAAAATAAGTATAAAAATAAGAATAAAAATAGGAATAAGTATAAAAATAAGAACAAAACAAAAATAAGTGTAAAAATAAGAATAAGTATAAAAATAAGTATAAAAATAAGAACAAACAAAAATAAGTATAAAAATAAGAATAAGTATAAAAATAAGTATGAAAAAAAGAATAAAACAAAAATAAGTATAAAAATAAGAATAAAAAAAGTATAAAAATAGGAATAAGTATAAAAATAAGTAAAAAATTAGAAAAAAGCAAAAATAAGTATAAAAAAAAAAATAAGTATAAAAATAAGTATAAAAATAAGAATAAGTACAAAAATAAGAAGAAAACAAAAATAAGTATAAAAATAAGTATAAAAATAAGATTAAGTATAAAAATAAGTATAAAAATAAGAATGAAATAAAATAAGAATAAAACAAACAATATATAAAAATAAGTATAAAAATAGGAATAAGTATAAAAATAAGAACAGTACAAAAATAAGTGTAAAAAAAAGAATAAGTATAAAAATAAGTATAAAAATAAGAACAAACAAAAATAAGTATAAAAATAAGAATAAGTATAAAAATAAGTATGAAAAAAAGAATAAAACAAAAATAAGTATAAAAATAAGAATAAGTATAAAAATAAGAAGAAAACAAAAATAAGTATAAAAATAAGTATAAAAATAAGAATATGTATAAAAATAAGAAGAAAACAAAAATAAGTATAAAAATAAGAATAAGTATAAAAATAAGTATAAAAATAAGAATGAAATAAAATAAGAATAAAACAAACAATATATAAAAATAAGTATAAAAATAGGAATAAGTATAAAAATAAGAACAGTACAAAAATAAGTGTAAAAATAAGAATAAGTATAAAAATAAGTATAAAAATAAGAACAAACAAAAATAAGTATAAAAATAAGAATAAGTATAAAAATAAGTATGAAAAAAAGAATAAAACAAAAATAAGTATAAAAATAAGAATAACAAAGTATAAAAATAGGAATAAGTATAAAAATAAGTAAAAAATTAGAAAAAAGCAAAAATAAGTATAAAAAAACAATAAGTATAAAAATAAGTATAAAAATAAGAACAAAACAAAAATAAGTATAAAAATAAGGATAAGTATAAAAATAAGAAGAAAACAAAAATAAGTATAAAAATAAGAATATGTATAAAAATAAGAAGAAAACAAAAATAGTTATAAAAATAAGAATATGTATAAAAATAAGAAGAAAACAAAAATAAGTATAAAAATAAGAATAAGTATAAAAATAAGTATAAAAATAAGAATAAAATAAAATAAGAATAAAACAAACAATATATAAAAATAAGTATAAAAATAGGAATAAGTATAAAAATAAGTATAAAAATAAGAACAAACAAAAATAAGTATAAAAATAAGTATGAAAAAAAGAATAAAACAAAAATAAGTATAAAAATAAGAATAAAAAAAGTATAAAAATAGGAATAAGTATAAAAATAAGTAAAAAATTAGAAAAAAGCAAAAATAAGTATAAAAAAAATAATAAGTATAAAAATAAGAACAAAACAAAAATAAGTATAAAAATAAGAATATGTATAAAAATAAGAAGAAAACAAAAATAAGAATAAGTATAAAAATAAGTATAAAAATAAGAATGAAATAAAATAAGAATAAAACAAACAATATATAAAAATAAGTATAAAAATAGGAATAAGTATAAAAATAAGAACAATACAAAAATAAGTGTAAAAATAAGAATAAGTATAAAAATAAGTATAAAAATAAGAACAAACAAAAATAAGTATAAAAATAAGAATAAGTATAAAAACTAGTATGAAAAAAGAATAAAACAAAAATAAGTATAAAAATAAGAATAAAAAAAGTATAAAAATAGGAATAAGTATAAAAATAAGTAAAAAATTAGAAAAAAGCAAAAATAAATATAAAAAACAATAAGTATAAAAATAAGTATAAAAATAAGAACAAACAAAAATAAGTATAAAAATAAGAATAAGTATAAAAATAAGAAGAAAACAAAAATAAGTATAAAAATTAGAATATGTATAAAAATAAGAAGAAAACAAAAATAGTTATAAAAATAAGAATATGTATAAAAATAAGAAGAAAACAAAAATAAGTATAAAAATAAGAACAATACAAAAATAAGTGTAAAAATAAGAATAAGTATAAAAATAAGTATAAAAATAAGAACAAACAAAAATAAGTATAAAAATAAGAATAAGTATAAAAATAAGTATGAAAAAAGAATAAAACAAAAATAAGTATAAAAATAAGAATAAAAAAAGTATAAAAATAGGAATAAGTATAAAAATAAGAATATGTATAAAAATAAGAAGAAAACAAAAATAAGAATAAGTATAAAAATAAGTATAAAAATAAGAATAAAATAAAATAAGAATAAAACAAACAATATATAAAAATAAGTATAAAAATAGGAATAAGTATAAAAATAAGAACAATACAAAAATAAGTGTAAAAATAAGAATAAGTATAAAAATAAGTATAAAAATAAGTATGAAAAAAAGAATAAAACAAAAATAAGTATAAAAATAAGAATATGTATAAAAATATGAAGAAAACAAAAATAAGTATAAAAATAAGAATAAGTATAAAAATAAGTATAAAAATAAGAACAAAACAAAAATAAGTATAAAAATAAGAATAAGTATAAAAATAAGAAGAAAACAAAAATAAGTATAAAAATTAGAATATGTATAAAAATAAGAAGAAAACAAAAATAGTTATAAAAATAAGAATATGTATAAAAATAAGAAGAAAACAAAAATAAGTATAAAAATAAGAACAAACAAAAATAAGTATAAAAATAAGAATAAGTATAAAAATAAGTATGAAAAAAAGAATAAAACAAAAATAAGTATAAAAATAAAAATAAAAAAAGTATAAAAATAGGAATAAGTATAAAAATAAGTAAAAAATTAGAAAAAAGCAAAAATAAGTATAAAAAAAACAATAAGTATAAAAATAAGTATAAAAATAAGAACAAAACAAAAATAAGTATAAAAATAAGAATATGTATAAAAATAAGAAGAAAACAAAAATAAGTATAAAAATAAGAATAAGTATAAAAATATGTATAAAAATAAGAATGAAATAAAATAAGAATAAAACAAACAATATATAAAAATAAGTATAAAAATAGGAATAAGTATAAAAATAAGAACAATACAAAAATAAGTGTAAAAATAAGAATAAGTATAAAAATAAGTATAAAAATAAGAACAAACAAAAATAAGTATAAAAATAAGAATAAGTATAAAAATAAGTATGAAAAAAGAATAAAACAAAAATAAGTATAAAAATAAGAATAAAAAAAGTATAAAAATAGGAATAAGTATAAAAATAAGTAAAAAATTAGAAAAAAGCAAAAATAAATATAAAAAAAACAATAAGTATAAAAATAAGTATAAAAATAAGAACAAAACAAAAATAAGTATAAAAATAAGAATAAGTATAAAAATAAGAAGAAAACAAATATAAGTATAAAAATAAGTATAAAAATAAGAATATGTATAAAAAAAAGAAGAAAACAAAAATAAGTATAAAAATAAGAATAAGTATAAAAATATGTATAAAAATAAGAATGAAATAAAATAAGAATAAAACAAACAATATATAAAAATAAGTATAAAAATAGGAATAACTATAAAAATAAGAACAATACAAAAATAAGTGTAAAAATAAGAATAAGTATAAAAATAAGTATAAAAAATATGAACAAACAAAAATAAGTATAAAAATAAGAATAAAAAAAGTATAAAAGTATATAATAAGTAATAAGTATATTTAATTTAATTTAATTTAATAAGTATATTTTTATACTTATTATTTTTTTTATACTTATTTTTGCTTTTTTCTAATTTTTTACTTATTTTTATACTTATTCCTAAGTATAAAAATAAGTATAAAAATAAGAACAAAACAAAAATAAGTATAAAAATAAGAATATGTATAAAAATAAGAAGAAAACAAAAATAAGAATAAGTATAAAAATAAGTATAAAAATAAGAATAAAATAAAATAAGAATAAAACAAACAATATATAAAAATAAGTATAAAAATAGGAATAAGTATAAAAATAAGAACAATACAAAAATAAGTGTAAAAATAAGAATAAGTATAAAAATAAGTATAAAAATAAGAACAAACAAAAATAAGTATAAAAATAAGAATAAGTATAAAAATAAGTATGAAAAAAGGATAAAACAAAAATAAATATAAAAATAAGAATAAAAAAGTATAAAAATAGGAATAAGTATAAAAATAAGTAAAAAATTAGAAAAAAGCAAAAATAAGTATAAAAAAAACAATAAGTATAAAAATAAGTATAAAAATAAGAACAAAACAAAAATAAGTATAAAAATAAGAATATGTATAAAAATATGAAGAAAACAAAAATAAGTATAAAAATAAGAATAAGTATAAAAATAAGTATAAAAATAAGTATGAAAAAAAGAATAAAACAAAAATAAGTATAAAAATAAGAATAAAAAAAGTATAAAAATAGGAATAAGTATAAAAATAAGTAAAAAATTAGAAAAAAGCAAAAATAAGTATAAAAAAAACAATAAGTATAAAAATAAGTATAAAAATAAGAATAAGTATAAAAATAAGAAGAAAACAAAAATAAGTATAAAAATAAGTATAAAAATAAGAATATGTATAAAAATAAGTAAAAAAATAAGAATGAAATAAAATAAGAATAAAACAAACAATATATAAAAATAAGTATAAAAATAGGAATAAGTATAAAAATAAGAACAGTACAAAAATAAGTGTAAAAATAAGAATAAGTATAAAAATAAGTATAAAAATAAGAACAAACAAAAATAAGTATAAAAATAAGAATAAGTATAAAAATAAGTATGAAAAAAAGAATAAAACAAAAATAAGTATAAAAATAAGAATAAAAAAGTATAAAAATAGGAAGAAGTATAAAAATAAGTAAAAAATTAGAAAAAAGCAAAAATAAGTATAAAAAAAACAATAAGTATAAAAATAAGTATAAAAATAAGAATATGTATAAAAATAAGAAGAAAACAAAAATAAGTATAAAAATAAGTATAAAAATAAGAATATGTATAAAAATAAGAAGAAAACAAAAATAAGTATAAAAATAAGAATCTGTATAAAAATATGAAGAAAACAAAAATAAGTATAAAAATAAGTATAAAAATAAGAATATGTATAAAAATAAGAAGAAAACAAAAATAATTATAAAAATAAGAATCTGTATAAAAATATGAAGAAAACAAAAATAAGTATAAAAATAAGTATAAAAATAAGAATATGTATAAAAATAAGAAGAAAACAAAAATAAGTATAAAAATAAGTATAAAAATAAGAATATGTATAAAAATAAGAAGAAAACAAAAATAAGTATAAGAATAAGTATAAAAATAAGTATAAAAATAAGAATGAAATAAAATAAGAATAAAACAAACAATATATAAAAATAAGAATAAAAATAGGAATAAGTATAAAAATAAGAACAAAACAAAAATAAGTGTAAAAATAAGAATAAGTATAAAAATAAGTATAAAAATAAGAACAAACAAAAATAAGTATAAAAATAAGAATAAGTATAAAAATAAGTATGAAAAAAAGAATAAAACAAAAATAAGTATAAAAATAAGAATAAAAAAAGTATAAAAATAGGAATAAGTATAAAAATAAGTAAAAAATTAGAAAAAAGCAAAAATAAGTATAAAAAAAAAATAAGTATAAAAATAAGTATAAAAATAAGAATAAGTACAAAAATAAGAAGAAAACAAAAATAAGTATAAAAATAAGTATAAAAATAAGATTAAGTATAAAAATAAGTATAAAAATAAGAATGAAATAAAATAAGAATAAAACAAACAATATATAAAAATAAGTATAAAAATAGGAATAAGTATAAAAATAAGAACAGTACAAAAATAAGTGTAAAAAAAAGAATAAGTATAAAAATAAGTATAAAAATAAGAACAAACAAAAATAAGTATAAAAATAAGAATAAGTATAAAAATAAGTATGAAAAAAAGAATAAAACAAAAATAAGTATAAAAATAAGAATAAGTATAAAAATAAGAAGAAAACAAAAATAAGTATAAAAATAAGTATAAAAATAAGAATATGTATAAAAATAAGAAGAAAACAAAAATAAGTATAAAAATAAGAATAAGTATAAAAATAAGTATAAAAATAAGAATGAAATAAAATAAGAATAAAACAAACAATATATAAAAATAAGTATAAAAATAGGAATAAGTATAAAAATAAGAACAGTACAAAAATAAGTGTAAAAATAAGAATAAGTATAAAAATAAGTATAAAAATAAGAACAAACAAAAATAAGTATAAAAATAAGAATAAGTATAAAAATAAGTATGAAAAAAAGAATAAAACAAAAATAAGTATAAAAATAAGGATAAGTATAAAAATAAGAAGAAAACAAAAATAAGTATAAAAATAAGAATATGTATAAAAATAAGAAGAAAACAAAAATAGTTATAAAAATAAGAATATGTATAAAAATAAGAAGAAAACAAAAATAAGTATAAAAATAAGAATAAGTATAAAAATAAGTATAAAAATAAGAATAAAATAAAATAAGAATAAAACAAACAATATATAAAAATAAGTATAAAAATAGGAATAAGTATAAAAATAAGTATAAAAATAAGAACAAACAAAAATAAGTATAAAAATAAGTATGAAAAAAAGAATAAAACAAAAATAAGTATAAAAATAAGAATAAAAAAAGTATAAAAATAGGAATAAGTATAAAAATAAGTAAAAAATTAGAAAAAAGCAAAAATAAGTATAAAAAAAATAATAAGTATAAAAATAAGAACAAAACAAAAATAAGTATAAAAATAAGAATATGTATAAAAATAAGAAGAAAACAAAAATAAGAATAAGTATAAAAATAAGTATAAAAATAAGAATGAAATAAAATAAGAATAAAACAAACAATATATAAAAATAAGTATAAAAATAGGAATAAGTATAAAAATAAGAATAAGTATAAAAACTAGTATGAAAAAAGAATAAAACAAAAATAAGTATAAAAATAAGAATAAAAAAAGTATAAAAATAGGAATAAGTATAAAAATAAGTAAAAAATTAGAAAAAAGCAAAAATAAATATAAAAAACAATAAGTATAAAAATAAGTATAAAAATAAGAACAAACAAAAATAAGTATAAAAATAAGAATAAGTATAAAAATAAGTATGAAAAAAAGAATAAAACAAAAATAAGTATAAAAATAAGAATAAAAAAGTATAAAAATAGGAATAAGTATAAAAATAAGTAAAAAATTAGAAAAAAGCAAAAATAAGTATAAAAAAAACAATAAGTATAAAAATAAGTATAAAAATAAGAACAAAACAAAAAAAGGTATAAAAATAAGAATATGTATAAAAATATGAAGAAAACAAAAATAAGTATAAAAATAAGAATAAGTATAAAAATAAGAAGAAAACAAAAATAAGTATAAAAATTAGAATATGTATAAAAATAAGAAGAAAACAAAAATAGTTATAAAAATAATAATATGTATAAAAATAAGAAGAAAACAAAAATAAGTATAAAAATAAGAATAAGTATAAAAATAAGTATAAAAATAAGAATAAAATAAAATAAGAATAAAACAAACAATATATAAAAATAAGTATAAAAATAGGAATAAGTATAAAAATAAGAACAATACAAAAATAAGTGTAAAAATAAGAATAAGTATAAAAATAAGTATAAAAATAAGAACAAACAAAAATAAGTATAAAAATAAGAATAAGTATAAAAATAAGTATGAAAAAAGAATAAAACAAAAATAAGTATAAAAATAAGAATAAAAAAAGTATAAAAATAGGAATAAGTATAAAAATAAGTAAAAAATTAGAAAAAAGCAAAAATAAGTATAAAAAAAACAATAAGTATAAAAATAAGTATAAAAATAAGAACAAAACAAAAATAAGTATAAAAATAAGAATATGTATAAAAATATGAAGAAAACAAAAATAAGTATAAAAATAAGAATAAGTATAAAAATAAGTATAAAAATAAGAACAAAACAAAAATAAGTATAAAAATAAGAATAAGTATAAAAATAAGAAGAAAACAAAAATAAGTATAAAAATTAGAATATGTATAAAAATAAGAAGAAAACAAAAATAGTTATAAAAATAAGAATATGTATAAAAATAAGAAGAAAACAAAAATAAGTATAAAAATAAGAATAAGTATAAAAATAAGTATAAAAATAAGAATAAAATAAAATAAGAATAAAACAAACAATATATAAAAATAAGTATAAAAATAGGAATAAGTATAAAAATAAGTATAAAAATAAGAACAAACAAAAATAAGTATAAAAATAAGAATAAGTATAAAAATAAGTATGAAAAAAAGAATAAAACAAAAATAAGTATAAAAATAAGAATAAAAAAAGTATAAAAATAGGAATAAGTATAAAAATAAGTATAAAAATAAGAACAAAACAAAAATAAGTATAAAAATAAGAATATGTATAAAAATAAGAAGAAAACAAAAATAAGTATAAAAATAAGAATAAGTATAAAAATATGTATAAAAATAAGAATGAAATAAAATAAGAATAAAACAAACAATATATAAAAATAAGTATAAAAATAATAATAAGTATAAAAATAAGAACAATACAAAAATAAGTGTAAAAATAAGAATAAGTATAAAAATAAGTATAAAAATAAGAACAAAACAAAAATAAGTATAAAAATAAGAATAAGTATAAAAATAAGAAGAAAACAAAAATAAGTATAAAAATAAGAATAAGTATAAAAATATGTATAAAAATAAGAATGAAATAAAATAAGAATAAAACAAACAATATATAAAAATAAGTATAAAAATAGGAATAACTATAAAAATAAGAACAATACAAAAATAAGTGTAAAAATAAGAATAAGTATAAAAATAAGTATAAAAAAATATGAACAAACAAAAATAAGTATAAAAATAAGAATAAGTATAAAAATAAGTATGAAAAAAAGAATAAAACAAAAATAAGTATAAAAATAAGAATAAAAAAAGTATAAAAATAGGAATAAGTATAAAAATAAGTAAAAAATTAGAAAAAAGCAAAAATAAGTATAAAAAAAATAATAAGTATAAAAATAAGTATAAAAATAAGAACAAAACAAAAATAAGTATAAAAATAAGAATATGTATAAAAATAAGAAGAAAACAAAAATAAGAATAAGTATAAAAATAAGTATAAAAATAAGAATAAAATAAAATAAGAATAAAACAAACAATATATAAAAATAAGTATAAAAATAAGAACAATACAAAAATAAGTGTAAAAATAAGAATAAGTATAAAAATAAGTATAAAAATAAGTATGAAAAAAAGAATAAAACAAAAATAAGTATAAAAATAAGAATATGTATAAAAATATGAAGAAAACAAAAATAAGTATAAAAATAAGAATAAGTATAAAAATAAGTATAAAAATAAGAACAAAACAAAAATAAGTATAAAAATAAGAATAAGTATAAAAATAAGAAGAAAACAAAAATAAGTATAAAAATTAGAATATGTATAAAAATAAGAAGAAAACAAAAATAGTTATAAAAATAAGAATATGTATAAAAATAAGAAGAAAACAAAAATAAGTATAAAAATAAGAATAAGTATAAAAATAAGTATAAAAATAAGAATAAAATAAAATAAGAATAAAACAAACAATATATAAAAATAAGTATAAAAATAGGAATAAGTATAAAAATAAGTATAAAAATAAGAACAAAACAAAAATAAGTATAAAAATAAGAATATGTATAAAAATATGAAGAAAACAAAAATAAGTATAAAAATAAGAATAAGTATAAAAATAAGTATAAAAATAAGAACAAAACAAAAATAAGTATAAAAATAAGAATAAGTATAAAAATAAGAAGAAAACAAAAATAAGTATAAAAATTAGAATATGTATAAAAATAAGAAGAAAACAATAATAGTTATAAAAATAAGAATATGTATAAAAATAAGAAGAAAACAAAAATAAGTATAAAAATAAGAATAAGTATAAAAATAAGTATAAAAATAAGAATAAAATAAAATAAGAATAAAACAAACAATATATAAAAATAAGTGTAAAAATAAGAATAAGTATAAAAATAAGTATAAAAAAATATGAACAAACAAAAATAAGTATAAAAATAAGAATAAGTATAAAAATAAGTATGAAAAAAAGAATAAAACAAAAATAAGTATAAAAATAAGAATAAAAAAAGTATAAAAATAGGAATAAGTATAAAAATAAGTAAAAAATTAGAAAAAAGCAAAAATAAGTATAAAAAAAAAAATAAGTATAAAAATAAGTATAAAAATAAGAACAAAACAAAAATAAGTATAAAAATAAGAATATGTATAAAAATAAGAAGAAAACAAAAATAAGAATAAGTATAAAAATAAGTATAAAAATAAGAATAAAATAAAATAAGAATAAAACAAACAATATATAAAAATAAGTATAAAAATAGGAATAAGTATAAAAATAAGAACAATACAAAAATAAGTGTAAAAATAAGAATAAGTATAAAAATAAGTATAAAAATAAGTATGAAAAAAAGAATAAAACAAAAATAAGTATAAAAATAAGAATATGTATAAAAATATGAAGAAAACAAAAATAAGTATAAAAATAAGAATAAGTATAAAAATAAGTATAAAAATAAGAACAAAACAAAAATAAGTATAAAAATAAGAATAAGTATAAAAATAAGAAGAAAACAAAAATAAGTATAAAAATTAGAATATGTATAAAAATAAGAAGAAAACAAAAATAGTTATAAAAATAAGAATATGTATAAAAATAAGAAGAAAACAAAAATAAGTATAAAAATAAGAATAAGTATAAAAATAAGTATAAAAATAAGAATAAAATAAAATAAGAATAAAACAAACAATATATAAAAATAAGTATAAAAATAGGAATAAGTATAAAAATAAGTATAAAAATAAGAACAAAACAAAAATAAGTATAAAAATAAGAATATGTATAAAAATATGAAGAAAACAAAAATAAGTATAAAAATAAGAATAAGTATAAAAATAAGTATAAAAATAAGAACAAAACAAAAATAAGTATAAAAATAAGAATAAGTATAAAAATAAGAAGAAAACAAAAATAAGTATAAAAATTAGAATATGTATAAAAATAAGAAGAAAACAAAAATAGTTATAAAAATAAGAATATGTATAAAAATAAGAAGAAAACAAAAATAAGTATAAAAATAAGAATAAGTATAAAAATAAGTATAAAAATAAGAATAAAATAAAATAAGAATAAAACAAACAATATATAAAAATAAGTATAAAAATAGGAATAAGTATAAAAATAAGTATAAAAATAAGAACAAACAAAAATAAGTAAAAAAATAAGAATAAGTATAAAAATAAGTATGAAAAAAAGAATAAAACAAAAATAAGTATAAAAATAAGAATAAAAAAAGTATAAAAATAGGAATAAGTATAAAAATAAGTAAAAAATTAGAAAAAAGCAAATATAAGTATAAAAAAAACAATAAGTATAAAAATAAGTATAAAAATAAGAACAAAACAAAAATAAGTATAAAAATAAGAATATGTATAAAAATAAGAAGAAAACAAAAATAAGTATAAAAATAAGAATAAGTATAAAAATATGTATAAAAATAAGAATGAAATAAAATAAGAATAAAACAAACAATATATAAAAATAAGTATAAAAATAGGAATAAGTATAAAAATAAGAACAATACAAAAATAAGTGTAAAAATAAGAATAAGTATAAAAATAAGTATAAAAATAAGAACAAACAAAAATAAGTATAAAAATAAGAATAAGTATAAAAATAAGTATGAAAAAAGAATAAAACAAAAATAAGTATAAAAATAAGAATAAAAAAAGTATAAAAATAGGAATAAGTATAAAAATAAGTAAAAAATTAGAAAAAAGCAAAAATAAATATAAAAAAAACAATAAGTATAAAAATAAGTATAAAAATAAGAACAAAACAAAAATAAGTATAAAAATAAGAATAAGTATAAAAATAAGAAGAAAACAAATATAAGTATAAAAATAAGTATAAAAATAAGAATATGTATAAAAAAAAGAAGAAAACAAAAATAAGTATAAAAATAAGAATAAGTATAAAAATATGTATAAAAATAAGAATGAAATAAAATAAGAATAAAACAAACAATATATAAAAATAAGTATAAAAATAGGAATAACTATAAAAATAAGAACAATACAAAAATAAGTGTAAAAATAAGAATAAGTATAAAAATAAGTATAAAAAATATGAACAAACAAAAATAAGTATAAAAATAAGAATAAGTATAAAAATAAGTATGAAAAAAAGAATAAAACAAAAATAAGTATAAAAATAAGAATAAAAAAAGTATAAAAATAGGAATAAGTATAAAAATAAGTAAAAAATTAGAAAAAAGCAAAAATAAGTATAAAAAAAATAATAAGTATAAAAATAAGTATAAAAATAAGAACAAAACAAAAATAAGTATAAAAATAAGAATATGTATAAAAATAAGAAGAAAACAAAAATAAGAATAAGTATAAAAATAAGTATAAAAATAAGAATAAAATAAAATAAGAATAAAACAAACAATATATAAAAATAAGTATAAAAATAGGAATAAGTATAAAAATAAGAACAATACAAAAATAAGTGTAAAAATAAGAATAAGTATAAAAATAAGTATAAAAATAAGTATGAAAAAAAGAATAAAACAAAAATAAGTATAAAAATAAGAATAAGTATAAAAATAAGAAGAAAACAAAAATAAGTATAAAAATAAGAATATGTATAAAAATAAGAAGAAAACAAAAATAAGTATAAAAATAAGAATAAGTATAAAAATAAGTATAAAAATAAGAATGAAATAAAATAAGAATAAAACAAACAATATATAAAAATAAGTATAAAAATAGGAATAAGTATAAAAATAAGTATAAAAATAAGAACAAACAAAAATAAGTATAAAAATAAGAATAAGTATAAAAATAAGTATGAAAAAAAGAATAAAACAAAAATAAGTATAAAAATAAGAATAAAAAAAGTATAAAAATAGGAATAAGTATAAAAATAAGTAAAAAATTAGAAAAAAGCAAAAATAAGTATAAAAAAACAATAAGTATAAAAATAAGTATAAAAATAAGAACAAAACAAAAATAAGTATAAAAATAAGAATATGTATAAAAATAAGAAGAAAACAAAAATAAGTATAAAAATAAGAATAAGTATAAAAATATGTATAAAAATAAGAATGAAATAAAATAAGAATAAAACAAACAATATATAAAAATAAGTATAAAAATAGGAATAAGTATAAAAATAAGAACAATACAAAAATAAGTGTAAAAATAAGAATAAGTATAAAAATAAGTATAAAAATAAGTATAAAAAAAAGAATAAAACAAAAATAAGTATAAAAATAAGAATAAGTATAAAAATAAGAAGAAAACAAAAATAAGTATAAAAATAAGAATAAGTATAAAAATAAGTATAAAAATAAGAATGAAATAAAATAAGAATAAAACAAACAATATATAAAAATAAGTATAAAAATAGGAATAAGTATAAAAATAAGAACAGTACAAAAATAAGTGTAAAAATAAGAATAAGTATAAAAATAAGTATAAAAATAAGAACAAACAAAAATAAGTATAAAAATAAGAATAAAAAAAGTATAAAAATAGGAATAAGTATAAAAATAAGTAAAAAATTAGAAAAAATCAAAAATAAGTATACAAATTACAATAAGTATAAAAATAAGTATAAAAATAAGAACAAAAGAAAAATAAGTATAAAAATAATTATAAAAATAAGAATAAGTATAAAAATAAGTATAAAAATAAGAACAAAACAGAAATAAGTATAAAAATAAGAATAAGTATAAAAATAAGTATAAAAATAAGAAGAAAACAAAAATAAGTATAAAAATAAGAATAAGTATAAAAATAAGTATGAATAAAAGAATAAAACAAAAATAAGTATAAAAATAAGAACAAAACAAAAATAAGTATAAAAATAAGAATAAGTATAAAAATAAGAATAAGTATTAACAATAAGTATAAAAAAAAGATTAAGTATAAAAATAAGAAGAAAACAAAAATAAGTATAAAAATAAGAATAAGTATAAAAATAAGTATAAAAATAAGAATAAAAAAATAAGTATAAAAAAAGATTAAGTATAAAAATAAGAACAAAACAAAAATAAGTATAAAAATAAGATTAAGTATAAAAATAAGTATGAAAAAAAGAATAAAACAAAAATAAGAATAAAAAAAGTATAAAAATAGGAATAAGTATAAAAATAAGTAAAAAATTAGAAAAAATCAAAAATAAGTATAAAAATTACAATAAGTATAAAAATAAGTATAAAAATAAGAACAAAACAAAAATAAGTATAAAAATAAGTATAAAAATAAGAACAAAACAAAAATAAGTGTAAAAAAAAGAATAAATATAAAAATAAGTATAAAAATAAGAACAAAACAAAAATAAGTGTAAAAAAAAGAATAAGTATAAAAATAAGTATAAAAATAAGAACAAACAAAAATAAGTATAAAAATAAGAATAAGTATAAAAATAAGAAGAAAACAAAAATAAGTATAAAAATAAGAATAAGTATAAAAATAAGTATAAAAATAAGAATAAACAAAAATAAGTATAAAAATAAGAATAAGTATAAAAATAAGTATAAAAATAAGAACAAAACAAAAATAAGTATAAAATAAGTATAAAAATAAGAATAAGTATAAAAATAAGTATAAAAATAAGAATAAAAAAAAAAGTATAAAAAAAGATTAAATATAAAAATAAGAACAAAACAAAAATAAGTATAAAAATAAGAATAAGTATAAAAATAAGAATAAGTATTAACAATAAGTATAAAAATAAGAATAAAAAAAATAAGTATAAAAATAAGATTAAGTATAAAAATAAGTATGAAAAAAAGAATAAAACAAAAATAAGTATAAAAATAAGAATAAGTATAAAATAAGAACAAAATAAAAATAAGTGTAAAAATAAGTATAAAAATAAGATTAAGTATAAAAATAAGTATGAAAAAAAGAATAAAACAAAAATAATTATAAAAATAAGAATACAAAAAAGTATAAAAATAGGAATAAGTATAAAAATAAGTATAAAAATAAGAACAAAACAAAAATAAGTATAAAAATAAGTATAAAAATAAGAACAAAACAAAAATAAGTATAAAAATAAGAATATGTATAAAAATAAGAAGAAAACAAAAATAAGTATAAAATAAGTATAAAAATAAGAATAAAAAAATAAGTATAAAAAAAGATTAAGTATAAAAATAAGAACAAAACAAAAATAAGTATAAAAATAATAAAAAAACAAAAATAAGTGTAAAAAAAAGAATAAGTATAAAATTAAGTATAAAAATAAGAACAAAACAGAAATAAGTATAAAAATAAGAATAAGTAAAAAAAAGTATAAAAATAAGAAGAAAACAAAAATAAGTATAAAAATAAGAATAAGTATAAAAATAAGTATAAAAATAAGAAGAAAACAAAAATAAGTATAAAAATAAGAATAAGTATAAAAATAAGTATAAAAATAAGAAGAAAACAAAAATAAGTATAAAAATAAGAATAAGTATAAAAATAAGTATGAATAAAAGAATAAAACAAAAATAAGTATAAAAATAAGAAGAAAACAAAAATAAGTATAAAAATAAGAATAAGTATAAAAATAAGTATGAATAAAAGAATAAAACAAAAATAAGTATAAAAATAAGAACAAAACAAAAATAAGTATAAAAATAAGAATAAGTATAAAAATAAGAATAAGTATTAACAATAAGTATAAAAATAAGAATAAGTATAAAAATAAGAACAAAATAAAAATAAGTGTAAAAATAAGAATAAGTAAAAAAATAAGTATAAAAATAAGAACAAACAAAAATAAGTATAAAAATAAGAATAAGTATAAAAATAAGTATAAAAATAAGAATAAGTATAAAAATGAGTATAAAAATAATAACAAAACAAAAATAAGTGTAAAAAAAAGAATAAGTATAAAAATAAGTATGAAAAAAAGAATAAAACAAAAATAAGTATAAAAATAAGAATAAAAAAAAGTATAAAAATAGGAATAAGTATAAAAATAAGTAAAAAATTAGAAAAAAGCAAAAGTAAGTATAAAAAACAATAAGTATAAAAATAAGTATAAAAATAAGAACAAAACAAAAATAAGTATAAAAATAAGAATATGTATAAAAATAAGAACAAAACAAAAATAAGTATAAAAATAAGAATGAAATAAAATAAGAATAAAACAATATATAAAAATAAGTATAAAGATAAGAATAAAAAAATAAGTATAAAAAAAAGATTAAGTATAAAAATAAGAAGAAAACAAAAATAAGTATAAAAATAAGAATAAGTATAAAAATAAGTATAAAAATAAGAATAAAACAAAAATATGTATAAAAATAAGAATAAGTATAAAAATAAGTATAAAAATAAGAATAAAAAAATAAGTATAAAAAAAAGATTAAGTATAAAAATAAGTATCAATAAAAGAATAAAACAAAAATAAGTATAAAAATAAGAATAAGTATAAAAATAAGTATGAATAAAAGAATAAAACAAAATTAAGTATAAAAATAAGAACAAAACAAAAATAAGTATAAAAATAAGAATAAGTATAAAAATAAGAATAAGTATTAACAATAAGTATAAAAATAAGAATAAGTATAAAAATAAGAACAAAATAAAAATAAGTGTAAAAATAAGAATAAGTATAAAAATAAGTATAAAAATAAGAACAAACAAAAATAAGTATAAAAATAAGAATAAGTATAAAAATGAGTATAAAAATAATAACAAAACAAAAATAAGTGTAAAAAAAAGAATAAGTATAAAAATAAGTATGAAAAAAAGAATAAAACAAAAATAAGTATAAAAATAAGAATAAAAAAAAGTATAAAAATAGGAATAAGTATAAAAATAAGTAAAAAATTAGAAAAAAGCAAAAGTAAGTATAAAAAACAATAAGTATAAAAATAAGTATAAAAATAAGAACAAAACAAAAATAAGTATAAAAATAAGAATATGTATAAAAATAAGAACAAAACAAAAATAAGTATAAAAATAAGAATGAAATAAAATAAGAATAAAACAAACAATATATAAAAATAAGTATAAAAATAAGAATAAAAAAATAAGTATAAAAAAAAGATTAAGTATAAAAATAAGAAGAAAACAAAAATAAGTATAAAAATAAGAATAAGTATAAAAATAAGTATAAAAATAAGAAAAAAACAAAAATATGTATAAAAATAAGAATAAGTATAAAAATAAGTATAAAAATAAGAATAAAAAAATAAGTATAAAAAAAAGATTAAGTATAAAAATAAGTATCAATAAAAGAATAAAACAAAAATAAGTATAAAAATAAGAATAAGTATAAAAATAAGTATGAATAAAAGAATAAAACAAAATTAAGTATAAAAATAAGAAGAAAACAAAAATAAGTATAAAAATAAGAATAAGTATAAAAATAAGTATAAAAATAAGAAGAAAACAAAAATAAGTATAAAAATAAGAATAAGTATAAAAATAAGTATCAATAAAAGAATAAAACAAAAATAAGTATAAAAATAAGAATAAGTATAAAAATAAGTATGAATAAAAGAATAAAACAAAAATAAGTATAAAAATAAGAACAAAACAAAAATAAGTATAAAAATAAGAATAAGTATAAAAATAAGAATAAGTATTAACAATAAGTATAAAAATAAGAATAAGTATAAAAATAAGAACAAAATAAAAATAAGTGTAAAAATAAGAATAAGTATAAAAATAAGTATAAAAATAAGAACAAACAAAAATAAGTATAAAAATAAGAATAAGTATAAAAATAAGTATAAAAATAAGAATAAGTATAAAAATAAGTATAAAAATAATAACAAAACAAAAATAAGTGTAAAAAAAAGAATAAGTATAAAAATAAGTATGAAAAAAAGAATAAAACAAAAATAAGTATAAAAATAAGAATAAAAAAAAGTATAAAAATAGGAATAAGTATAAAAATAAGTAAAAATTAGAAAAAAGCAAAAGTAAGTATAAAAAACAATAAGTATAAAAATAAGTATAAAAATAAGAACAAAACAAAAATAAGTATAAAAATAAGAATAAGTATAAAAAAAAGAATGAAATAAAATAAGAATAAAACAAACAATATATAAAAATAAGTATAAAAATAAGAATAAAAAAAAGATTAAGTATAAAAATAAGAAGAAAACAAAAATAAGTATAAAAATAAGAATAAGTATAAAAATAAGTATAAAAATAAGAATAAACAAAAATAAGTATAAAAATAAGAATAAGTATAAAAATAAGTATAAAAATAAGAACAAAACAAAAATAAGTATAAAATAAGTATAAAAATAAGAATAAGTATAAAAATAAGAAGAAAACAAAAATAAGTATAAAAATAAGAATACGTATAAAAATAAGTATAAAAATAAGAAGAAAACTAAAATAAGTATAAAAATAAGAATAAGTATAAAAATAAGTATGAATAAAAGAATAAAACAAAAATAAGTATAAAAATAAGAACAAAACAAAAATAAGTATAAAAATAAGAATAAGTATAAAAATAAGAATAAGTATTAACAATAAGTATAAAAATAAGAACAAAATAAAAATAAGTGTAAAAATAAGAATAAGTATAAAAATAAGTATAAAAATAAGAACAAAACAAAAATAAGTATAAAAATAAGAATATGTATAAAAATAAGAACAAAACAAAAATAAGTATAAAAATAAGAATAAGTATAAAAATAAGAATGAAATAAAATAAGAATAAAACAAACAATATATAAAAATAAGTATAAAAATAAGTATAAAAAAAGATTAAGTATAAAAATAAGAACAAAACAAAAATAAGTATAAAAATAAGAATAAGTATAAAAATAAGAATAAGTATTAACAATAAGTATAAAAATAAGTATAAAAAAAGATTAAGTATAAAAATAAGAACAAAACAAAAATAAGTATAAAAATAAGAATAAGTATAAAAATAAGAATAAGTTTTAACAATAAGTATGAAAAAAAGAATAAAACAAAAATAAGTATAAAAATAAGTAAAAAATTAGAAAAAATCAAAAATAAGTATACAAATTACAATAAGTATAAAAATAAGTATAAAAATAAGAACAAAATAAAAATAAGTGTAAAAAAAAGAATAAGTATAAAATTAAGTATAAAAATAAGAACAAAACAGAAATAAGTATAAAAATAAGAATAAGTAAAAAAAAAGTATAAAAATAAGAATAAGTATAAAAATAAGAATAAAAAAATAAGTATAAAAAAAGATTAAGTATTAAAATAAGAAAAAAACAAAAATAAGTGTAAAAAAAAGAATAAGTATAAAATTAAGTATAAAAATAAGAACAAAACAGAAATAAGTATAAAAATAAGAATAAGTATAAAAATAAGTATAAAAATAAGAAGAAAACAAAAATAAGTATAAAAATAAGAATAAGTATAAAAATAAGAATAAGTATTAACAATAAGTATAAAAAAAAGATTAAGTATAAAAATAAGAAGAAAACAAAAATAAGTATAAAAATAGGAATAAGTATAAAAATAAGTATAAAAATAAGAATAAAAATAAGAATAAGTATAAAAATAAGTATAAAAATAAGAACAAAACAAAAATAAGTATAAAATAAGTATAAAAATAAGAATAAAAAAATAAGTATAAAAAACGATTAAGTATAAAAATAAGAACAAAACAAAAATAAGTATAAAAATAAGATTAAGTATAAAAATAAGTATGAAAAAAAGAATAAAACAAAAATAAGAATAAAAAAAGTATAAAAATAGGAATAAGTATAAAAATAAGTAAAAAATTAGAAAAAATCAAAAATAAGTATAAAAATTACAATAAGTATAAAAATAAGAACAAAACAAAAATAAGTATAAAAATAAGTATAAAAATAAGAACAAAACAAAAATAAGTGTAAAAAAAAGAATAAGTATAAAAATAAGTATAAAAATAAGAACAAACAAAAATAAGTATAAAAATAAGAATAAGTATAAAAATAAGAAGAAAACAAAAATAAGTATAAAAATAAGAATAAGTATAAAAATAAGTATAAAAATAAGAACAAACAAAAATAAGTATAAAAATAAGAATAAGTATAAAAATAAGTATAAAAATAAGAATAAGTATAAAAATAAGTATAAAAATAATAACAAAACAAAAATAAGTGTAAAAAAAAGAATAAGTATAAAAATAAGTATGAAAAAAAGAATAAAACAAAAATAAGTATAAAAATAAGAATAAAAAAAAGTATAAAAATAGGAATAAGTATAAAAATAAGTAAAAATTAGAAAAAAGCAAAAGTAAGTATAAAAAACAATAAGTATAAAAATAAGTATAAAAATAAGAACAAAACAAAAATAAGTATAAAAATGAGAATATGTATAAAAATAAGAACAAAACAAAAATAAGTATAAAAATAAGAATAAGTATAAAAAAAAGAATGAAATAAAATAAGAATAAAACAAACAATATATAAAAATAAGTATAAAAATAAGAATAAAAAAAAGATTAAGTATAAAAATAAGAAGAAAACAAAAATAAGTATAAAAATAAGAATAAGTATAAAAATAAGTATAAAAATAAGAATAAACAAAAATAAGTATAAAAATAAGAATAAGTATAAAAATAAGTATAAAAATAAGAACAAAACAAAAATAAGTATAAAATAAGTATAAAAATAAGAATAAGTATAAAAATAAGAAAAAAACAAAAATAAGTGTAAAAAAAAGAATAAGTATAAAATTAAGTATAAAAATAATAACAAAACAGAAATAAGTATAAAAATAAGAATAAGTAAAAAAAAAGTATAAAAATAAGAAGAAAACAAAAATAAGTATAAAAATAAGAATAAGTATAAAAATAAGTATAAAAATAAGAAGAAAACAAAAATAAGTATAAAAATAAGAATAAGTATAAAAATAAGTATCAATAAAAGAATAAAACAAAAATAAGTATAAAAATAAGAATAAGTATAAAAATAAGTATGAATAAAAGAATAAAACAAAAATAAGTATAAAAATAAGAACAAAACAAAAAAGTATAAAAATAAGAATAAGTATAAAAATAAGAATAAGTATAAAAATAAGAACAAAATAAAAATAAGTGTAAAAATAAGAATAAGTATAAAAATAAGTATAAAAATAAGTACAAAATAAATATAAGTATAAAAATAAGATTAAGTATAAAAATAAGTATGAAAAAAAGAATAAAACAAAAATAAGTATAAAAATAAGAATAACAAAGTATAAAAATAGGAATAAGTATAAAAATAAGTATAAAAATAAGAATAAAAAAATAGGTATAAAAAAAAGATTAAGTATAAAAATAAGAAGAAAACAAAAATAAGTATAAAAATAAGAATACGTATAAAAATAAGTATAAAAATAAGAAGAAAACTAAAATAAGTATAAAAATAAGAATAAGTATAAAAATAAGTATGAATAAAAGAATAAAACAAAAATAAGTATAAAAATAAGAACAAAACAAAAATAAGTATAAAAATAAGAATAAGTATAAAAATAAGAATAAGTATTAACAATAAGTATAAAAATAAGAACAAAATAAAAATAAGTGTAAAAATAAGAATAAGTATAAAAATAAGTATAAAAATAAGAACAAAACAAAAATAAGTATAAAAATAAGAATATGTATAAAAATAAGAACAAAACAAAAATAAGTATAAAAATAAGAATAAGTATAAAAATAAGAATGAAATAAAATAAGAATAAAACAAACAATATATAAAAATAAGTATAAAAATAAGTATAAAAAAAGATTAAGTATAAAAATAAGAACAAAACAAAAATAAGTATAAAAATAAGAATAAGTATAAAAATAAGAATAAGTATTAACAATAAGTATAAAAATAAGAATAAAAAAAAATAAGTATAAAAATAAGATTAAGTATAAAAATAAGTATGAAAAAAAGAATAAAACAAAAATAAGTATAAAAATAAGAATAAAAAAAGTATAAAAATAGGAATAAGTATAAAAATAAGTAAAAAATTAGAAAAAATCAAAAATAAGTATACAAATTACAATAAGTATAAAAATAAGTATAAAAATAAGAACAAAATAAAAATAAGTGTAAAAAAAAGAATAAGTATAAAATTAAGTATAAAAATAAGAACAAAACAGAAATAAGTATAAAAATAAGAATAAGTAAAAAAAAAGTATAAAAATAAGAATAAGTATAAAAATAAGTATAAAAATAAGAATAAAAAAATAAGTATAAAAAAAGATTAAGTATTAAAATAAGAAAAAAACAAAAATAAGTGTAAAAAAAAGAATAAGTATAAAATTAAGTATAAAAATAAGAACAAAACAGAAATAAGTATAAAAATAAGAATAAGTATAAAAATAAGTATAAAAATAAGAAGAAAACAAAAATAAGTATAAAAATAAGAATAAGTATAAAAATAAGAATAAGTATTAACAATAAGTATAAAAAAAAGATTAAGTATAAAAATAAGAAGAAAACAAAAATAAGTATAAAAATAGGAATAAGTATAAAAATAAGTATAAAAATAAGAATAAAAATAAGAATAAGTATAAAAATAAGTATAAAAATAAGAACAAAACAAAAATAAGTATAAAATAAGTATAAAAATAAGAATAAAAAAATAAGTATAAAAAACGATTAAGTATAAAAATAAGAACAAAACAAAAATAAGTATAAAAATAAGATTAAGTATAAAAATAAGTATGAAAAAAAGAATAAAACAAAAATAAGAATAAAAAAAGTATAAAAATAGGAATAAGTATAAAAATAAGTAAAAAATTAGAAAAAATCAAAAATAAGTATAAAAATTACAATAAGTATAAAAATAAGAACAAAACAAAAATAAGTATAAAAATAAGTATAAAAATAAGAACAAACAAAAATAAGTATAAAAATAAGAATAAGTATAAAAATAAGAAGAAAACAAAAATAAGTATAAAAATAAGAATAAGTATAAAAATAAGTATAAAAATAAGAACAAACAAAAATAAGTATAAAAATAAGAATAAGTATAAAAATAAGTATAAAAATAAGAATAAGTATAAAAATAAGTATAAAAATAATAACAAAACAAAAATAAGTGTAAAAAAAAGAATAAGTATAAAAATAAGTATGAAAAAAAGAATAAAACAAAAATAAGTATAAAAATAAGAATAAAAAAAAGTATAAAAATAGGAATAAGTATAAAAATAAGTAAAAATTAGAAAAAAGCAAAAGTAAGTATAAAAAACAATAAGTATAAAAATAAGTATAAAAATAAGAACAAAACAAAAATAAGTATAAAAATGAGAATATGTATAAAAATAAGAACAAAACAAAAATAAGTATAAAAATAAGAATAAGTATAAAAAAAAGAATGAAATAAAATAAGAATAAAACAAACAATATATAAAAATAAGTATAAAAATAAGAATAAAAAAAAGATTAAGTATAAAAATAAGAAGAAAACAAAAATAAGTATAAAAATAAGAATAAGTATAAAAATAAGTATAAAAATAAGAATAAACAAAAATAAGTATAAAAATAAGAATAAGTATAAAAATAAGTATAAAAATAAGAACAAAACAAAAATAAGTATAAAATAAGTATAAAAATAAGAATAAGTATAAAAATAAGAAAAAAACAAAAATAAGTGTAAAAAAAAGAATAAGTATAAAATTAAGTATAAAAATAATAACAAAACAGAAATAAGTATAAAAATAAGAATAAGTAAAAAAAAAGTATAAAAATAAGAAGAAAACAAAAATAAGTATAAAAATAAGAATAAGTATAAAAATAAGTATAAAAATAAGAAGAAAACAAAAATAAGTATAAAAATAAGAATAAGTATAAAAATAAGTATCAATAAAAGAATAAAACAAAAATAAGTATAAAAATAAGAATAAGTATAAAAATAAGTATGAATAAAAGAATAAAACAAAAATAAGTATAAAAATAAGAACAAAACAAAAAAGTATAAAAATAAGAATAAGTATAAAAATAAGAATAAGTATAAAAATAAGAACAAAATAAAAATAAGTGTAAAAATAAGAATAAGTATAAAAATAAGTATAAAAATAAGTACAAAATAAATATAAGTATAAAAATAAGATTAAGTATAAAAATAAGTATGAAAAAAAGAATAAAACAAAAATAAGTATAAAAATAAGAATAACAAAGTATAAAAATAGGAATAAGTATAAAAATAAGTATAAAAATAAGAATAAAAAAATAGGTATAAAAAAAAGATTAAGTATAAAAATAAGAAGAAAACAAAAATAAGTATAAAAATAAGAATACGTATAAAAATAAGTATAAAAATAAGAAGAAAACTAAAATAAGTATAAAAATAAGAATAAGTATAAAAATAAGTATGAATAAAAGAATAAAACAAAAATAAGTATAAAAATAAGAACAAAACAAAAATAAGTATAAAAATAAGAATAAGTATAAAAATAAGAATAAGTATTAACAATAAGTATAAAAATAAGAACAAAATAAAAATAAGTGTAAAAATAAGAATAAGTATAAAAATAAGTATAAAAATAAGAACAAAACAAAAATAAGTATAAAAATAAGAATATGTATAAAAATAAGAACAAAACAAAAATAAGTATAAAAATAAGAATAAGTATAAAAATAAGAATGAAATAAAATAAGAATAAAACAAACAATATATAAAAATAAGTATAAAAATAAGTATAAAAAAAGATTAAGTATAAAAATAAGAACAAAACAAAAATAAGTATAAAAATAAGAATAAGTATAAAAATAAGAATAAGTATTAACAATAAGTATAAAAATAAGAATAAAAAAAAATAAGTATAAAAATAAGATTAAGTATAAAAATAAGTATGAAAAAAAGAATAAAACAAAAATAAGTATAAAAATAAGAATAAAAAAAGTATAAAAATAGGAATAAGTATAAAAATAAGTAAAAAATTAGAAAAAATCAAAAATAAGTATACAAATTACAATAAGTATAAAAATAAGTATAAAAATAAGAACAAAATAAAAATAAGTGTAAAAAAAAGAATAAGTATAAAATTAAGTATAAAAATAAGAACAAAACAGAAATAAGTATAAAAATAAGAATAAGTAAAAAAAAAGTATAAAAATAAGAATAAGTATAAAAATAAGTATAAAAATAAGAATAAAAAAATAAGTATAAAAAAAGATTAAGTATTAAAATAAGAAAAAAACAAAAATAAGTGTAAAAAAAAGAATAAGTATAAAATTAAGTATAAAAATAAGAACAAAACAGAAATAAGTATAAAAATAAGAATAAGTATAAAAATAAGTATAAAAATAAGAAGAAAACAAAAATAAGTATAAAAATAAGAATAAGTATAAAAATAAGAATAAGTATTAACAATAAGTATAAAAAAAAGATTAAGTATAAAAATAAGAAGAAAACAAAAATAAGTATAAAAATAGGAATAAGTATAAAAATAAGTATAAAAATAAGAATAAAAATAAGAATAAGTATAAAAATAAGTATAAAAATAAGAACAAAACAAAAATAAGTATAAAATAAGTATAAAAATAAGAATAAAAAAATAAGTTTAAAAAAAGATTAAGTATAAAAATAAGAACAAAACAAAAATAAGTATAAAAATAAGATTAAGTATAAAAATAAGTATGAAAAAAAGAATAAAACAAAAATAAGAATAAAAAAAGTATAAAAATAGGAATAAGTATAAAAATAAGTAAAAAATTAGAAAAAATCAAAAATAAGTATAAAAATTACAATAAGTATAAAAATAAGAACAAAACAAAAATAAGTATAAAAATAAGTATAAAAATAAGAACAAAACAAAAATAAGTGTAAAAAAAAGAATAAGTATAAAAATAAGTATAAAAATAAGAACAAAACAAAAATAAGTGTAAAAAAAAGAATAAGTATAAAAATAAGTATAAAAATAAGAACAAACAAAAATAAGTATAAAAATAAGAAGAAAACAAAAATAAGTATAAAAATAAGAATAAGTATAAAAATAAGTATAAAAATAAGAATAAACAAAAATAAGTATAAAAATAAGAATAAGTATAAAAATAAGTATAAAAATAAGAACAAAACAAAAATAAGTATAAAATAAGTATAAAAATAAGAATAAGTATTAACAATAAGTATAAAAATAAGAATAAAAAAAATAAGTATAAAAATAAGATTAAGTATAAAAATAAGTATGAAAAAAAGAATAAAACAAAAATAAGTATAAAAATAAGAATAAGTATAAAATAAGAACAAAATAAAAATAAGTGTAAAAATAAGAATAAGTATAAAAATAAGTATAAAAATAAGAACAAACAAAAATAAGTATAAAAATAAGAATAAGTATAAAAATAAGTATGAAAAAAAGAATAAAACAAAAATAATTATAAAAATAAGAATACAAAAAAGTATAAAAATAGGAATAAGTATAAAAATAAGTATAAAAATAAGAACAAAACAAAAATAAGTATAAAAATAAGTATAAAAATAAGAACAAAACAAAATTAAGTATAAAAATAAGAATATGTATAAAAATAAGAACAAAACAAAAATAAGTATAAAAATAAGAATAAGTATAAAAATAAGAATGAAATAAAATATGAATAAAACAAACAATATATAAAAATAAGTATAAAAATAAGAATAAAAAAATAAGTATAAAAAAAGATTAAGTATAAAAATAAGAACAAAACAAAAATAAGTATAAAAATAAGATTAAGTATAAAAATAAGTATGAAAAAAAGAATAAAACAAAAATAAGAATAAAAAAAGTATAAAAATAGGAATAAGTATAAAAATAAGTAAAAAATTAGAAAAAATCAAAAATAAGTATAAAAATTACAATAAGTATAAAAATAAGTATAAAAATAAGAACAAAACAAAAATAAGTATAAAAATAAGAATAAGTATAAAAATAAGAATAAGTATTAACAATAAGTATAAAAATAAGAATAAGTATAAAAATAAGAACAAAATAAAAATAAGTGTAAAAATAAGAATAAGTATAAAAATAAGTATAAAAATAAGAACAAACAAAAATAAGTATAAAAATAAGAATAAGTATAAAAATAAGTATAAAAATAAGAATAAGTATAAAAATAAGTATAAAAATAAGAATAAGTATAAAAATAAGTATAAAAATAATAACAAAACAAAAATAAGTGTAAAAAAAAGAATAAGTATAAAAATAAGTATGAAAAAAAGAATAAAACAAAAATAAGTATAAAAATAAGAATAAAAAAAAGTATAAAAATAGGAATAAGTATAAAAATAAGTAAAAATTAGAAAAAAGCAAAAGTAAGTATAAAAAACAATAAGTATAAAAATAAGTATAAAAATAAGAACAAAACAAAAATAAGTATAAAAATGAGAATATGTATAAAAATAAGAACAAAACAAAAATAAGTATAAAAATAAGAATAGGTATAAAAATAAGAATGAAATAAAATAAGAATAAAACAAACAATATATAAAAATAAGTATAAAAATAAGAATAAAAAAAAGATTAAGTATAAAAATAAGAAGAAAACAAAAATAAGTATAAAAATAAGAATAAGTATAAAAATAAGTATAAAAATAAGAACAAAACAAAAATAAGTATAAAATAAGTATAAAAATAAGAATAAGTATAAAAATAAGAAAAAAACAAAAATAAGTGTAAAAAAAAGAATAAGTATAAAATTAAGTATAAAAATAATAACAAAACAGAAATAAGTATAAAAATAAGAATAAGTAAAAAAAAAGTATAAAAATAAGAAGAAAACAAAAATAAGTATAAAAATAAGAATAAGTATAAAAATAAGTATAAAAATAAGAAGAAAACAAAAATAAGTATAAAAATAAGAATAAGTATAAAAATAAGTATCAATAAAAGAATAAAACAAAAATAAGTATAAAAATAAGAATAAGTATAAAAATAAGTATGAATAAAAGAATAAAACAAAAATAAGTATAAAAATAAGAACAAAACAAAAAAGTATAAAAATAAGAATAAGTATAAAAATAAGAATAAGTATAAAAATAAGAACAAAATAAAAATAAGTGTAAAAATAAGAATAAGTATAAAAATAAGTATAAAAATAAGTACAAAATAAATATAAGTATAAAAATAAGATTAAGTATAAAAATAAGTATGAAAAAAAGAATAAAACAAAAATAAGTATAAAAATAAGAATAACAAAGTATAAAAATAGGAATAAGTATAAAAATAAGTATAAAAATAAGAATAAAAAATAGGTATAAAAAAAAGATTAAGTATAAAAATAAGAACAAAACAGAAATAAGTATAAAAATAAGAATAAGTAAAAAAAAAGTATAAAAATAAGAAGAAAACAAAAATAAGTATAAAAATAAGAATACGTATAAAAATAAGTATAAAAATAAGAAGAAAACTAAAATAAGTATAAAAATAAGAATAAGTATAAAAATAAGTATGAATAAAAGAATAAAACAAAAATAAGTATAAAAATAAGAACAAAACAAAAATAAGTATAAAAATAAGAATAAGTATAAAAATAAGAATAAGTATTAACAATAAGTATAAAAATAAGAACAAAATAAAAATAAGTGTAAAAATAAGAATAAGTATAAAAATAAGTATAAAAATAAGAACAAAACAAAAATAAGTATAAAAATAAGAATATGTATAAAAATAAGAACAAAACAAAAATAAGTATAAAAATAAGAATAAGTATAAAAATAAGAATGAAATAAAATAAGAATAAAACAAACAATATATAAAAATAAGTATAAAAATAAGTATAAAAAAATAAGTATAAAAAAAGATTAAGTATAAAAATAAGAACAAAACAAAAATAAGTATAAAAATAAGAATAAGTATAAAAATAAGAATAAGTATTAACAATAAGTATAAAAATAAGAATAAAAAAAATAAGTATAAAAATAAGATTAAGTATAAAAATAAGAAGAAAACAAAAATAAGTATAAAAATAAGAATACGTATAAAAATAAGTATAAAAATAAGAAGAAAACTAAAATAAGTATAAAAATAAGAATAAGTATAAAAATAAGTATAAAAAAAGATTAAGTATAAAAATAAGAACAAAACATAAATAAGTATAAAAATAAGAATAAGTATAAAAATAAGAATAAGTATTAACAATAAGTATAAAAATAAGAATAAAAAAAAATAAGTATAAAAATAAGATTAAGTATAAAAATAAGTATGAAAAAAAGAATAAAACAAAAATAAGTATAAAAATAAGAATAAAAAAAGTATAAAAATAGGAATAAGTATAAAAATAAGTAAAAAATTAGAAAAAATCAAAAATAAGTATACAAATTACAATAAGTATAAAAATAAGTATAAAAATAAGAACAAAAGAAAAATAAGTATAAAAATAATTATAAAAATAAGAATAAGTATAAAAATAAGTATAAAAATAAGAAGAAAACAAAAATAAGTATAAAAATAAGAATAAGTATAAAAATAAGTATGAATAAAAGAATAAAACAAAAATAAGTATAAAAATAAGAACAAAACAAAAATAAGTATAAAAATAAGAATAAGTATAAAAATAAGAATAAGTATTAACAATAAGTATAAAAAAAAGATTAAGTATAAAAATAAGAAGAAAACAAAAATAAGTATAAAAATAAGAATAAGTATAAAAATAAGTATAAAAATAAGAATAAAAATAAGAATAAGTATAAAAATAAGTATAAAAATAAGAACAAAACAAAAATAAGTATAAAATAAGTATAAAAATAAGAATAAAAAAATAAGTATAAAAAAAGATTAAGTATAAAAATAAGAACAAAACAAAAATAAGTATAAAAATAAGATTAAGTATAAAAATAAGTATGAAAAAAAGAATAAAACAAAAATAAGAATAAAAAAAGTATAAAAATAGGAATAAGTATAAAAATAAGTAAAAAATTAGAAAAAATCAAAAATAAGTATAAAAATTACAATAAGTATAAAAATAAGAACAAAACAAAAATAAGTATAAAAATAAGTATAAAAATAAGAACAAAACAAAAATAAGTGTAAAAAAAAGAATAAGTATAAAAATAAGTATAAAAATAAGAACAAAACAAAAATAAGTGTAAAAAAAAGAATAAGTATAAAAATAAGTATAAAAATAAGAACAAACAAAAATAAGTATAAAAATAAGAATAAGTATAAAAATAAGAAGAAAACAAAAATAAGTATAAAAATAAGAATAAGTATAAAAATAAGTATAAAAATAAGAATAAACAAAAATAAGTATAAAAATAAGAATAAGTATAAAAATAAGTATAAAAATAAGAACAAAACAAAAATAAGTATAAAATAAGTATAAAAATAAGAATAAGTATAAAAATAAGTATAAAAATAAGAATAAAAAAATAAGTATAAAAAAAGATTAAGTATAAAAATAAGAACAAAACAAAAATAAGTATAAAAATAAGAATAAGTATAATAATAAGTATGAATAAAAGAATAAAACAAAAATAAGTATAAAAATAAGAACAAAACAAAAAAGTATAAAAATAAGAATAAGTATAAAAATAAGAATAAGTATAAAAATAAGAACAAAATAAAAATAAGTGTAAAAATAAGAATAAGTATAAAAATAAGTATAAAAATAAGTACAAAATAAATATAAGTATAAAAATAAGATTAAGTATAAAAATAAGTATGAAAAAAAGAATAAAACAAAAATAAGTATAAAAATAAGAATAACAAAGTATAAAAATAGGAATAAGTATAAAAATAAGTATAAAAATAAGAATAAAAAAATAGGTATAAAAAAAAGATTAAGTATAAAAATAAGAAGAAAACAAAAATAAGTATAAAAATAAGAATACGTATAAAAATAAGTATAAAAATAAGAAGAAAACTAAAATAAGTATAAAAATAAGAATAAGTATAAAAATAAGTATGAATAAAAGAATAAAACAAAAATAAGTATAAAAATAAGAACAAAACAAAAATAAGTATAAAAATAAGAATAAGTATAAAAATAAGAATAAGTATTAACAATAAGTATAAAAATAAGAACAAAATAAAAATAAGTGTAAAAATAAGAATAGGTATAAAAATAAGTATAAAAATAAGAACAAAACAAAAATAAGTATAAAAATAAGAATATGTATAAAAATAAGAACAAAACAAAAATAAGTATAAAAATAAGAATAAGTATAAAAATAAGAATAAGTATTAACAATAAGTATAAAAATAAGAATAAAAAAAAATAAGTATAAAAATAAGATTAAGTATAAAAATACTTATGAAAAAAAGAATAAAACAAAAATAAGTATAAAAATAAGAATAAAAAAAGTATAAAAATAGGAATAAGTATAAAAATAAGTAAAAAATTAGAAAAAATCAAAAATAAGTATACAAATTACAATAAGTATAAAAATAAGTATAAAAATAAGAACAAAATAAAAATAAGTGTAAAAAAAAGAATAAGTATAAAATTAAGTATAAAAATAAGAACAAAACAGAAATAAGTATAAAAATAAGAATAAGTAAAAAAAAAGTATAAAAATAAGAATAAGTATAAAAATAAGTATAAAAATAAGAATAAAAAAATAAGTATAAAAAAAGATTAAGTATTAAAATAAGAAAAAAACAAAAATAAGTGTAAAAAAAAGAATAAGTATAAAATTAAGTATAAAAATAAGAACAAAACAGAAATAAGTATAAAAATAAGAATAAGTATAAAAATAAGTATAAAAATAAGAAGAAAACAAAAATAAGTATAAAAATAAGAATAAGTATAAAAATAAGAATAAGTATTAACAATAAGTATAAAAAAAAGATTAAGTATAAAAATAAGAAGAAAACAAAAATAAGTATAAAAATAGGAATAAGTATAAAAATAAGTATAAAAATAAGAATAAAAATAAGAATAAGTATAAAAATAAGTATAAAAATAAGAACAAAACAAAAATAAGTATAAAATAAGTATAAAAATAAGAATAAAAAAATAAGTATAAAAAAAGATTAAGTATAAAAATAAGAACAAAACAAAAATAAGTATAAAAATAAGATTAAGTATAAAAATAAGTATGAAAAAAAGAATAAAACAAAAATAAGAATAAAAAAAGTATAAAAATAGGAATAAGTATAAAAATAAGTAAAAAATTAGAAAAAATCAAAAATAAGTATAAAAATTACAATAAGTATAAAAATAAGAACAAAACAAAAATAAGTATAAAAATAAGTATAAAAATAAGAACAAAACAAAAATAAGTGTAAAAAAAAGAATAAGTATAAAAATAAGTATAAAAATAAGAACAAAACAAAAATAAGTGTAAAAAAAAGAATAAGTATAAAAATAAGTATAAAAATAAGAACAAACAAAAATAAGTATAAAAATAAGAATAAGTATAAAAATAAGAAGAAAACAAAAATAAGTATAAAAATAAGAATAAGTATAAAAATAAGTATAAAAATAAGAATAAACAAAAATAAGTATAAAAATAAGATTAAGTATAAAAATAAGTATGAAAAAAAGAATAAAACAAAAATAAGTATAAAAATAAGAATAAGTATAAAATAAGAACAAAATAAAAATAAGTGTAAAAATAAGAATAAGTATAAAAATAAGTATAAAAATAAGAACAAACAAAAATAAGTATAAAAATAAGAATAAGTATAAAAATAAGTATGAAAAAAAGAATAAAACAAAAATAATTATAAAAATAAGAATACAAAAAAGTATAAAAATAGGAATAAGTATAAAAATAAGTATAAAAATAAGAACAAAACAAAAATAAGTATAAAAATAAGTATAAAAATAAGAACAAAACAAAATTAAGTATAAAAATAAGAATATGTATAAAAATAAGAACAAAACAAAAATAAGTATAAAAATAAGAATAAGTATAAAAATAAGAATGAAATAAAATATGAATAAAACAAACAATATATAAAAATAAGTATAAAAATAAGAATAAAAAAATAAGTATAAAAAAAGATTAAGTATAAAAATAAGAACAAAACAAAAATAAGTATAAAAATAAGATTAAGTATAAAAATAAGTATGAAAAAAAGAATAAAACAAAAATAAGAATAAAAAAAGTATAAAAATAGGAATAAGTATAAAAATAAGTAAAAAATTAGAAAAAATCAAAAATAAGTATAAAAATTACAATAAGTATAAAAATAAGTATAAAAATAAGAACAAAACAAAAATAAGTATAAAAATAAGAATAAGTATAAAAATAAGAATAAGTATTAACAATAAGTATAAAAATAAGAATAAGTATAAAAATAAGAACAAAATAAAAATAAGTGTAAAAATAAGAATAAGTATAAAAATAAGTATAAAAATAAGAACAAACAAAAATAAGTATAAAAATAAGAATAAGTATAAAAATAAGTATAAAAATAAGAATAAGTATAAAAATAAGTATAAAAATAATAACAAAACAAAAATAAGTGTAAAAAAAAGAATAAGTATAAAAATAAGTATGAAAAAAAGAATAAAACAAAAATAAGTATAAAAATAAGAATAAAAAAAAGTATAAAAATAGGAATAAGTATAAAAATAATTAAAAATTAGAAAAAAGCAAAAGTAAGTATAAAAAACAATAAGTATAAAAATAAGTATAAAAATAAGAACAAAACAAAAATAAGTATAAAAATGAGAATATGTATAAAAATAAGAACAAAACAAAAATAAATATAAAAATAAGAATAAGTATAAAAATAAGAATGAAATAAAATAAGAATAAAACAAACAATATATAAAAATAAGTATAAAAATAAGAATAAAAAAAAGATTAAGTATAAAAATAAGAAGAAAACAAAAATAAGTATAAAAATAAGAATAAGTATAAAAATAAGTATAAAAATAAGAACAAAACAAAAATAAGTATAAAATAAGTATAAAAATAAGAATAAGTATAAAAATAAGAAAAAAACAAAAATAAGTGTAAAAAAAAGAATAAGTATAAAATTAAGTATAAAAATAATAACAAAACAGAAATAAGTATAAAAATAAGAATAAGTAAAAAAAAAGTATAAAAATAAGAAGAAAACAAAAATAAGTATAAAAATAAGAATAAGTATAAAAATAAGTATAAAAATAAGAAGAAAACAAAAATAAGTATAAAAATAAGAATAAGTATAAAAATAAGTATCAATAAAAGAATAAAACAAAAATAAGTATAAAAATAAGAATAAGTATAAAAATAAGTATCAATAAAAGAATAAAACAAAAATAAGTATAAAAATAAGAATAAGTATAAAAATAAGTATGAATAAAAGAATAAAACAAAAATAAGTATAAAAATAAGAACAAAACAAAAAAGTATAAAAATAAGAATAAGTATAAAAATAAGAATAAGTATAAAAATAAGAACAAAATAAAAATAAGTGTAAAAATAAGAATAAGTATAAAAATAAGTATAAAAATAAGTACAAAATAAATATAAGTATAAAAATAAGATTAAGTATAAAAATAAGTATGAAAAAAAGAATAAAACAAAAATAAGTATAAAAATAAGAATAACAAAGTATAAAAATAGGAATAAGTATAAAAATAAGTATAAAAATAAGAATAAAAAATAGGTATAAAAAAAAGATTAAGTATAAAAATAAGAACAAAACAGAAATAAGTATAAAAATAAGAATAAGTAAAAAAAAAGTATAAAAATAAGAAGAAAACAAAAATAAGTATAAAAATAAGAATACGTATAAAAATAAGTATAAAAATAAGAAGAAAACTAAAATAAGTATAAAAATAAGAATAAGTATAAAAATAAGTATGAATAAAAGAATAAAACAAAAATAAGTATAAAAATAAGAACAAAACAAAAATAAGTATAAAAATAAGAATAAGTATAAAAATAAGAATAAGTATTAACAATAAGTATAAAAATAAGAACAAAATAAAAATAAGTGTAAAAATAAGAATAAGTATAAAAATAAGTATAAAAATAAGAACAAAACAAAAATAAGTATAAAAATAAGAATATGTATAAAAATAAGAACAAAACAAAAATAAGTATAAAAATAAGAATAAGTATAAAAATAAGAATGAAATAAAATAAGAATAAAACAAACAATATATAAAAATAAGTATAAAAATAAGTATAAAAAAATAAGTATAAAAAAAGATTAAGTATAAAAATAAGAACAAAACAAAAATAAGTATAAAAATAAGAATAAGTATAAAAATAAGAATAAGTATTAACAATAAGTATAAAAATAAGAATAAAAAAAAATAAGTATAAAAATAAGATTAAGTATAAAAATAAGAAGAAACCAAAAATAAGTATAAAAATAAGAATACGTATAAAAATAAGTATAAAAATAAGAAGAAAACTAAAATAAGTATAAAAATAAGAATAAGTATAAAAATAAGTATAAAAAAAGATTAAGTATAAAAATAAGAACAAAACATAAATAAGTATAAAAATAAGAATAAGTATAAAAATAAGAATAAGTATTAACAATAAGTATAAAAATAAGAATAAAAAAAAATAAGTATAAAAATAAGATTAAGTATAAAAATAAGTATGAAAAAAAGAATAAAACAAAAATAAGTATAAAAATAAGAATAAAAAAAGTATAAAAATAGGAATAAGTATAAAAATAAGTAAAAAATTAGAAAAAATCAAAAATAAGTATACAAATTACAATAAGTATAAAAATAAGTATAAAAATAAGAACAAAAGAAAAATAAGTATAAAAATAATTATAAAAATAAGAATAAGTATAAAAATAAGTATAAAAATAAGAACAAAATAAAAATAAGTGTAAAAAAAAGAATAAGTATAAAATTAAGTATAAAAATAAGAACAAAACAGAAATAAGTATAAAAATAAGAATAAGTAAAAAAAAAGTATAAAAATAAGAATAAGTATAAAAATAAGTATAAAAATAAGAAGAAAACAAAAATAAGTATAAAAATAAGAATAAGTATAAAAATAAGTATGAATAAAAGAATAAAACAAAAATAAGTATAAAAATAAGAACAAAACAAAAATAAGTATAAAAATAAGAATAAGTATAAAAATAAGAATAAGTATTAACAATAAGTATAAAAAAAAGATTAAGTATAAAAATAAGAAGAAAACAAAAATAAGTATAAAAATAAGAATAAGTATAAAAATAAGTATAAAATAAGTATAAAAATAAGAATAAAAAAATAAGTATAAAAAAAGATTAAGTATAAAAATAAGAACAAAACAAAAATAAGTATAAAAATAAGATTAAGTATAAAAATAAGTATGAAAAAAAGAATAAAACAAAAATAAGAATAAAAAAAGTATAAAAATAGGAATAAGTATAAAAATAAGTAAAAAATTAGAAAAAATCAAAAATAAGTATAAAAATAAGTATAAAAATAAGAACAAAACAAAAATAAGTGTAAAAAAAAGAATAAGTATAAAAATAAGTATAAAAATAAGAACAAAACAAAAATAAGTGTAAAAAAAAGAATAAGTATAAAAATAAGTATAAAAATAAGAACAAACAAAAATAAGTATAAAAATAAGAATAAGTATAAAAATAAGAAGAAAACAAAAATAAGTCTAAAAATAAGAATAAGTATAAAAATAAGTATAAAAATAAGAATAAACAAAAATAAGTATAAAAATAAGAATAAGTATAAAAATAAGTATAAAAATAAGAACAAAACAAAAATAAGTATAAAATAAGTATAAAAATAAGAATAAGTATAAAAATAAGTATAAAAATAAGAATAAAAAAATAAGTATAAAAAAAGATTAAGTATAAAAATAAGAACAAAACAAAAATAAGTATAAAAATAAGAATAAGTATAAAAATAAGAATAAGTATTAACAATAAGTATAAAAATAAGAATAAAAAAAATAAGTATAAAAATAAGATTAAGTATAAAAATAAGTATGAAAAAAAGAATAAAACAAAAATAAGTATAAAAATAAGAATAAGTATAAAATAAGAACAAAATAAAAATAAGTGTAAAAATAAGAATAAGTATAAAAATAAGTATAAAAATAAGAACAAACAAAAATAAGTATAAAAATAAGAATAAGTATAAAAATAAGTATGAAAAAAAGAATAAAACAAAAATAATTATAAAAATAAGAATACAAAAAAGTATAAAAATAGGAATAAGTATGAAAATAAGTATAAAAATAAGAACAAAACAAAAATAAGTATAAAAATAAGTATAAAAATAAGAACAAAACAAAATTAAGTATAAAAATAAGAATATGTATAAAAATAAGAACAAAACAAAAATAAGTATAAAAATAAGAATAAGTATAAAAATAAGAATGAAATAAAATATGAATAAAACAAACAATATATAAAAATAAGTATAAAAATAAGAATAAAAAAATAAGTATAAAAAAAGATTAAGTATAAAAATAAGAACAAAACAAAAATAAGTATAAAAATAAGATTAAGTATAAAAATAAGTATGAAAAAAAGAATAAAACAAAAATAAGAATAAAAAAAGTATAAAAATAGGAATAAGTATAAAAATAAGTAAAAAATTAGAAAAAATCAAAAATAAGTATAAAAATTACAATAAGTATAAAAATAAGTATAAAAATAAGAACAAAACAAAAATAAGTATAAAAATAAGAATAAGTATAAAAATAAGAATAAGTATTAACAATAAGTATAAAAATAAGAATAAGTATAAAAATAAGAACAAAATAAAAATAAGTGTAAAAATAAGAATAAGTATAAAAATAAGTATAAAAATAAGAACAAACAAAAATAAGTATAAAAATAAGAATAAGTATAAAAATAAGTATAAAAATAAGAATAAGTATAAAAATAAGTATAAAAATAAGAATAAGTATAAAAATAAGTATAAAAATAAGAATAAGTATAAAAATAAGTATAAAAATAATAACAAAACAAAAATAAGTGTAAAAAAAAGAATAAGTATAAAAATAAGTATGAAAAAAAGAATAAAACAAAAATAAGTATAAAAATAAGAATAAAAAAAAGTATAAAAATAGGAATAAGTATAAAAATAAGTAAAAATTAGAAAAAAGCAAAAGTAAGTATAAAAAACAATAAGTATAAAAATAAGTATAAAAATAAGAACAAAACAAAAATAAGTATAAAAATGAGAATATGTATTAAAATAAGAACAAAACAAAAATAAGTATAAAAATAAGAATAAGTATAAAAATAAGAATGAAATAAAATAAGAATAAAACAAACAATATATAAAAATAAGTATAAAAATAAGAATAAAAAAAAGATTAAGTATAAAAATAAGAAGAAAACAAAAATAAGTATAAAAATAAGAATAAGTATAAAAATAAGTATAAAAATAATAACAAAACAAAAATAAGTGTAAAAAAAAGAATAAGTATAAAAATAAGTATGAAAAAAAGAATAAAACAAAAATAAATATAAAAATAAGAATAAAAAAAAGTATAAAAATAGGAATAAGTATAAAAATAAGTAAAAATTAGAAAAAAGCAAAAGTAAGTATAAAAAACAATAAGTATAAAAATAAGTATAAAAATAAGAACAAAACAAAAATAAGTATAAAAATGAGAATATGTATAAAAATAAGAACAAAACAAAAATAAGTATAAAAATAAGAATAAGTATAAAAATAAGTATCAATAAAAGAATAAAACAAAAATAAGTATAAAAATAAGAATAAGTATAAAAATAAGTATGAATAAAAGAATAAAACAAAAATAAGTATAAAAATAAGAACAAAACAAAAAAGTATAAAAATAAGAATAAGTATAAAAATAAGAATAAGTATAAAAATAAGAACAAAATAAAAATAAGTGTAAAAATAAGAATAAGTATAAAAATAAGTATAAAAATAAGTACAAAATAAATATAAGTATAAAAATAAGATTAAGTATAAAAATAAGTATGAAAAAAAGAATAAAACAAAAATAAGTATAAAAATAAGAATAACAAAGTATAAAAATAGGAATAAGTATAAAAATAAGTATAAAAATAAGAATAAAAAATAGGTATAAAAAAAAGATTAAGTATAAAAATAAGAACAAAACAGAAATAAGTATAAAAATAAGAATAAGTAAAAAAAAAGTATAAAAATAAGAAGAAAACAAAAATAAGTATAAAAATAAGAATACGTATAAAAATAAGTATAAAAATAAGAAGAAAACTAAAATAAGTATAAAAATAAGAATAAGTATAAAAATAAGAATAAGTATTAACAATAAGTATAAAAATAAGAACAAAATAAAAATAAGTGTAAAAATAAGAATAAGTATAAAAATAAGTATAAAAATAAGAACAAAACAAAAATAAGTATAAAAATAAGAATATGTATAAAAATAAGAACAAAACAAAAATAAGTATAAAAATAAGAATAAGTATAAAAATAAGAATGAAATAAAATAAGAATAAAACAAACAATATATAAAAATAAGTATAAAAATAGGAATAAGTATAAAAATAAGAACAGTACAAAAATAAGTGTAAAAATAAGAATAAGTATAAAAATAAGTATAAAAATAAGAACAAACAAAAATAAGTATAAAAATAAGAATAAGTATAAAAATAAGAACAAAACAAAAATAAGTATAAAAATAAGAATAAGTATAAAAATAAGAATAAGTATTAACAATAAGTATAAAAATAAGAATAAAAAAAAATAAGTATAAAAATAAGAATAAAAAAAGTATAAAAATAGGAAAAAGTATAAAAATAAGTAAAAAATTAGAAAAAATCAAAAATAAGTATACAAATTACAATAAGTATAAAAATAAGTATAAAAATAAGAACAAAACAAAAATAAGTATAAAAATAAGTATAAAAATAAGAACAAAACAAAAATAAGTGTAAAAAAAAGAATAAGTATAAAAATAAGTATAAAAATAAGAACAAAACAAAAATAAGTATAAAAATAAGAATAAGTATAAAAATAAGTATAAAAATAAGAATAAACAAAAATAAGTATAAAAATAAGAATAAGTATAAAAATAAGTATAAAAATAAGAACAAAACAAAAATAAGTATAAAAATAAGAATAAGTATAAAAATAAGTATAAAAATAAGAATAAAAAAATAAGTATAAAAAAAGATTAAGTATAAAAATAAGAACAAAACAAAAATAAGTATAAAAATAAGAATAAGTATAAAAATAAGAATAAGTATTAACAATAAGTATAAAAATAAGAATAAAAAAAATAAGTATAAAAATAAGATTAAGTATAAAAATAAGTATGAAAAAAAGAATAAAACAAAAATAAGTATAAAAATAAGAATAAGTATAAAATAAGAACAAAATAAAAATAAGTGTAAAAATAAGAATAAGTATAAAAATAAGTATAAAAATAAGAACAAACAAAAATAAGTATAAAAATAAGAATAAGTATAAAAATAAGTATGAAAAAAAGAATAAAACAAAAATAATTATAAAAATAAGAATACAAAAAAGTATAAAAATAGGAATAAGTATAAAAATAAGTATAAAAATAAGAACAAAACAAAAATAAGTATAAAAATAAGTATAAAAATAAGAACAAAACAAAAATAAGTATAAAAATAAGAATAAGTATAAAAATAAGTATAAAAATAAGAATAAACAAAAATAAGTATAAAAATAAGAATAAGTATAAAAATAAGTATAAAAATAAGAAGAAAACAAAAATAAGTATAAAAATAAGAATAAGTATAAAAATAAGTATCAATAAAAGAATAAAACAAAAATAAGTATAAAAATAAGAATAAGTATAAAAATAAGTATGAATAAAAGAATAAAACAAAAATAAGTATAAAAATAAGAACAAAACAAAAAAGTATAAAAATAAGAATAAGTATAAAAATAAGAATAAGTATAAAAATAAGAACAAAATAAAAATAAGTGTAAAAATAAGAATAAGTATAAAAATAAGTATAAAAATAAGTACAAAATAAATATAAGTATAAAAATAAGATTAAGTATAAAAATAAGTATGAAAAAAAGAATAAAACAAAAATAAGTATAAAAATAAGAATAACAAAGTATAAAAATAGGAATAAGTATAAAAATAAGTATAAAAATAAGAATAAAAAATAGGTATAAAAAAAAGATTAAGTATAAAAATAAGAACAAAACAGAAATAAGTATAAAAATAAGAATACGTATAAAAATAAGTATAAAAATAAGAAGAAAACTAAAATAAGTATAAAAATAAGAATAAGTATAAAAATAAGTATGAATAAAAGAATAAAACAAAAATAAGTATAAAAATAAGAACAAAACAAAAATAATTATAAAAATAAGAATAAGTATAAAAATAAGAATAAGTATTAACAATAAGTATAAAAATAAGAACAAAATAAAAATAAGTGTAAAAATAAGAATAAGTATAAAAATAAGTATAAAAATAAGAACAAAACAAAAATAAGTATAAAAATAAGAATATGTATAAAAATAAGAACAAAACAAAAATAAGTATAAAAATAAGAATAAGTATAAAAATAAGAATGAAATAAAATAAGAATAAAACAAACAATATATAAAAATAAGTATAAAAATAAGTATAAAAAAATAAGTATAAAAAAAGATTAAGTATAAAAATAAGAACAAAACAAAAATAAGTATAAAAATAAGAATAAGTATAAAAATAAGAATAAGTATTAACAATAAGTATAAAAATAAGAATAAAAAAAAATAAGTATAAAAATAAGATTAAGTATAAAAATAAGAAGAAAACAAAAATAAGTATAAAAATAAGAATACATATAAAAATAAGTATAAAAATAAGAAGAAAACTAAAATAAGTATAAAAATAAGAATAAGTATAAAAATAAGTATAAAAAAAGATTAAGTATAAAAATAAGAACAAAACATAAATAAGTATAAAAATAAGAATAAGTATAAAAATAAGAATAAGTATTAACAATAAGTATAAAAATAAGAATAAAAAAAAATAAGTATAAAAATAAGATTAAGTATAAAAATAAGTATGAAAAAAAGAATAAAACAAAAATAAGTATAAAAATAAGAATAAGTATAAAATAAGAACAAAATAAAAATAAGTGTAAAAATAAGAATAAGTATAAAAATAAGTATAAAAATAAGAACAAACAAAAATAAGTATAAAAATAAGAATAAGTATAAAAATAAGTATGAAAAAAAGAATAAAACAAAAATAATTATAAAAATAAGAATACAAAAAAGTATAAAAATAGGAATAAGTATAAAAATAAGTATAAAAATAAGAACAAAACAAAAATAAGTATAAAAATAAGTATAAAAATAAGAACAAAACAAAAATAAGTATAAAAATAAGAATAAGTATAAAAATAAGTATAAAAATAAGAATAAACAAAAATAAGTATAAAAATAAGAATAAGTATAAAAATAAGTATAAAAATAAGAAGAAAACAAAAATAAGTATAAAAATAAGAATAAGTATAAAAATAAGTATCAATAAAAGAATAAAACAAAAATAAGTATAAAAATAAGAATAAGTATAAAAATAAGTATGAATAAAAGAATAAAACAAAAATAAGTATAAAAATAAGAACAAAACAAAAAAGTATAAAAATAAGAATAAGTATAAAAATAAGAATAAGTATAAAAATAAGAACAAAATAAAAATAAGTGTAAAAATAAGAATAAGTATAAAAATAAGTATAAAAATAAGTACAAAATAAATATAAGTATAAAAATAAGATTAAGTATAAAAATAAGTATGAAAAAAAGAATAAAACAAAAATAAGTATAAAAATAAGAATAACAAAGTATAAAAATAGGAATAAGTATAAAAATAAGTATAAAAATAAGAATAAAAAATAGGTATAAAAAAAAGATTAAGTATAAAAATAAGAACAAAACAGAAATAAGTATAAAAATAAGAATAAGTAAAAAAAAAGTATAAAAATAAGAAGAAAACAAAAATAAGTATAAAAATAAGAATACGTATAAAAATAAGTATAAAAATAAGAAGAAAACTAAAATAAGTATAAAAATAAGAATAAGTATAAAAATAAGTATGAATAAAAGAATAAAACAAAAATAAGTATAAAAATAAGAACAAAACAAAAATAATTATAAAAATAAGAATAAGTATAAAAATAAGAATAAGTATTAACAATAAGTATAAAAATAAGAACAAAATAAAAATAAGTGTAAAAATAAGAATAAGTATAAAAATAAGTATAAAAATAAGAACAAAACAAAAATAAGTATAAAAATAAGAATATGTATAAAAATAAGAACAAAACAAAAATAAGTATAAAAATAAGAATAAGTATAAAAATAAGAATGAAATAAAACAAGAATAAAACAAACAATATATAAAAATAAGTATAAAAATAAGTATAAAAAAATAAGTATAAAAAAAGATTAAGTATAAAAATAAGAACAAAACAAAAATAAGTATAAAAATAAGAATAAGTATAAAAATAAGAATAAGTATTAACAATAAGTATAAAAATAAGAATAAAAAAAATAAGTATAAAAATAAGATTAAGTATAAAAATAAGAAGAAAACAAAAATAAGTATAAAAATAAGAATACGTATAAAAATAAGTATAAAAATAAGAAGAAAACTAAAATAAGTATAAAAATAAGAATAAGTATAAAAATAAGTATAAAAAAAGATTAAGTATAAAAATAAGAACAAAACATAAATAAGTATAAAAATAAGAATAAGTATAAAAATAAGAATAAGTATTAACAATAAGTATAAAAATAAGAATAAAAAAAAATAAGTATAAAAATAAGATTAAGTATAAAAATAAGTATGAAAAAAAGAATAAAACAAAAATAAGTATAAAAATAAGAATAAAAAAAGTATAAAAATAGGAATAAGTATAAAAATAAGTAAAAAATTAGAAAAAATCAAAAATAAGTATACAAATTACAATAAGTATAAAAATAAGTATAAAAATAAGAACAAAAGAAAAATAAGTATAAAAATAATTATAAAAATAAGAATAAGTATAAAAATAAGTATAAAAATAAGAACAAAATAAAAATAAGTGTAAAAAAAAGAATAAGTATAAAATTAAGTATAAAAATAAGAACAAAACAGAAATAAGTATAAAAATAAGAATAAGTAAAAAAAAAGTATAAAAATAAGAATAAGTATAAAAATAAGTATAAAAATAAGAAGAAAACAAAAATAAGTATAAAAATAAGAATAAGTATAAAAATAAGAATAAGTATTAACAATAAGTATAAAAAAAAGATTAAGTATAAAAATAAGAAGAAAACAAAAATAAGTATAAAAATAGGAATAAGTATAAAAATAAGTATAAAAATAAGAATAAAAATAAGAATAAGTATAAAAATAAGTATAAAAATAAGAACAAAACAAAAATAAGTATAAAATAAGTATAAAAATAAGAATAAAAAAATAAGTATAAAAAAAGATTAAGTATAAAAATAAGAACAAAACAAAAATAAGTATAAAAATAAGATTAAGTATAAAAATAAGTATGAAAAAAAGAATAAAACAAAAATAAGAATAAAAAAAGTATAAAAATAGGAATAAGTATAAAAATAAGAACAAAGCAAAAATAAGTATAAAAATAAGAATATGTATAAAAATATGAAGAAAACAAAAATAAGTATAAAAATAAGAATAAGTATAAAAATAAGTATAAAAATAAGAATGAAATAAAATAAGAATAAAACAAACAATATATAAAAATAAGTATAAAAATAGGAATAAGTATAAAAATAAGAATATGTATAAAAATATGAAGAAAACAAAAATAAGTATAAAAATAAGAATAAGTATAAAAATAAGTATAAAAATAAGAATGAAATAAAATAAGAATAAAACAAACAATATATAAAAATAAGTATAAAAATAAGAATAAAAAAAAGATTAAGTATAAAAATAAGAAGAAAACAAAAATAAGTATAAAAATAAGAATAAGTATAAAAATAAGTATAAAAATAAGAACAAAACAAAAATAAGTATAAAATAAGTATAAAAATAAGAATAAGTATAAAAATAAGAAAAAAACAAAAATAAGTGTAAAAAAAAGAATAAGTATAAAATTAAGTATAAAAATAATAACAAAACAGAAATAAGTATAAAAATAAGAATAAGTAAAAAAAAAGTATAAAAATAAGAAAAAAAAAAAAATAAGTATAAAAATAAGAATAAGTATAAAAATAAGTATAAAAATAAGAAGAAAACAAAAATAAGTATAAAAATAAGAATAAGTATAAAAATAAGTATCAATAAAAGAATAAAACAAAAATAAGTATAAAAATAAGAATAAGTATAAAAATAAGTATGAATAAAAGAATAAAACAAAAATAAGTATAAAAATAAGAACAAAACAAAAAAGTATAAAAATAAGAATAAGTATAAAAATAAGAATAAGTATAAAAATAAGAACAAAATAAAAATAAGTGTAAAAATAAGAATAAGTATAAAAATAAGTATAAAAATAAGTACAAAATAAATATAAGTATAAAAATAAGATTAAGTATAAAAATAAGTATGAAAAAAAGAATAAAACAAAAATAAGTATAAAAATAAGAATAACAAAGTATAAAAATAGGAATAAGTATAAAAATAAGTATAAAAATAAGAATAAAAAATAGGTATAAAAAAAAGATTAAGTATAAAAATAAGAACAAAACAGAAATAAGTATAAAAATAAGAATAAGTAAAAAAAAAGTATAAAAATAAGAAGAAAACAAAAATAAGTATAAAAATAAGAATACGTATAAAAATAAGTATAAAAATAAGAAGAAAACTAAAATAAGTATAAAAATAAGAATAAGTATAAAAATAAGAATAAGTATTAACAATAAGTATAAAAATAAGAACAAAATAAAAATAAGTGTAAAAATAAGAATAAGTATAAAAATAAGTATAAAAATAAGAACAAAACAAAAATAAGTATAAAAATAAGAATATGTATAAAAATAAGAACAAAACAAAAATAAGTATAAAAATAAGAATAAGTATAAAAATAAGAATGAAATAAAATAAGAATAAAACAAACAATATATAAAAATAAGTATAAAAATAAGAATAAAAAAATAAGCATAAAAAAAGATTAAGTATAAAAATAAGAACAAAACAAAAATAAGTATAAAAATAAGAATAAGTATAAAAATAAGAATAAGTATTAACAATAAGTATAAAAATAAGAATAAAAAAAAATAAGTATAAAAATAAGATTAAGTATAAAAATAAGTATGAAAAAAAGAATAAAACAAAAATAAGTATAAAAATAAGAATAAAAAAAGTATAAAAATAGGAAAAAGTATAAAAATAAGTAAAAAATTAGAAAAAATCAAAAATAAGTATACAAATTACAATAAGTATAAAAATAAGTATAAAAATAAGAACAAAACAAAAATAAGTATAAAAATAAGTATAAAAATAAGAACAAAACAAAAATAAGTGTAAAAAAAAGAATAAGTATAAAAATAAGTATAAAAATAAGAACAAAACAAAAATAAGTATAAAAATAAGAATAAGTATAAAAATAAGTATAAAAATAAGAATAAACAAAAATAAGTATAAAAATAAGAATAAGTATAAAAATAAGTATAAAAATAAGAACAAAACAAAAATAAGTATAAAAATAAGAATAAGTATAAAAATAAGTATAAAAATAAGAATAAAAAAATAAGTATAAAAAAAGATTAAGTATAAAAATAAGAACAAAACAAAAATAAGTATAAAAATAAGAATAAGTATAAAAATAAGAATAAGTATTAACAATAAGTATAAAAATAAGAATAAAAAAAATAAGTATAAAAATAAGATTAAGTATAAAAATAAGTATGAAAAAAAGAATAAAACAAAAATAAGTATAAAAATAAGAATAAGTATAAAATAAGAACAAAATAAAAATAAGTGTAAAAATAAGAATAAGTATAAAAATAAGTATAAAAATAAGAACAAACAAAAATAAGTATAAAAATAAGAATAAGTATAAAAATAAGTATGAAAAAAAGAATAAAACAAAAATAATTATAAAAATAAGAATACAAAAAAGTATAAAAATAGGAATAAGTATAAAAATAAGTATAAAAATAAGAACAAAACAAAAATAAGTATAAAAATAAGTATAAAAATAAGAACAAAACAAAAATAAGTATAAAAATAAGAATAAGTATAAAAATAAGTATAAAAATAAGAATAAACAAAAATAAGTATAAAAATAAGAATAAGTATAAAAATAAGTATAAAAATAAGAAGAAAACAAAAATAAGTATAAAAATAAGAATAAGTATAAAAATAAGTATCAATAAAAGAATAAAACAAAAATAAGTATAAAAATAAGAATAAGTATAAAAATAAGTATGAATAAAAGAATAAAACAAAAATAAGTATAAAAATAAGAACAAAATAAAAATAAGTGTAAAAATAAGAATAAGTATAAAAATAAGTATAAAAATAAGTACAAAATAAATATAAGTATAAAAATAAGATTAAGTATAAAAATAAGTATGAAAAAAAGAATAAAACAAAAATAAGTATAAAAATAAGAATAACAAAGTATAAAAATAGGAATAAGTATAAAAATAAGTATAAAAATAAGAATAAAAAATAGGTATAAAAAAAAGATTAAGTATAAAAATAAGAACAAAACAGAAATAAGTATAAAAATAAGAATAAGTAAAAAAAAAGTATAAAAATAAGAAGAAAACAAAAATAAGTATAAAAATAAGAATACGTATAAAAATAAGTATAAAAATAAGAAGAAAACTAAAATAAGTATAAAAATAAGAATAAGTATAAAAATAAGTATGAATAAAAGAATAAAACAAAAATAAGTATAAAAATAAGAAGAAAACAAAAATAAGTATAAAAATAAGAATACGTATAAAAATAAGTATAAAAATAAGAAGAAAACTAAAATAAGTATAAAAATAAGAATAAGTATAAAAATAAGTATAAAAAAAGATTAAGTATAAAAATAAGAACAAAACATAAATAAGTATAAAAATAAGAATAAGTATAAAAATAAGAATAAGTATTAACAATAAGTATAAAAATAAGAATAAAAAAAAATAAGTATAAAAATAAGATTAAGTATAAAAATAAGTATGAAAAAAAGAATAAAACAAAAATAAGTATAAAAATAAGAATAAAAAAAGTATAAAAATAGGAATAAGTATAAAAATAAGTAAAAAATTAGAAAAAATCAAAAATAAGTATACAAATTACAATAAGTATAAAAATAAGTATAAAAATAAGAACAAAAGAAAAATAAGTATAAAAATAATTATAAAAATAAGAATAAGTATAAAAATAAGTATAAAAATAAGAACAAAATAAAAATAAGTGTAAAAAAAAGAATAAGTATAAAATTAAGTATAAAAATAAGAACAAAACAGAAATAAGTATAAAAATAAGAATAAGTAAAAAAAAAGTATAAAAATAAGAATAAGTATAAAAATAAGTATAAAAATAAGAACAAAACAAAAATAAGTATAAAAATAAGAATATGTATAAAAATAAGAACAAAACAAAAATAAGTATAAAAATAAGAATAAGTATAAAAATAAGAATGAAATAAAATAAGAATAAAACAAACAATATATAAAAATAAGTATAAAAATAAGTATAAAAAAAGATTAAGTATAAAAATAAGAACAAAACAAAAATAAGTATAAAAATAAGAATAAGTATAAAAATAAGAATAAGTATTAACAATAAGTATAAAAATAAGAATAAAAAAAAATAAGTATAAAAATAAGATTAAGTATAAAAATAAGTATGAAAAAAAGAATAAAACAAAAATAAGTATAAAAATAAGAATAAAAAAAGTATAAAAATAGGAATAAGTATAAAAATAAGTAAAAAATTAGAAAAAATCAAAAATAAGTATACAAATTACAATAAGTATAAAAATAAGTATAAAAATAAGAACAAAAGAAAAATAAGTATAAAAATAATTATAAAAATAAGAATAAGTATAAAAATAAGTATAAAAATAAGAACAAAATAAAAATAAGTGTAAAAAAAAGAATAAGTATAAAATTAAGTATAAAAATAAGAACAAAACAGAAATAAGTATAAAAATAAGAATAAGTAAAAAAAAAGTATAAAAATAAGAATAAGTATAAAAATAAGTATAAAAATAAGAATAAAAAAATAAGTATAAAAAAAGATTAATATTAAAATAAGAAAAAAACAAAAATAAGTGTAAAAAAAAGAATAAGTATAAAATTAAGTATAAAAATAAGAACAAAACAGAAATAAGTATAAAAATAAGAATAAGTATAAAAATAAGTATAAAAATAAGAAGAAAACAAAAATAAGTATAAAAATAAGAATAAGTATAAAAATAAGAATAAGTATTAACAATAAGTATAAAAAAAAGATTAAGTATAAAAATAAGAAGAAAACAAAAATAAGTATAAAAATAGGAATAAGTATAAAAATAAGTATAAAAATAAGAATAAAAATAAGAATAAGTATAAAAATAAGTATAAAAATAAGAACAAAACAAAAATAAGTATAAAATAAGTATAAAAATAAGAATAAAAAAATAAGTATAAAAAAAGATTAAGTATAAAAATAAGAACAAAACAAAAATAAGTATAAAAATAAGATTAAGTATAAAAATAAGTATGAAAAAAAGAATAAAACAAAAATAAGAATAAAAAAAGTATAAAAATAGGAATAAGTATAAAAATAAGTAAAAAATTAGAAAAAATCAAAAATAAGTATAAAAATTACAATAAGTATAAAAATAAGAACAAAACAAAAATAAGTATAAAATAAGTATAAAAATAAGAATAAGTATTAACAATAAGTATAAAAATAAGAACAAAATAAAAATAAGTGTAAAAATAAGAATAAGTATAAAAATAAGTATAAAAATAAGAACAAAACAAAAATAAGTATAAAAATAAGAATATGTATAAAAATAAGAACAAAACAAAAATAAGTATAAAAATAAGAATAAGTATAAAAATAAGAATGAAATAAAATAAGAATAAAACAAACAATATATAAAAATAAGTATAAAAATAAGTATAAAAAAAGATTAAGTATAAAAATAAGAACAAAACAAAAATAAGTATAAAAATAAGAATAAGTATAAAAATAAGAATAAGTATTAACAATAAGTATAAAAATAAGAATAAAAAAAAATAAGTATAAAAATAAGATTAAGTATAAAAATAAGTATGAAAAAAAGAATAAAACAAAAATAAGTATAAAAATAAGTAAAAAATTAGAAAAAATCAAAAATAAGTATACAAATTACAATAAGTATAAAAATAAGTATAAAAATAAGAACAAAATAAAAATAAGTGTAAAAAAAAGAATAAGTATAAAATTAAGTATAAAAATAAGAACAAAACAGAAATAAGTATAAAAATAAGAATAAGTAAAAAAAAAGTATAAAAATAAGAATAAGTATAAAAATAAGAATAAAAAAATAAGTATAAAAAAAGATTAAGTATTAAAATAAGAAAAAAACAAAAATAAGTGTAAAAAAAAGAATAAGTATAAAATTAAGTATAAAAATAAGAACAAAACAGAAATAAGTATAAAAATAAGAATAAGTATAAAAATAAGTATAAAAATAAGAAGAAAACAAAAATAAGTATTAAAATAAGAATAAGTATAAAAATAAGAATAAGTATTAACAATAAGTATAAAAAAAAGATTAAGTATAAAAATAAGAAGAAAACAAAAATAAGTATAAAAATAGGAATAAGTATAAAAATAAGTATAAAAATAAGAATAAAAATAAGAATAAGTATAAAAATAAGTATAAAAATAAGAACAAAACAAAAATAAGTATAAAATAAGTATAAAAATAAGAATAAAAAAATAAGTATAAAAAACGATTAAGTATAAAAATAAGAACAAAACAAAAATAAGTATAAAAATAAGATTAAGTATAAAAATAAGTATGAAAAAAAGAATAAAACAAAAATAAGAATAAAAAAAGTATAAAAATAGGAATAAGTATAAAAATAAGTAAAAAATTAGAAAAAATCAAAAATAAGTATAAAAATTACAATAAGTATAAAAATAAGAACAAAACAAAAATAAGTATAAAAATAAGTATAAAAATAAGAACAAAACAAAAATAAGTGTAAAAAAAAGAATAAGTATAAAAATAAGTATAAAAATAAGAACAAACAAAAATAAGTATAAAAATAAGAATAAGTATAAAAATAAGAAGAAAACAAAAATAAGTATAAAAATAAGAATAAGTATAAAAATAAGTATAAAAATAAGAACAAACAAAAATAAGTATAAAAATAAGAATAAGTATAAAAATAAGTATAAAAATAAGAATAAGTATAAAAATAAGTATAAAAATAATAACAAAACAAAAATAAGTGTAAAAAAAAGAATAAGTATAAAAATAAGTATGAAAAAAAGAATAAAACAAAAATAAGTATAAAAATAAGAATAAAAAAAAGTATAAAAATAGGAATAAGTATAAAAATAAGTAAAAATTAGAAAAAAGCAAAAGTAAGTATAAAAAACAATAAGTATAAAAATAAGTATAAAAATAAGAACAAAACAAAAATAAGTATAAAAATGAGAATATGTATAAAAATAAGAACAAAACAAAAATAAGTATAAAAATAAGAATAAGTATAAAAAAAAGAATGAAATAAAATAAGAATAAAACAAACAATATATAAAAATAAGTATAAAAATAAGAATAAAAAAAAGATTAAGTATAAAAATAAGAAGAAAACAAAAATAAGTATAAAAATAAGAATAAGTATAAAAATAAGTATAAAAATAAGAATAAACAAAAATAAGTATAAAAATAAGAATAAGTATAAAAATAAGTATAAAAATAAGAACAAAACAAAAATAAGTATAAAATAAGTATAAAAATAAGAATAAGTATAAAAATAAGAAAAAAACAAAAATAAGTGTAAAAAAAAGAATAAGTATAAAATTAAGTATAAAAATAATAACAAAACAGAAATAAGTATAAAAATAAGAATAAGTAAAAAAAAAGTATAAAAATAAGAAGAAAACAAAAATAAGTATAAAAATAAGAATAAGTATAAAAATAAGTATAAAAATAAGAAGAAAACAAAAATAAGTATAAAAATAAGAATAAGTATAAAAATAAGTATCAATAAAAGAATAAAACAAAAATAAGTATAAAAATAAGAATAAGTATAAAAATAAGTATGAATGAAAGAATAAAACAAAAATAAGTATAAAAATAAGAACAAAACAAAAAAGTATAAAAATAAGAATAAGTATAAAAATAAGAATAAGTATAAAAATAAGAACAAAATAAAAATAAGTGTAAAAATAAGAATAAGTATAAAAATAAGTATAAAAATAAGTACAAAATAAATATAAGTATAAAAATAAGATTAAGTATAAAAATAAGTATGAAAAAAAGAATAAAACAAAAATAAGTATAAAAATAAGAATAACAAAGTATAAAAATAGGAATAAGTATAAAAATAAGTATAAAAATAAGAATAAAAAAATAGGTATAAAAAAAAGATTAAGTATAAAAATAAGAAGAAAACAAAAATAAGTATAAAAATAAGAATATGTATAAAAATAAGTATAAAAATAAGAAGAAAACTAAAATAAGTATAAAAATAAGAATAAGTATAAAAATAAGTATGAATAAAAGAATAAAACAAAAATAAGTATAAAAATAAGAACAAAACAAAAATAAGTATAAAAATAAGAATAAGTATAAAAATAAGAATAAGTATTAACAATAAGTATAAAAATAAGAACAAAATAAAAATAAGTGTAAAAATAAGAATAAGTATAAAAATAAGTATAAAAATAAGAACAAAACAAAAATAAGTATAAAAATAAGAATATGTATAAAAATAATAACAAAACAAAAATAAGTATAAAAATAAGAATAAGTATAAAAATAAGAATGAAATAAAATAAGAATAAAACAAACAATATATAAAAATAAGTATAAAAATAAGTATAAAAAAAGATTAAGTATAAAAATAAGAACAAAACAAAAATAAGTATAAAAATAAGAATAAGTATAAAAATAAGAATAAGTATTAACAATAAGTATAAAAATAAGAATAAAAAAAAATAAGTATAAAAATAAGATTAAGTATAAAAATAAGTATGAAAAAAAGAATAAAACAAAAATAAGTATAAAAATAAGAATAAAAAAAGTATAAAAATAGGAATAAGTATAAAAATAAGTAAAAAATTAGAAAAAATCAAAAATAAGTATACAAATTACAATAAGTATAAAAATAAGTATAAAAATAAGAACAAAATAAAAATAAGTGTAAAAAAAAGAATAAGTATAAAATTAAGTATAAAAATAAGAACAAAACAGAAATAAGTATAAAAATAAGAATAAGTAAAAAAAAAGTATAAAAATAAGAATAAGTATAAAAATAAGTATAAAAATAAGAATAAAAAAATAAGTATAAAAAAAGATTAAGTATTAAAATAAGAAAAAAACAAAAATAAGTGTAAAAAAAAGAATAAGTATAAAATTAAGTATAAAAATAAGAACAAAACAGAAATAAGTATAAAAATAAGAATAAGTATAAAAATAAGTATAAAAATAAGAAGAAAACAAAAATAAGTATAAAAATGAGAATAAGTATAAAAATAAGAATAAGTATTAACAATAAGTATAAAAAAAAGATTAAGTATAAAAATAAGAAGAAAACAAAAATAAGTATAAAAATAGGAATAAGTATAAAAATAAGTATAAAAATAAGAATAAAAATAAGAATAAGTATAAAAATAAGTATAAAAATAAGAACAAAACAAAAATAAGTATAAAATAAGTATAAAAATAAGAATAAAAAAATAAGTATAAAAAAAGATTAAGTATAAAAATAAGAACAAAACAAAAATAAGTATAAAAATAAGATTATGTATAAAAATAAGTATGAAAAAAAGAATAAAACAAAAATAAGAATAAAAAAAGTATAAAAATAGGAATAAGTATAAAAATAAGTAAAAAATTAGAAAAAATCAAAAATAAGTATAAAAATTACAATAAGTATAAAAATAAGAACAAAACAAAAATAAGTGTAAAAATAAGAATAAGTATAAAAATAAGTATAAAAATAAGAACAAACAAAAATAAGTATAAAAATAAGAATAAGTATAAAAATAAGTATGAAAAAAAGAATAAAACAAAAATAATTATAAAAATAAGAATACAAAAAAGTATAAAAATAGGAATAAGTATAAAAATAAGTATAAAAATAAGAACAAAACAAAAATAAGTATAAAAATAAGAATAAGTATAAAAATAAGAATGAAATAAAATATGAATAAAACAAACAATATATAAAAATAAGTATAAAAATAAGAATAAAAAAATAAGTATAAAAAAAGATTAAGTATAAAAATAAGAACAAAACAAAAATAAGTATAAAAATAAGATTAAGTATAAAAATAAGTATGAAAAAAAGAATAAAACAAAAATAAGAATAAAAAAAGTATAAAAATAGGAATAAGTATAAAAATAAGTAAAAAATTAGAAAAAATCAAAAATAAGTATAAAAATTACAATAAGTATAAAAATAAGTATAAAAATAAGAACAAAACAAAAATAAGTATAAAAATAAGAATAAGTATAAAAATAAGAATAAGTATTAACAATAAGTATAAAAATAAGAATAAGTATAAAAATAAGAACAAAATAAAAATAAGTGTAAAAATAAGAATAAGTATAAAAATAAGTATAAAAATAAGAACAAACAAAAATAAGTATAAAAATAAGAATAAGTATAAAAATAAGTATAAAAATAAGAATAAGTATAAAAATAAGTATAAAAATAATAACAAAACAAAAATAAGTGTAAAAAAAAGAATAAGTATAAAAATAAGTATGAAAAAAAGAATAAAACAAAAATAAGTATAAAAATAAGAATAAAAAAAAGTATAAAAATAGGAATAAGTATAAAAATAATTAAAAATTAGAAAAAAGCAAAAGTAAGTATAAAAAACAATAAGTATAAAAATAAGTATAAAAATAAGAACAAAACAAAAATAAGTATAAAAATGAGAATATGTATAAAAATAAGAACAAAACAAAAATAAGTATAAAAATAAGAATAAGTATAAAAATAAGAATGAAATAAAATAAGAATAAAACAAACAATATATAAAAATAAGTATAAAAATAAGAATAAAAAAAAGATTAAGTATAAAAATAAGAAGAAAACAAAAATAAGTATAAAAATAAGAATAAGTATAAAAATAAGTATAAAAATAAGAACAAAACAAAAATAAGTATAAAATAAGTATAAAAATAAGAATAAGTATAAAAATAAGAAAAAAACAAAAATAAGTGTAAAAAAAAGAATAAGTATAAAATTAAGTATAAAAATAATAACAAAACAGAAATAAGTATAAAAATAAGAATAAGTAAAAAAAAAGTATAAAAATAAGAAGAAAACAAAAATAAGTATAAAAATAAGAATAACAAAGTATAAAAATAGGAATAAGTATAAAAATAAGTATAAAAATAAGAATAAAAAATAGGTATAAAAAAAAGATTAAGTATAAAAATAAGAACAAAACAGAAATAAGTATAAAAATAAGAATAAGTAAAAAAAAAGTATAAAAATAAGAAGAAAACAAAAATAAGTATAAAAATAAGAATACGTATAAAAATAAGTATAAAAATAAGAAGAAAACTAAAATAAGTATAAAAATAAGAATAAGTATAAAAATAAGTTTGAATAAAAGAATAAAACAAAAATAAGTATAAAAATAAGAACAAAACAAAAATAAGTATAAAAATAAGAATAAGTATAAAAATAAGAATAAGTATTAACAATAAGTATAAAAATAAGAACAAAATAAAAATAAGTGTAAAAATAAGAATAAGTATAAAAATAAGTATAAAAATAAGAACAAAACAAAAATAAGTATAAAAATAAGAATATGTATAAAAATAAGAACAAAACAAAAATAAGTATAAAAATAAGAATAAGTATAAAAATAAGAATGAAATAAAATAAGAATAAAACAAACAATATATAAAAATAAGTATAAAAATAAGTATAAAAAAATAAGTATAAAAAAAGATTAAGTATAAAAATAAGAACAAAACAAAAATAAGTATAAAAATAAGAATAAGTATAAAAATAAGAATAAGTATTAACAATAAGTATAAAAATAAGAATAAAAAAAAATAAGTATAAAAATAAGATTAAGTATAAAAATAAGAAGAAACCAAAAATAAGTATAAAAATAAGAATACGTATAAAAATAAGTATAAAAATAAGAAGAAAACTAAAATAAGTATAAAAATAAGAATAAGTATAAAAATAAGTATAAAAAAAGATTAAGTATAAAAATAAGAACAAAACATAAATAAGTATAAAAATAAGAATAAGTATAAAAATAAGAATAAGTATTAACAATAAGTATAAAAATAAGAATAAAAAAAAATAAGTATAAAAATAAGATTAAGTATAAAAATAAGTATGAAAAAAAGAATAAAACAAAAATAAGTATAAAAATAAGAACAAAAGAAAAATAAGTATAAAAATAATTATAAAAATAAGAATAAGTATAAAAATAAGTATAAAAATAAGAACAAAATAAAAATAAGTGTAAAAAAAAGAATAAGTATAAAATTAAGTATAAAAATAAGAACAAAACAGAAATAAGTATAAAAATAAGAATAAGTAAAAAAAAAGTATAAAAATAAGAATAAGTATAAAAATAAGTATAAAAATAAGAAGAAAACAAAAATAAGTATAAAAATAAGAATAAGTATAAAAATAAGTATGAATAAAAGAATAAAACAAAAATAAGTATAAAAATAAGAACAAAACAAAAATAAGTATAAAAATAAGAATAAGTATAAAAATAAGAATAAGTATTAACAATAAGTATAAAAAAAAGATTAAGTATAAAAATAAGAAGAAAACAAAAATAAGTATAAAAATAAGAATAAGTATAAAAATAAGTATAAAATAAGTATAAAAATAAGAATAAAAAAATAAGTATAAAAAAAGATTAAGTATAAAAATAAGAACAAAACAAAAATAAGTATAAAAATAAGATTAAGTATAAAAATAAGTATGAAAAAAAGAATAAAACAAAAATAAGAATAAAAAAAGTATAAAAATAGGAATAAGTATAAAAATAAGTAAAAAATTAGAAAAAATCAAAAATAAGTATAAAAATTACAATAAGTATAAAAATAAGAACAAAACAAAAATAAGTATAAAAATAAGTATAAAAATAAGAACAAAACAAAAATAAGTGTAAAAAAAAGAATAAGTATAAAAATAAGTATAAAAATAAGAACAAAACAAAAATAAGTGTAAAAAAAAGAATAAGTATAAAAATAAGTATAAAAATAAGAACAAACAAAAATAAGTATAAAAATAAGAATAAGTATAAAAATAAGAAGAAAACAAAAATAAGTCTAAAAATAAGAATAAGTATAAAAATAAGTATAAAAATAAGAATAAACAAAAATAAGTATAAAAATAAGAATAAGTATAAAAATAAGTATAAAAATAAGAACAAAACAAAAATAAGTATAAAATAAGTATAAAAATAAGAATAAGTATAAAAATAAGTATAAAAATAAGAATAAAAAAATAAGTATAAAAAAAGATTAAGTATAAAAATAAGAACAAAACAAAAATAAGTATAAAAATAAGAATAAGTATAAAAATAAGAATAAGTATTAACAATAAGTATAAAAATAAGAATAAAAAAAATAAGTATAAAAATAAGATTAAGTATAAAAATAAGTATGAAAAAAAGAATAAAACAAAAATAAGTATAAAAATAAGAATAAGTATAAAATAAGAACAAAATAAAAATAAGTGTAAAAATAAGAATAAGTATAAAAATAAGTATAAAAATAAGAACAAACAAAAATAAGTATAAAAATAAGAATAAGTATAAAAATAAGTATGAAAAAAAGAATAAAACAAAAATAATTATAAAAATAAGAATACAAAAAAGTATAAAAATAGGAATAAGTATGAAAATAAGTATAAAAATAAGAACAAAACAAAAATAAGTATAAAAATAAGTATAAAAATAAGAACAAAACAAAATTAAGTATAAAAATAAGAATATGTATAAAAATAAGAACAAAACAAAAATAAGTATAAAAATAAGAATAAGTATAAAAATAAGAATGAAATAAAATATGAATAAAACAAACAATATATAAAAATAAGTATAAAAATAAGAATAAAAAAATAAGTATAAAAAAAGATTAAGTATAAAAATAAGAACAAAACAAAAATAAGTATAAAAATAAGATTAAGTATAAAAATAAGTATGAAAAAAAGAATAAAACAAAAATAAGAATAAAAAAAGTATAAAAATAGGAATAAGTATAAAAATAAGTAAAAAATTAGAAAAAATCAAAAATAAGTATAAAAATTACAATAAGTATAAAAATAAGTATAAAAATAAGAACAAAACAAAAATAAGTATAAAAATAAGAATAAGTATAAAAATAAGAATAAGTATTAACAATAAGTATAAAAATAAGAATAAGTATAAAAATAAGAACAAAATAAAAATAAGTGTAAAAATAAGAATAAGTATAAAAATAAGTATAAAAATAAGAACAAACAAAAATAAGTATAAAAATAAGAATAAGTATAAAAATAAGTATAAAAATAAGAATAAGTATAAAAATAAGTATAAAAATAAGAATAAGTATAAAAATAAGTATAAAAATAATAACAAAACAAAAATAAGTGTAAAAAAAAGAATAAGTATAAAAATAAGTATGAAAAAAAGAATAAAACAAAAATAAGTATAAAAATAAGAATAAAAAAAAGTATAAAAATAGGAATAAGTATAAAAATAAGTAAAAATTAGAAAAAAGCAAAAGTAAGTATAAAAAACAATAAGTATAAAAATAAGTATAAAAATAAGAACAAAACAAAAATAAGTATAAAAATGAGAATATGTATTAAAATAAGAACAAAACAAAAATAAGTATAAAAATAAGAATAAGTATAAAAATAAGAATGAAATAAAATAAGAATAAAACAAACAATATATAAAAAATAAGTATAAAAATAAGAATAAAAAAAAGATTAAGTATAAAAATAAGAAGAAAACAAAAATAAGTATAAAAATAAGAATAAGTATAAAAATAAGTATAAAAATAATAACAAAACAAAAATAAGTGTAAAAAAAAGAATAAGTATAAAAATAAGTATGAAAAAAAGAATAAAACAAAAATAAGTATAAAAATAAGAATAAAAAAAAGTATAAAAATAGGAATAAGTATAAAAATAAGTAAAAATTAGAAAAAAGCAAAAGTAAGTATAAAAAACAATAAGTATAAAAATAAGTATAAAAATAAGAACAAAACAAAAATAAGTATAAAAATGAGAATATGTATAAAAATAAGAACAAAACAAAAATAAGTATAAAAATAAGAATAAGTATAAAAATAAGAATGAAATAAAATAAGAATAAAACAAACAATATATAAAAATAAGTATAAAAATAAGAATAAAAAAAAGATTAAGTATAAAAATAAGAAGAAAACAAAAATAAGTATAAAAATAAGAATAAGTATAAAAATAAGTATAAAAATAAGAACAAAACAAAAATAAGTATAAAATAAGTATAAAAATAAGAATAAGTATAAAAATAAGAAAAAAACAAAAATAAGTGTAAAAAAAAGAATAAGTATAAAATTAAGTATAAAAATAATAACAAAACAGAAATAAGTATAAAAATAAGAATAAGTAAAAAAAAAGTATAAAAATAAGAAAAAACAAAAATAAGTATAAAAATAAGAATAAGTATAAAAATAAGTATAAAAATAAGAAGAAAACAAAAATAAGTATAAAAATAAGAATAAGTATAAAAATAAGTATCAATAAAAGAATAAAACAAAAATAAGTATAAAAATAAGAATAAGTATAAAAATAAGTATGAATAAAAGAATAAAACAAAAATAAGTATAAAAATAAGAACAAAACAAAAAAGTATAAAAATAAGAATAAGTATAAAAATAAGAATAAGTATAAAAATAAGAACAAAATAAAAATAAGTGTAAAAATAAGAATAAGTATAAAAATAAGTATAAAAATAAGTACAAAATAAATATAAGTATAAAAATAAGATTAAGTATAAAAATAAGTATGAAAAAAAGAATAAAACAAAAATAAGTATAAAAATAAGAATAACAAAGTATAAAAATAGGAATAAGTATAAAAATAAGTATAAAAATAAGAATAAAAAATAGGTATAAAAAAAAGATTAAGTATAAAAATAAGAACAAAACAGAAATAAGTATAAAAATAAGAATAAGTAAAAAAAAAAGTATAAAAATAAGAAGAAAACAAAAATAAGTATAAAAATAAGAATACGTATAAAAATAAGTATAAAAATAAGAAGAAAACTAAAATAAGTATAAAAATAAGAATAAGTATAAAAATAAGAATAAGTATTAACAATAAGTATAAAAATAAGAACAAAATAAAAATAAGTGTAAAAATAAGAATAAGTATAAAAATAAGTATAAAAATAAGAACAAAACAAAAATAAGTATAAAAATAAGAATATGTATAAAAATAAGAACAAAACAAAAATAAGTATAAAAATAAGAATAAGTATAAAAATAAGAATGAAATAAAATAAGAATAAAACAAACAATATATAAAAATAAGTATAAAAATAAGAATAAAAAAATAAGCATAAAAAAAGATTAAGTATAAAAATAAGAACAAAACAAAAATAAGTATAAAAATAAGAATAAGTATAAAAATAAGAATAAGTATTAACAATAAGTATAAAAATAAGAATAAAAAAAAATAAGTATAAAAATAAGATTAAGTATAAAAATAAGTATGAAAAAAAGAATAAAACAAAAATAAGTATAAAAATAAGAATAAAAAAAGTATAAAAATAGGAAAAAGTATAAAAATAAGTAAAAAATTAGAAAAAATCAAAAATAAGTATACAAATTACAATAAGTATAAAAATAAGTATAAAAATAAGAACAAAACAAAAATAAGTATAAAAATAAGTATAAAAATAAGAACAAAACAAAAATAAGTGTAAAAAAAAGAATAAGTATAAAAATAAGTATAAAAATAAGAACAAAACAAAAATAAGTATAAAAATAAGAATAAGTATAAAAATAAGTATAAAAATAAGAATAAACAAAAATAAGTATAAAAATAAGAATAAGTATAAAAATAAGTATAAAAATAAGAACAAAACAAAAATAAGTATAAAAATAAGAATAAGTATAAAAATAAGTATAAAAATAAGAATAAAAAAATAAGTATAAAAAAAGATTAAGTATAAAAATAAGAACAAAACAAAAATAAGTATAAAAATAAGAATAAGTATAAAAATAAGAATAAGTATTAACAATAAGTATAAAAATAAGAATAAAAAAAATAAGTATAAAAATAAGATTAAGTATAAAAATAAGTATGAAAAAAAGAATAAAACAAAAATAAGTATAAAAATAAGAATAAGTATAAAATAAGAACAAAATAAAAATAAGTGTAAAAATAAGAATAAGTATAAAAATAAGTATAAAAATAAGAACAAACAAAAATAAGTATAAAAATAAGAATAAGTATAAAAATAAGTATGAAAAAAAGAATAAAACAAAAATAATTATAAAAATAAGAATACAAAAAAGTATAAAAATAGGAATAAGTATAAAAATAAGTATAAAAATAAGAACAAAACAAAAATAAGTATAAAAATAAGTATAAAAATAAGAACAAAACAAAAATAAGTATAAAAATAAGAATAAGTATAAAAATAAGTATAAAAATAAGAATAAACAAAAATAAGTATAAAAATAAGAATAAGTATAAAAATAAGTATAAAAATAAGAAGAAAACAAAAATAAGTATAAAAATAAGAATAAGTATAAAAATAAGTATCAATAAAAGAATAAAACAAAAATAAGTATAAAAATAAGAATAAGTATAAAAATAAGTATGAATAAAAGAATAAAACAAAAATAAGTATAAAAATAAGAACAAAACAAAAAAGTATAAAAATAAGAATAAGTATAAAAATAAGAATAAGTATAAAAATAAGAACAAAATAAAAATAAGTGTAAAAATAAGAATAAGTATAAAAATAAGTATAAAAATAAGTACAAAATAAATATAAGTATAAAAATAAGATTAAGTATAAAAATAAGTATGAAAAAAAGAATAAAACAAAAATAAGTATAAAAATAAGAATAACAAAGTATAAAAATAGGAATAAGTATAAAAATAAGTATAAAAATAAGAATAAAAAATAGGTATAAAAAAAAGATTAAGTATAAAAATAAGAACAAAACAGAAATAAGTATAAAAATAAGAATAAGTAAAAAAAAAGTATAAAAATAAGAAGAAAACAAAAATAAGTATAAAAATAAGAATACGTATAAAAATAAGTATAAAAATAAGAAGAAAACTAAAATAAGTATAAAAATAAGAATAAGTATAAAAATAAGTATGAATAAAAGAATAAAACAAAAATAAGTATAAAAATAAGAACAAAACAAAAATAATTATAAAAATAAGAATAAGTATAAAAATAAGAATAAGTATTAACAATAAGTATAAAAATAAGAACAAAATAAAAATAAGTGTAAAAATAAGAATAAGTATAAAAATAAGTATAAAAATAAGAACAAAACAAAAATAAGTATAAAAATAAGAATATGTATAAAAATAAGAACAAAACAAAAATAAGTATAAAAATAAGAATAAGTATAAAAATAAGAATGAAATAAAATAAGAATAAAACAAACAATATATAAAAATAAGTATAAAAATAAGTATAAAAAAATAAGTATAAAAAAAGATTAAGTATAAAAATAAGAACAAAACAAAAATAAGTATAAAAATAAGAATAAGTATAAAAATAAGAATAAGTATTAACAATAAGTATAAAAATAAGAATAAAAAAAAATAAGTATAAAAATAAGATTAAGTATAAAAATAAGAAGAAAACAAAAATAAGTATAAAAATAAGAATACGTATAAAAATAAGTATAAAAATAAGAAGAAAACTAAAATAAGTATAAAAATAAGAATAAGTATAAAAATAAGTATAAAAAAAGATTAAGTATAAAAATAAGAACAAAACATAAATAAGTATAAAAATAAGAATAAGTATAAAAATAAGAATAAGTATTAACAATAAGTATAAAAATAAGAATAAAAAAAAATAAGTATAAAAATAAGATTAAGTATAAAAATAAGTATGAAAAAAAGAATAAAACAAAAATAAGTATAAAAATAAGAATAAGTATAAAATAAGAACAAAATAAAAATAAGTGTAAAAATAAGAATAAGTATAAAAATAAGTATAAAAATAAGAACAAACAAAAATAAGTATAAAAATAAGAATAAGTATAAAAATAAGTATGAAAAAAAGAATAAAACAAAAATAATTATAAAAATAAGAATACAAAAAAGTATAAAAATAGGAATAAGTATAAAAATAAGTATAAAAATAAGAACAAAACAAAAATAAGTATAAAAATAAGTATAAAAATAAGAACAAAACAAAAATAAGTATAAAAATAAGAATAAGTATAAAAATAAGTATAAAAATAAGAATAAACAAAAATAAGTATAAAAATAAGAATAAGTATAAAAATAAGTATAAAAATAAGAAGAAAACAAAAATAAGTATAAAAATAAGAATAAGTATAAAAATAAGTATCAATAAAAGAATAAAACAAAAATAAGTATAAAAATAAGAATAAGTATAAAAATAAGTATGAATAAAAGAATAAAACAAAAATAAGTATAAAAATAAGAACAAAACAAAAAAGTATAAAAATAAGAATAAGTATAAAAATAAGAATAAGTATAAAAATAAGAACAAAATAAAAATAAGTGTAAAAATAAGAATAAGTATAAAAATAAGTATAAAAATAAGTACAAAATAAATATAAGTATAAAAATAAGATTAAGTATAAAAATAAGTATGAAAAAAAGAATAAAACAAAAATAAGTATAAAAATAAGAATAACAAAGTATAAAAATAGGAATAAGTATAAAAATAAGTATAAAAATAAGAATAAAAAATAGGTATAAAAAAAAGATTAAGTATAAAAATAAGAACAAAACAGAAATAAGTATAAAAATAAGAATAAGTAAAAAAAAAGTATAAAAATAAGAAGAAAACAAAAATAAGTATAAAAATAAGAATACGTATAAAAATAAGTATAAAAATAAGAAGAAAACTAAAATAAGTATAAAAATAAGAATAAGTATAAAAATAAGTATGAATAAAAGAATAAAACAAAAATAAGTATAAAAATAAGAACAAAACAAAAATAATTATAAAAATAAGAATAAGTATAAAAATAAGAATAAGTATTAACAATAAGTATAAAAATAAGAACAAAATAAAAATAAGTGTAAAAATAAGAATAAGTATAAAAATAAGTATAAAAATAAGAACAAAACAAAAATAAGTATAAAAATAAGAATATGTATAAAAATAAGAACAAAACAAAAATAAGTATAAAAATAAGAATAAGTATAAAAATAAGAATGAAATAAAATAAGAATAAAACAAACAATATATAAAAATAAGTATAAAAATAAGTATAAAAAAATAAGTATAAAAAAAGATTAAGTATAAAAATAAGAACAAAACAAAAATAAGTATAAAAATAAGAATAAGTATAAAAATAAGAATAAGTATTAACAATAAGTATAAAAATAAGAATAAAAAAAAATAAGTATAAAAATAAGATTAAGTATAAAAATAAGAAGAAAACAAAAATAAGTATAAAAATAAGAATACGTATAAAAATAAGTATAAAAATAAGAAGAAAACTAAAATAAGTATAAAAATAAGAATAAGTATAAAAATAAGTATAAAAAAAGATTAAGTATAAAAATAAGAACAAAACATAAATAAGTATAAAAATAAGAATAAGTATAAAAATAAGAATAAGTATTAACAATAAGTATAAAAATAAGAATAAAAAAAAATAAGTATAAAAATAAGATTAAGTATAAAAATAAGTATGAAAAAAAGAATAAAACAAAAATAAGTATAAAAATAAGAATAAAAAAAGTATAAAAATAGGAATAAGTATAAAAATAAGTAAAAAATTAGAAAAAATCAAAAATAAGTATACAAATTACAATAAGTATAAAAATAAGTATAAAAATAAGAACAAAAGAAAAATAAGTATAAAAATAATTATAAAAATAAGAATAAGTATAAAAATAAGTATAAAAATAAGAACAAAATAAAAATAAGTGTAAAAAAAAGAATAAGTATAAAATTAAGTATAAAAATAAGAACAAAACAGAAATAAGTATAAAAATAAGAATAAGTAAAAAAAAAGTATAAAAATAAGAATAAGTATAAAAATAAGTATAAAAATAAGAACAAAACAAAAATAAGTATAAAAATAAGAATATGTATAAAAATAAGAACAAAACAAAAATAAGTATAAAAATAAGAATAAGTATAAAAATAAGAATGAAATAAAATAAGAATAAAACAAACAATATATAAAAATAAGTATAAAAATAAGTATAAAAAAAGATTAAGTATAAAAATAAGAACAAAACAAAAATAAGTATAAAAATAAGAATAAGTATAAAAATAAGAATAAGTATTAACAATAAGTATAAAAATAAGAATAAAAAAAAATAAGTATAAAAATAAGATTAAGTATAAAAATAAGTATGAAAAAAAGAATAAAACAAAAATAAGTATAAAAATAAGAATAAAAAAAGTATAAAAATAGGAATAAGTATAAAAATAAGTAAAAAATTAGAAAAAATCAAAAATAAGTATACAAATTACAATAAGTATAAAAATAAGTATAAAAATAAGAACAAAAGAAAAATAAGTATAAAAATAATTATAAAAATAAGAATAAGTATAAAAATAAGTATAAAAATAAGAACAAAATAAAAATAAGTGTAAAAAAAAGAATAAGTATAAAATTAAGTATAAAAATAAGAACAAAACAGAAATAAGTATAAAAATAAGAATAAGTAAAAAAAAAGTATAAAAATAAGAATAAGTATAAAAATAAGTATAAAAATAAGAAGAAAACAAAAATAAGTATAAAAATAAGAATAAGTATAAAAATAAGAATAAGTATTAACAATAAGTATAAAAAAAAGATTAAGTATAAAAATAAGAAGAAAACAAAAATAAGTATAAAAATAGGAATAAGTATAAAAATAAGTATAAAAATAAGAATAAAAATAAGAATAAGTATAAAAATAAGTATAAAAATAAGAACAAAACAAAAATAAGTATAAAATAAGTATAAAAATAAGAATAAAAAAATAAGTATAAAAAAAGATTAAGTATAAAAATAAGAACAAAACAAAAATAAGTATAAAAATAAGATTAAGTATAAAAATAAGTATGAAAAAAAGAATAAAACAAAAATAAGAATAAAAAAAGTATAAAAATAGGAATAAGTATAAAAATAAGAACAAAGCAAAAATAAGTATAAAAATAAGAATATGTATAAAAATATGAAGAAAACAAAAATAAGTATAAAAATAAGAATAAGTATAAAAATAAGTATAAAAATAAGAATGAAATAAAATAAGAATAAAACAAACAATATATAAAAATAAGTATAAAAATAGGAATAAGTATAAAAATAAGAATATGTATAAAAATATGAAGAAAACAAAAATAAGTATAAAAATAAGAATAAGTATAAAAATAAGTATAAAAATAAGAATGAAATAAAATAAGAATAAAACAAACAATATATAAAAATAAGTATAAAAATAAGAATAAAAAAAAGATTAAGTATAAAAATAAGAAGAAAACAAAAATAAGTATAAAAATAAGAATAAGTATAAAAATAAGTATAAAAATAAGAACAAAACAAAAATAAGTATAAAATAAGAATAAGTATAAAAATAAGTATAAAAATAAGAATGAAATAAAATAAGAATAAAACAAACAATATATAAAAATAAGTATAAAAATAAGAATAAAAAAAAGATTAAGTATAAAAATAAGAAGAAAACAAAAATAAGTATAAAAATAAGAATAAGTATAAAAATAAGTATAAAAATAAGAACAAAACAAAAATAAGTATAAAATAAGTATAAAAATAAGAATAAGTATAAAAATAAGAAAAAAACAAAAATAAGTGTAAAAAAAAGAATAAGTATAAAATTAAGTATAAAAATAATAACAAAACAGAAATAAGTATAAAAATAAGAATAAGTAAAAAAAAAGTATAAAAATAAGAAAAAAAAAAAAATAAGTATAAAAATAAGAATAAGTATAAAAATAAGTATAAAAATAAGAAGAAAACAAAAATAAGTATAAAAATAAGAATAAGTATAAAAATAAGTATCAATAAAAGAATAAAACAAAAATAAGTATAAAAATAAGAATAAGTATAAAAATAAGTATGAATAAAAGAATAAAACAAAAATAAGTATAAAAATAAGAACAAAACAAAAAAGTATAAAAATAAGAATAAGTATAAAAATAAGAATAAGTATAAAAATAAGAACAAAATAAAAATAAGTGTAAAAATAAGAATAAGTATAAAAATAAGTATAAAAATAAGTACAAAATAAATATAAGTATAAAAATAAGATTAAGTATAAAAATAAGTATGAAAAAAAGAATAAAACAAAAATAAGTATAAAAATAAGAATAACAAAGTATAAAAATAGGAATAAGTATAAAAATAAGTATAAAAATAAGAATAAAAAATAGGTATAAAAAAAAGATTAAGTATAAAAATAAGAACAAAACAGAAATAAGTATAAAAATAAGAATAAGTAAAAAAAAAGTATAAAAATAAGAAGAAAACAAAAATAAGTATAAAAATAAGAATACGTATAAAAATAAGTATAAAAATAAGAAGAAAACTAAAATAAGTATAAAAATAAGAATAAGTATAAAAATAAGAATAAGTATTAACAATAAGTATAAAAATAAGAACAAAATAAAAATAAGTGTAAAAATAAGAATAAGTATAAAAATAAGTATAAAAATAAGAACAAAACAAAAATAAGTATAAAAATAAGAATATGTATAAAAATAAGAACAAAACAAAAATAAGTATAAAAATAAGAATAAGTATAAAAATAAGAATGAAATAAAATAAGAATAAAACAAACAATATATAAAAATAAGTATAAAAATAAGAATAAAAAAATAAGCATAAAAAAGATTAAGTATAAAAATAAGAACAAAACAAAAATAAGTATAAAAATAAGAATAAGTATAAAAATAAGAATAAGTATTAACAATAAGTATAAAAATAAGAATAAAAAAAAATAAGTATAAAAATAAGATTAAGTATAAAAATAAGTATGAAAAAAAGAATAAAACAAAAATAAGTATAAAAATAAGAATAAAAAAAGTATAAAAATAGGAAAAAGTATAAAAATAAGTAAAAAATTAGAAAAAATCAAAAATAAGTATACAAATTACAATAAGTATAAAAATAAGTATAAAAATAAGAACAAAACAAAAATAAGTATAAAAATAAGTATAAAAATAAGAACAAAACAAAAATAAGTGTAAAAAAAAGAATAAGTATAAAAATAAGTATAAAAATAAGAACAAAACAAAAATAAGTATAAAAATAAGAATAAGTATAAAAATAAGTATAAAAATAAGAATAAACAAAAATAAGTATAAAAATAAGAATAAGTATAAAAATAAGTATAAAAATAAGAACAAAACAAAAATAAGTATAAAAATAAGAATAAGTATAAAAATAAGTATAAAAATAAGAATAAAAAAATAAGTATAAAAAAAGATTAAGTATAAAAATAAGAACAAAACAAAAATAAGTATAAAAATAAGAATAAGTATAAAAATAAGAATAAGTATTAACAATAAGTATAAAAATAAGAATAAAAAAAATAAGTATAAAAATAAGATTAAGTATAAAAATAAGTATGAAAAAAAGAATAAAACAAAAATAAGTATAAAAATAAGAATAAGTATAAAATAAGAACAAAATAAAAATAAGTGTAAAAATAAGAATAAGTATAAAAATAAGTATAAAAATAAGAACAAACAAAAATAAGTATAAAAATAAGAATAAGTATAAAAATAAGTATGAAAAAAAGAATAAAACAAAAATAATTATAAAAATAAGAATACAAAAAAGTATAAAAATAGGAATAAGTATAAAAATAAGTATAAAAATAAGAACAAAACAAAAATAAGTATAAAAATAAGTATAAAAATAAGAACAAAACAAAAATAAGTATAAAAATAAGAATAAGTATAAAAATAAGTATAAAAATAAGAATAAACAAAAATAAGTATAAAAATAAGAATAAGTATAAAAATAAGTATAAAAATAAGAAGAAAACAAAAATAAGTATAAAAATAAGAATAAGTATAAAAATAAGTATCAATAAAAGAATAAAACAAAAATAAGTATAAAAATAAGAATAAGTATAAAAATAAGTATGAATAAAAGAATAAAACAAAAATAAGTATAAAAATAAGAACAAAACAAAAAAGTATAAAAATAAGAATAAGTATAAAAATAAGAATAAGTATAAAAATAAGAACAAAATAAAAATAAGTGTAAAAATAAGAATAAGTATAAAAATAAGTATAAAAATAAGTACAAAATAAATATAAGTATAAAAATAAGATTAAGTATAAAAATAAGTATGAAAAAAAGAATAAAACAAAAATAAGTATAAAAATAAGAATAACAAAGTATAAAAATAGGAATAAGTATAAAAATAAGTATAAAAATAAGAATAAAAAATAGGTATAAAAAAAAGATTAAGTATAAAAATAAGAACAAAACAGAAATAAGTATAAAAATAAGAATAAGTAAAAAAAAAGTATAAAAATAAGAAGAAAACAAAAATAAGTATAAAAATAAGAATACGTATAAAAATAAGTATAAAAATAAGAAGAAAACTAAAATAAGTATAAAAATAAGAATAAGTATAAAAATAAGTATGAATAAAAGAATAAAACAAAAATAAGTATAAAAATAAGAACAAAACAAAAATAATTATAAAAATAAGAATAAGTATAAAAATAAGAATAAGTATTAACAATAAGTATAAAAATAAGAACAAAATAAAAATAAGTGTAAAAATAAGAATAAGTATAAAAATAAGTATAAAAATAAGAACAAAATAAAAATAAGTATAAAAATAAGAATATGTATAAAAATAAGAACAAAACAAAAATAAGTATAAAAATAAGAATAAGTATAAAAATAAGAATGAAATAAAATAAGAATAAAACAAACAATATATAAAAATAAGTATAAAAATAAGTATAAAAAAATAAGTATAAAAAAAGATTAAGTATAAAAATAAGAACAAAACAAAAATAAGTATAAAAATAAGAATAAGTATAAAAATAAGAATAAGTATTAACAATAAGTATAAAAATAAGAATAAAAAAAAATAAGTATAAAAATAAGATTAAGTATAAAAATAAGAAGAAAACAAAAATAAGTATAAAAATAAGAATACGTATAAAAATAAGTATAAAAATAAGAAGAAAACTAAAATAAGTATAAAAATAAGAATAAGTATAAAAATAAGTATAAAAAAAGATTAAGTATAAAAATAAGAACAAAACATAAATAAGTATAAAAATAAGAATAAGTATAAAAATAAGAATAAGTATTAACAATAAGTATAAAAATAAGAATAAAAAAAAATAAGTATAAAAATAAGATTAAGTATAAAAATAAGTATGAAAAAAAGAATAAAACAAAAATAAGTATAAAAATAAGAATAAAAAAAGTATAAAAATAGGAATAAGTATAAAAATAAGTAAAAAATTAGAAAAAATCAAAAATAAGTATACAAATTACAATAAGTATAAAAATAAGTATAAAAATAAGAACAAAAGAAAAATAAGTATAAAAATAATTATAAAAATAAGAATAAGTATAAAAATAAGTATAAAAATAAGAACAAAATAAAAATAAGTGTAAAAAAAAGAATAAGTATAAAATTAAGTATAAAAATAAGAACAAAACAGAAATAAGTATAAAAATAAGAATAAGTAAAAAAAAAGTATAAAAATAAGAATAAGTATAAAAATAAGTATAAAAATAAGAACAAAACAAAAATAAGTATAAAAATAAGAATATGTATAAAAATAAGAACAAAACAAAAATAAGTATAAAAATAAGAATAAGTATAAAAATAAGAATGAAATAAAATAAGAATAAAACAAACAATATATAAAAATAAGTATAAAAATAAGTATAAAAAAAGATTAAGTATAAAAATAAGAACAAAACAAAAATAAGTATAAAAATAAGAATAAGTATAAAAATAAGAATAAGTATTAACAATAAGTATAAAAATAAGAATAAAAAAAAATAAGTATAAAAATAAGATTAAGTATAAAAATAAGTATGAAAAAAAGAATAAAACAAAAATAAGTATAAAAATAAGAATAAAAAAAGTATAAAAATAGGAATAAGTATAAAAATAAGTAAAAAATTAGAAAAAATCAAAAATAAGTATACAAATTACAATAAGTATAAAAATAAGTATAAAAATAAGAACAAAAGAAAAATAAGTATAAAAATAATTATAAAAATAAGAATAAGTATAAAAATAAGTATAAAAATAAGAACAAAATAAAAATAAGTGTAAAAAAAAGAATAAGTATAAAATTAAGTATAAAAATAAGAACAAAACAGAAATAAGTATAAAAATAAGAATAAGTAAAAAAAAAGTATAAAAATAAGAATAAGTATAAAAATAAGTATAAAAATAAGAATAAAAAAATAAGTATAAAAAAAGATTAAGTATTAAAATAAGAAAAAAACAAAAATAAGTGTAAAAAAAAGAATAAGTATAAAATTAAGTATAAAAATAAGAACAAAACAGAAATAAGTATAAAAATAAGAATAAGTATAAAAATAAGTATAAAAATAAGAAGAAAACAAAAATAAGTATAAAAATAAGAATAAGTATAAAAATAAGAATAAGTATTAACAATAAGTATAAAAAAAAGATTAAGTATAAAAATAAGAAGAAAACAAAAATAAGTATAAAAATAGGAATAAGTATAAAAATAAGTATAAAAATAAGAATAAAAATAAGAATAAGTATAAAAATAAGTATAAAAATAAGAACAAAACAAAAATAAGTATAAAATAAGTATAAAAATAAGAATAAAAAAATAAGTATAAAAAAAGATTAAGTATAAAAATAAGAACAAAACAAAAATAAGTATAAAAATAAGATTAAGTATAAAAATAAGTATGAAAAAAAGAATAAAACAAAAATAAGAATAAAAAAAGTATAAAAATAGGAATAAGTATAAAAATAAGTAAAAAATTAGAAAAAATCAAAAATAAGTATAAAAATTACAATAAGTATAAAAATAAGAACAAAACAAAAATAAGTATAAAAATAAGTATAAAAATAAGAACAAAACAAAAATAAGTGTAAAAAAAAGAATAAGTATAAAAATAAGTATAAAAATAAGAACAAAACAAAAATAAGTGTAAAAAAAAGAATAAGTATAAAAATAAGTATAAAAATAAGAACAAACAAAAATAAGTATAAAAATAAGAATAAGTATAAAAATAAGAAGAAAACAAAAATAAGTATAAAAATAAGAATAAGTATAAAAATAAGTATAAAAATAAGAATAAACAAAAATAAGTATAAAAATAAGAATAAGTATAAAAATAAGTATAAAAATAAGAACAAAACAAAAATAAGTATAAAATAAGTATAAAAATAAGAATAAGTATTAACAATAAGTATAAAAATAAGAATAAACAAAAATAAGTATAAAAATAAGAATAAGTATAAAAATAAGTATAAAAATAAGAACAAAACAAAAATAAGTATAAAATAAGTATAAAAATAAGAATAAGTATTAACAATAAGTATAAAAATAAGAATAAAAAAAATAAGTATAAAAATAAGATTAAGTATAAAAATAAGTATGAAAAAAAGAATAAAACAAAAATAAGTATAAAAATAAGAATAAGTATAAAATAAGAACAAAATAAAAATAAGTGTAAAAATAAGAATAAGTATAAAAATAAGTATAAAAATAAGAACAAACAAAAATAAGTATAAAAATAAGAATAAGTATAAAAATAAGTATGAAAAAAAGAATAAAACAAAAATAATTATAAAAATAAGAATACAAAAAAGTATAAAAATAGGAATAAGTATAAAAATAAGTATAAAAATAAGAACAAAACAAAAATAAGTATAAAAATAAGTATAAAAATAAGAACAAAACAAAATTAAGTATAAAAATAAGAATATGTATAAAAATAAGAACAAAACAAAAATAAGTATAAAAATAAGAATAAGTATAAAAATAAGAATGAAATAAAATATGAATAAAACAAACAATATATAAAAATAAGTATAAAAATAAGAATAAAAAAATAAGTATAAAAAAAATTAAGTATAAAAATAAGAACAAAACAAAAATAAGTATAAAAATAAGATTAAGTATAAAAATAAGTATGAAAAAAAGAATAAAACAAAAATAAGAATAAAAAAAGTATAAAAATAGGAATAAGTATAAAAATAAGTAAAAAATTAGAAAAAATCAAAAATAAGTATAAAAATTACAATAAGTATAAAAATAAGTATAAAAATAAGAACAAAACAAAAATAAGTATAAAAATAAGATTAAGTATAAAAATAAGTATGAAAAAAAGAATAAAACAAAAATAAGAATAAAAAAAGTATAAAAATAGGAATAAGTATAAAAATAAGTAAAAAATTAGAAAAAATCAAAAATAAGTATAAAAATTACAATAAGTATAAAAATAAGTATAAAAATAAGAACAAAACAAAAATAAGTATAAAAATAAGAATAAGTATAAAAATAAGAATAAGTAAAAAAAAAGTATAAAAATAAGAAGAAAACAAAAATAAGTATAAAAATAAGAATACGTATAAAAATAAGTATAAAAATAAGAAGAAAACTAAAATAAGTATAAAAATAAGAATAAGTATAAAAATAAGTATGAATAAAAGAATAAAACAAAAATAAGTATAAAAATAAGAACAAAACAAAAATAATTATAAAAATAAGAATAAGTATAAAAATAAGAATAAGTATTAACAATAAGTATAAAAATAAGAACAAAATAAAAATAAGTGTAAAAATAAGAATAAGTATAAAAATAAGTATAAAAATAAGAACAAAACAAAAATAAGTATAAAAATAAGAATATGTATAAAAATAAGAACAAAACAAAAATAAGTATAACAATAAGAATAAGTATAAAAATAAGAATGAAATAAAATAAGAATAAAACAAACAATATATAAAAATAAGTATAAAAATAAGTATAAAAAAATAAGTATAAAAAAAGATTAAGTATAAAAATAAGAACAAAACAAAAATAAGTATAAAAATAAGAATAAGTATAAAAATAAGAATAAGTATTAACAATAAGTATAAAAATAAGAATAAAAAAAATAAGTATAAAAATAAGATTAAGTATAAAAATAAGAAGAAAACAAAAATAAGTATAAAAATAAGAATACGTATAAAAATAAGTATAAAAATAAGAATAAGTATAAAAATAAGTATAAAAAAAGATTAAGTATAAAAATAAGAACAAAACATAAATAAGTATAAAAATAAGAATAAGTATAAAAATAAGAATAAGTATTAACAATAAGTATAAAAATAAGAATAAAAAAAAATAAGTATAAAAATAAGATTAAGTATAAAAATAAGTATGAAAAAAAGAGTAAAACAAAAATAAGTATAAAAATAAGAATAAAAAAAGTATAAAAATAGGAATAAGTATAAAAATAAGTAAAAAATTAGAAAAAATCAAAAATAAGTATACAAATTACAATAAGTATAAAAATAAGTATAAAAATAAGAACAAAAGAAAAATAAGTATAAAAATAATTATAAAAATAAGAATAAGTATAAAAATAAGTATAAAAATAAGAACAAAATAAAAATAAGTGTAAAAAAAAGAATAAGTATAAAATTAAGTATAAAAATAAGAACAAAACAAGAACAAAACAGAAATAAGTATAAAAATAAGAATAAGTAAAAAAAAAGTATAAAAATAAGAATAAGTATAAAAATAAGTATAAAAATAAGAACAAAACAAAAATAAGTATAAAAATAAGAATATGTATAAAAATAAGAACAAAACAAAAATAAGTATAAAAATAAGAATAAGTATAAAAATAAGAATGAAATAAAATAAGAATAAAACAAACAATATATAAAAATAAGTATAAAAATAAGTATAAAAAAAGATTAAGTATAAAAATAAGAACAAAACAAAAATAAGTATAAAAATAAGAATAAGTATAAAAATAAGAATAAGTATTAACAATAAGTATAAAAATAAGAATAAAAAAAAATAAGTATAAAAATAAGATTAAGTATAAAAATAAGTATGAAAAAAAGAATAAAACAAAAATAAGTATAAAAATAAGAATAAAAATAAGTATAAAATTAAGTATAAAAATAAGAACAAAACAGAAATAAGTATAAAAATAAGAATAAGTATAAAAATAAGAATAAGTATTAACAATAAGTATAAAAAAAAGATTAAGTATAAAAATAAGAAGAAAACAAAAATAAGTATAAAAATAGGAATAAGTATAAAAATAAGTATAAAAATAAGAATAAAAATAAGAATAAGTATAAAAATAAGTAAAAAATTAGAAAAAATCAAAAATAAGTATACAAATTACAATAAGTATAAAAATAAGTATAAAAATAAGAACAAAAGAAAAATAAGTATAAAAATAATTATAAAAATAAGAATAAGTATAAAAATAAGTATAAAAATAAGAACAAAATAAAAATAAGTGTAAAAAAAAGAATAAGTATAAAATTAAGTATAAAAATAAGAACAAAACAGAAATAAGTATAAAAATAAGAATAAGTAAAAAAAAAGTATAAAAATAAGAATAAGTATAAAAATAAGTATAAAAATAAGAATAAAAAAATAAGTATAAAAAAAGATTAAGTATTAAAATAAGAAAAAAACAAAAATAAGTGTAAAAAAAAGAATAAGTATAAAATTAAGTATAAAAATAAGAACAAAACAGAAATAAGTATAAAAATAAGAATAAGTATAAAAATAAGAATAAGTATTAACAATAAGTATAAAAAAAAGATTAAGTATAAAAATAAGAAGAAAACAAAAATAAGTATAAAAATAGGAATAAGTATAAAAATAAGTATAAAAATAAGAATAAAAATAAGAATAAGTATAAAAATAAGTATAAAAATAAGAACAAAACAAAAATAAGTATAAAATAAGTATAAAAATAAGAATAAAAAAATAAGTATAAAAAAAGATTAAGTATAAAAATAAGAACAAAACAAAAATAAGTATAAAAATAAGATTAAGTATAAAAATAAGTATGAAAAAAAGAATAAAACAAAAATAAGAATAAAAAAAGTATAAAAATAGGAATAAGTATAAAAATAAGTAAAAAATTAGAAAAAATCAAAAATAAGTATAAAAATTACAATAAGTATAAAAATAAGAACAAAACAAAAATAAGTATAAAAATAAGAACAAAACAAAAATAAGTGTAAAAAAAAGAATAAGTATAAAAATAAGTATAAAAATAAGAACAAAACAAAAATAAGTGTAAAAAAAAGAATAAGTATAAAAATAAGTATAAAAATAAGAACAAACAAAAATAAGTATAAAAATAAGAATAAGTATAAAAATAAGAAGAAAACAAAAATAAGTATAAAAATAAGAATAAGTATAAAAATAAGTATAAAAATAAGAATAAACAAAAATAAGTATAAAAATAAGAATAAGTATAAAAATAAGTATAAAAATAAGAACAAAACAAAAATAAGTATAAAATAAGTATAAAAATAAGAATAAGTATTAACAATAAGTATAAAAATAAGAATAAAAAAAATAAGTATAAAAATAAGATTAAGTATAAAAATAAGTATGAAAAAAAGAATAAAACAAAAATAAGTATAAAAATAAGAATAAGTATAAAATAAGAACAAAATAAAAATAAGTGTAAAAATAAGAATAAGTATAAAAATAAGTATAAAAATAAGAACAAACAAAAATAAGTATAAAAATAAGAATAAGTATAAAAATAAGTATGAAAAAAAGAATAAAACAAAAATAATTATAAAAATAAGAATACAAAAAAGTATAAAAATAGGAATAAGTATAAAAATAAGTATAAAAATAAGAACAAAACAAAAATAAGTATAAAAATAAGTATAAAAATAAGAACAAAACAAAATTAAGTATAAAAATAAGAATATGTATAAAAATAAGAACAAAACAAAAATAAGTATAAAAATAAGAATAAGTATAAAAATAAGAATGAAATAAAATATGAATAAAACAAACAATATATAAAAATAAGTATAAAAATAAGAATAAAAAAATAAGTATAAAAAAAATTAAGTATAAAAATAAGAACAAAACAAAAATAAGTATAAAAATAAGATTAAGTATAAAAATAAGTATGAAAAAAAGAATAAAACAAAAATAAGAATAAAAAAAGTATAAAAATAGGAATAAGTATAAAAATAAGTAAAAAATTAGAAAAAATCAAAAATAAGTATAAAAATTACAATAAGTATAAAAATAAGTATAAAAATAAGAACAAAACAAAAATAAGTATAAAAATAAGAATAAGTATAAAAATAAGAATAAGTATTAACAATAAGTATAAAAATAAGAATAAGTATAAAAATAAGAACAAAATAAAAATAAGTGTAAAAATAAGAATAAGTATAAAAATAAGTATAAAAATAAGAACAAACAAAAATAAGTATAAAAATAAGAATAAGTATAAAAATAAGTATAAAAATAAGAATAAGTATAAAAATAAGTATAAAAATAATAACAAAACAAAAATAAGTGTAAAAAAAAGAATAAGTATAAAAATAAGTATGAAAAAAAGAATAAAACAAAAATAAGTATAAAAATAAGAATAAAAAAAAGTATAAAAATAGGAATAAGTATAAAAATAAGTAAAAATTAGAAAAAAGCAAAAGTAAGTATAAAAAACAATAAGTATAAAAATAAGTATAAAAATAAGAACAAAACAAAAATAAGTATAAAAATGAGAATATGTATAAAAATAAGAACAAAACAAAAATAAGTATAAAAATAAGAATAAGTATAAAAATAAGAATGAAATAAAATAAGAATAAAACAAACAATATATAAAAATAAGTATAAAAATAAGAATAAAAAAAAGATTAAGTATAAAAATAAGAAGAAAACAAAAATAAGTATAAAAATAAGAATAAGTATAAAAATAAGTATAAAAATAAGAACAAAACAAAAATAAGTATAAAATAAGTATAAAAATAAGAATAAGTATAAAAATAAGAAAAAAACAAAAATAAGTATAAAAATAAGAATAAGTATAAAAATAAGTATAAAAATAAGAAGAAAACAAAAATAAGTATAAAAATAAGAATAAGTATAAAAATAAGTATCAATAAAAGAATAAAACAAAAATAAGTATAAAAATAAGAATAAGTATAAAAATAAGTATGAATAAAAGAATAAAACAAAAATAAGTATAAAAATAAGAACAAAACAAAAAAGTATAAAAATAAGAATAAGTATAAAAATAAGAATAAGTATAAAAATAAGAACAAAATAAAAATAAGTGTAAAAATAAGAATAAGTATAAAAATAAGTATAAAAATAAGTACAAAATAAATATAAGTATAAAAATAAGATTAAGTATAAAAATAAGTATGAAAAAAAGAATAAAACAAAAATAAGTATAAAAATAAGAATAACAAAGTATAAAAATAGGAATAAGTATAAAAATAAGTATAAAAATAAGAATAAAAAATAGGTATAAAAAAAAGATTAAGTATAAAAATAAGAACAAAACAGAAATAAGTATAAAAATAAGAATAAGTAAAAAAAAAGTATAAAAATAAGAAGAAAACAAAAATAAGTATAAAAATAAGAATACGTATAAAAATAAGTATAAAAATAAGAAGAAAACTAAAATAAGTATAAAAATAAGAATAAGTATAAAAATAAGTATGAATAAAAGAATAAAACAAAAATAAGTATAAAAATAAGAACAAAACAAAAATAATTATAAAAATAAGAATAAGTATAAAAATAAGAATAAGTATTAACAATAAGTATAAAAATAAGAACAAAATAAAAATAAGTGTAAAAATAAGAATAAGTATAAAAATAAGTATAAAAATAAGAACAAAACAAAAATAAGTATAAAAATAAGAATAAGTATAAAAATAAGAAAAAAACAAAAATAAGTGTAAAAAAAAGAATAAGTATAAAATTAAGTATAAAAATAATAACAAAACAGAAATAAGTATAAAAATAAGAATAAGTAAAAAAAAAGTATAAAAATAAGAAGAAAACAAAAATAAGTATAAAAATAAGAATAAGTATAAAAATAAGTATAAAAATAAGAAGAAAACAAAAATAAGTATAAAAATAAGAATAAGTATAAAAATAAGTATGAATAAAAGAATAAAACAAAAATAAGTATAAAAATAAGAACAAAACAAAAAAGTATAAAAATAAGAATAAGTATAAAAATAAGAATAAGTATAAAAATAAGAACAAAATAAAAATAAGTGTAAAAATAAGAATAAGTATAAAAATAAGTATAAAAATAAGTACAAAATAAATATAAGTATAAAAATAAGATTAAGTATAAAAATAAGTATGAAAAAAAGAATAAAACAAAAATAAGTATAAAAATAAGAATAACAAAGTATAAAAATAGGAATAAGTATAAAAATAAGTATAAAAATAAGAATAAAAAATAGGTATAAAAAAAAGATTAAGTATAAAAATAAGAACAAAACAGAAATAAGTATAAAAATAAGAATAAGTAAAAAAAAAGTATAAAAATAAGAAGAAAACAAAAATAAGTATAAAAATAAGAATACGTATAAAAATAAGTATAAAAATAAGAAGAAAACTAAAATAAGTATAAAAATAAGAATAAGTATAAAAATAAGTATGAATAAAAGAATAAAACAAAAATAAGTATAAAAATAAGAACAAAACAAAAATAATTATAAAAATAAGAATAAGTATAAAAATAAGAATAAGTATTAACAATAAGTATAAAAATAAGAACAAAATAAAAATAAGTGTAAAAATAAGAATAAGTATAAAAATAAGTATAAAAATAAGAACAAAACAAAAATAAGTATAAAAATAAGAATATGTATAAAAATAAGAACAAAACAAAAATAAGTATAAAAATAAGAATAAGTATAAAAATAAGAATGAAATAAAATAAGAATAAAACAAACAATATATAAAAATAAGTATAAAAATAAGTATAAAAAAATAAGTATAAAAAAAGATTAAGTATAAAAATAAGAACAAAACAAAAATAAGTATAAAAATAAGAATAAGTATAAAAATAAGAATAAGTATTAACAATAAGTATAAAAATAAGAATAAAAAAAAATAAGTATAAAAATAAGATTAAGTATAAAAATAAGAAGAAAACAAAAATAAGTATAAAAATAAGAATACGTATAAAAATAAGTATAAAAATAAGAAGAAAACTAAAATAAGTATAAAAATAAGAATAAGTATAAAAATAAGTATAAAAAAAGATTAAGTATAAAAATAAGAACAAAACATAAATAAGTATAAAAATAAGAATAAGTATAAAAATAAGAATAAGTATTAACAATAAGTATAAAAATAAGAATAAAAAAAAATAAGTATAAAAATAAGATTAAGTATAAAAATAAGTATGAAAAAAAGAATAAAACAAAAATAAGTATAAAAATAAGAATAAAAATAAGTATAAAATTAAGTATAAAAATAAGAACAAAACAGAAATAAGTATAAAAATAAGAATAAGTATAAAAATAAGAATAAGTATTAACAATAAGTATAAAAAAAAGATTAAGTATAAAAATAAGAAGAAAACAAAAATAAGTATAAAAATAGGAATAAGTATAAAAATAAGTATAAAAATAAGAATAAAAATAAGAATAAGTATAAAAATAAGTAAAAAATTAGAAAAAATCAAAAATAAGTATACAAATTACAATAAGTATAAAAATAAGTATAAAAATAAGAACAAAAGAAAAATAAGTATAAAAATAATTATAAAAATAAGAATAAGTATAAAAATAAGTATAAAAATAAGAACAAAATAAAAATAAGTGTAAAAAAAAGAATAAGTATAAAATTAAGTATAAAAATAAGAACAAAACAGAAATAAGTATAAAAATAAGAATAAGTAAAAAAAAAGTATAAAAATAAGAATAAGTATAAAAATAAGTATAAAAATAAGAATAAAAAAATAAGTATAAAAAAAGATTAAGTATTAAAATAAGAAAAAAACAAAAATAAGTGTAAAAAAAAGAATAAGTATAAAATTAAGTATAAAAATAAGAACAAAACAGAAATAAGTATAAAAATAAGAATAAGTATAAAAATAAGAATAAGTATTAACAATAAGTATAAAAAAAAGATTAAGTATAAAAATAAGAAGAAAACAAAAATAAGTATAAAAATAGGAATAAGTATAAAAATAAGTATAAAAATAAGAATAAAAATAAGAATAAGTATAAAAATAAGTATAAAAATAAGAACAAAACAAAAATAAGTATAAAATAAGTATAAAAATAAGAATAAAAAAATAAGTATAAAAAAAGATTAAGTATAAAAATAAGAACAAAACAAAAATAAGTATAAAAATAAGATTAAGTATAAAAATAAGTATGAAAAAAAGAATAAAACAAAAATAAGAATAAAAAAAGTATAAAAATAGGAATAAGTATAAAAATAAGTAAAAAATTAGAAAAAATCAAAAATAAGTATAAAAATTACAATAAGTATAAAAATAAGAACAAAACAAAAATAAGTATAAAAATAAGAACAAAACAAAAATAAGTGTAAAAAAAAGAATAAGTATAAAAATAAGTATAAAAATAAGAACAAAACAAAAATAAGTGTAAAAAAAAGAATAAGTATAAAAATAAGTATAAAAATAAGAACAAACAAAAATAAGTATAAAAATAAGAATAAGTATAAAAATAAGAAGAAAACAAAAATAAGTATAAAAATAAGAATAAGTATAAAAATAAGTATAAAAATAAGAATAAACAAAAATAAGTATAAAAATAAGAATAAGTATAAAAATAAGTATAAAAATAAGAACAAAACAAAAATAAGTATAAAATAAGTATAAAAATAAGAATAAGTATTAACAATAAGTATAAAAATAAGAATAAAAAAAATAAGTATAAAAATAAGATTAAGTATAAAAATAAGTATGAAAAAAAGAATAAAACAAAAATAAGTATAAAAATAAGAATAAGTATAAAATAAGAACAAAATAAAAATAAGTGTAAAAATAAGAATAAGTATAAAAATAAGTATAAAAATAAGAACAAACAAAAATAAGTATAAAAATAAGAATAAGTATAAAAATAAGTATGAAAAAAAGAATAAAACAAAAATAATTATAAAAATAAGAATACAAAAAAGTATAAAAATAGGAATAAGTATAAAAATAAGTATAAAAATAAGAACAAAACAAAAATAAGTATAAAAATAAGTATAAAAATAAGAACAAAACAAAATTAAGTATAAAAATAAGAATATGTATAAAAATAAGAACAAAACAAAAATAAGTATAAAAATAAGAATAAGTATAAAAATAAGAATGAAATAAAATATGAATAAAACAAACAATATATAAAAATAAGTATAAAAATAAGAATAAAAAAATAAGTATAAAAAAAATTAAGTATAAAAATAAGAACAAAACAAAAATAAGTATAAAAATAAGATTAAGTATAAAAATAAGTATGAAAAAAAGAATAAAACAAAAATAAGAATAAAAAAAGTATAAAAATAGGAATAAGTATAAAAATAAGTAAAAAATTAGAAAAAATCAAAAATAAGTATAAAAATTACAATAAGTATAAAAATAAGTATAAAAATAAGAACAAAACAAAAATAAGTATAAAAATAAGAATAAGTATAAAAATAAGAATAAGTATTAACAATAAGTATAAAAATAAGAATAAGTATAAAAATAAGAACAAAATAAAAATAAGTGTAAAAATAAGAATAAGTATAAAAATAAGTATAAAAATAAGAACAAACAAAAATAAGTATAAAAATAAGAATAAGTATAAAAATAAGTATAAAAATAAGAATAAGTATAAAAATAAGTATAAAAATAATAACAAAACAAAAATAAGTGTAAAAAAAAGAATAAGTATAAAAATAAGTATGAAAAAAAGAATAAAACAAAAATAAGTATAAAAATAAGAATAAAAAAAAGTATAAAAATAGGAATAAGTATAAAAATAAGTAAAAATTAGAAAAAAGCAAAAGTAAGTATAAAAAACAATAAGTATAAAAATAAGTATAAAAATAAGAACAAAACAAAAATAAGTATAAAAATGAGAATATGTATAAAAATAAGAACAAAACAAAAATAAGTATAAAAATAAGAATAAGTATAAAAATAAGAATGAAATAAAATAAGAATAAAACAAACAATATATAAAAATAAGTATAAAAATAAGAATAAAAAAAAGATTAAGTATAAAAATAAGAAGAAAACAAAAATAAGTATAAAAATAAGAATAAGTATAAAAATAAGTATAAAAATAAGAACAAAACAAAAATAAGTATAAAATAAGTATAAAAATAAGAATAAGTATAAAAATAAGAAAAAAACAAAAATAAGTGTAAAAAAAAGAATAAGTATAAAATTAAGTATAAAAATAATAACAAAACAGAAATAAGTATAAAAATAAGAATAAGTAAAAAAAAAGTATAAAAATAAGAAGAAAACAAAAATAAGTATAAAAATAAGAATAAGTATAAAAATAAGTATAAAAATAAGAAGAAAACAAAAATAAGTATAAAAATAAGAATAAGTATAAAAATAAGTATCAATAAAAGAATAAAACAAAAATAAGTATAAAAATAAGAATAAGTATAAAAATAAGTATGAATAAAAGAATAAAACAAAAATAAGTATAAAAATAAGAACAAAACAAAAAAGTATAAAAATAAGAATAAGTATAAAAATAAGAATAAGTATAAAAATAAGAACAAAATAAAAATAAGTGTAAAAATAAGAATAAGTATAAAAATAAGTATAAAAATAAGTACAAAATAAATATAAGTATAAAAATAAGATTAAGTATAAAAATAAGTATGAAAAAAAGAATAAAACAAAAATAAGTATAAAAATAAGAATAACAAAGTATAAAAATAGGAATAAGTATAAAAATAAGTATAAAAATAAGAATAAAAAATAGGTATAAAAAAAAGATTAAGTATAAAAATAAGAACAAAACAGAAATAAGTATAAAAATAAGAATAAGTAAAAAAAAAGTATAAAAATAAGAAGAAAACAAAAATAAGTATAAAAATAAGAATACGTATAAAAATAAGTATAAAAATAAGAAGAAAACTAAAATAAGTATAAAAATAAGAATAAGTATAAAAATAAGTATGAATAAAAGAATAAAACAAAAATAAGTATAAAAATAAGAACAAAACAAAAATAATTATAAAAATAAGAATAAGTATAAAAATAAGAATAAGTATTAACAATAAGTATAAAAATAAGAACAAAATAAAAATAAGTGTAAAAATAAGAATAAGTATAAAAATAAGTATAAAAATAAGAACAAAACAAAAATAAGTATAAAAATAAGAATATGTATAAAAATAAGAACAAAACAAAAATAAGTATAAAAATAAGAATAAGTATAAAAATAAGAATGAAATAAAATAAGAATAAAACAAACAATATATAAAAATAAGTATAAAAATAAGTATAAAAAAATAAGTATAAAAAAAGATTAAGTATAAAAATAAGAACAAAACAAAAATAAGTATAAAAATAAGAATAAGTATAAAAATAAGAATAAGTATTAACAATAAGTATAAAAATAAGAATAAAAAAAAATAAGTATAAAAATAAGATTAAGTATAAAAATAAGAAGAAAACAAAAATAAGTATAAAAATAAGAATACGTATAAAAATAAGTATAAAAATAAGAAGAAAACTAAAATAAGTATAAAAATAAGAATAAGTATAAAAATAAGTATAAAAAAAGATTAAGTATAAAAATAAGAACAAAACATAAATAAGTATAAAAATAAGAATAAGTATAAAAATAAGAATAAGTATTAACAATAAGTATAAAAATAAGAATAAAAAAAAATAAGTATAAAAATAAGATTAAGTATAAAAATAAGTATGAAAAAAAGAATAAAACAAAAATAAGTATAAAAATAAGAATAAAAAAAGTATAAAAATAGGAATAAGTATAAAAATAAGTAAAAAATTAGAAAAAATCAAAAATAAGTATACAAATTACAATAAGTATAAAAATAAGTATAAAAATAAGAACAAAATAAAAATAAGTGTAAAAAAAAGAATAAGTATAAAATTAAGTATAAAAATAAGAACAAAACAGAAATAAGTATAAAAATAAGAATAAGTAAAAAAAAAGTATAAAAATAAGAATAAGTATAAAAATAAGTATAAAAATAAGAACAAAACAAAAATAAGTATAAAAATAAGAATATGTATAAAAATAAGAACAAAACAAAAATAAGTATAAAAATAAGAATAAGTATAAAAATAAGAATGAAATAAAATAAGAATAAAACAAACAATATATAAAAATAAGTATAAAAATAAGTATAAAAAAAGATTAAGTATAAAAATAAGAACAAAACAAAAATAAGTATAAAAATAAGAATAAGTATAAAAATAAGAATAAGTATTAACAATAAGTATAAAAATAAGAATAAAAAAAAATAAGTATAAAAATAAGATTAAGTATAAAAATAAGTATGAAAAAAAGAATAAAACAAAAATAAGTATAAAAATAAGAATAAAAAAAGTATAAAAATAGGAATAAGTATAAAAATAAGTAAAAAATTAGAAAAAATCAAAAATAAGTATACAAATTACAATAAGTATAAAAATAAGTATAAAAATAAGAACAAAAGAAAAATAAGTATAAAAATAATTATAAAAATAAGAATAAGTATAAAAATAAGTATAAAAATAAGAACAAAATAAAAATAAGTGTAAAAAAAAGAATAAGTATAAAATTAAGTATAAAAATAAGAACAAAACAGAAATAAGTATAAAAATAAGAATAAGTAAAAAAAAAGTATAAAAATAAGAATAAGTATAAAAATAAGTATAAAAATAAGAATAAAAAAATAAGTATAAAAAAAGATTAAGTATTAAAATAAGAAAAAAACAAAAATAAGTGTAAAAAAAAGAATAAGTATAAAATTAAGTATAAAAATAAGAACAAAACAGAAATAAGTATAAAAATAAGAATAAGTATAAAAATAAGTATAAAAATAAGAAGAAAACAAAAATAAGTATAAAAATAAGAATAAGTATAAAAATAAGAATAAGTATTAACAATAAGTATAAAAAAAAGATTAAGTATAAAAATAAGAAGAAAACAAAAATAAGTATAAAAATAGGAATAAGTATAAAAATAAGTATAAAAATAAGAATAAAAATAAGAATAAGTATAAAAATAAGTATAAAAATAAGAACAAAACAAAAATAAGTATAAAATAAGTATAAAAATAAGAATAAAAAAATAAGTATAAAAAAAGATTAAGTATAAAAATAAGAACAAAACAAAAATAAGTATAAAAATAAGATTAAGTATAAAAATAAGTATGAAAAAAAGAATAAAACAAAAATAAGAATAAAAAAAGTATAAAAATAGGAATAAGTATAAAAATAAGTAAAAAATTAGAAAAAATCAAAAATAAGTATAAAAATTACAATAAGTATAAAAATAAGAACAAAACAAAGTATAAAAATAAGTATAAAAATAAGAACAAAACAAAAATAAGTGTAAAAAAAAGAATAAGTATAAAAATAAGTATAAAAATAAGAACAAAACAAAAATAAGTGTAAAAAAAAGAATAAGTATAAAAATAAGTATAAAAATAAGAACAAACAAAAATAAGTATAAAAATAAGAATAAGTATAAAAATAAGAAGAAAACAAAAATAAGTATAAAATAAGAATAAGTATAAAAATAAGTATAAAAATAAGAATAAACAAAAATAAGTATAAAAATAAGAATAAGTATAAAAATAAGTATAAAAATAAGAACAAAACAAAAATAAGTATAAAATAAGTATAAAAATAAGAATAAGTATTAACAATAAGTATAAAAATAAGAATAAAAAAAATAAGTATAAAAATAAGATTAAGTATAAAAATAAGTATGAAAAAAAGAATAAAACAAAAATAAGTATAAAAATAAGAATAAGTATAAAATAAGAACAAAATAAAAATAAGTGTAAAAATAAGAATAAGTATAAAAATAAGTATAAAAATAAGAACAAACAAAAATAAGTATAAAAATAAGAATAAGTATAAAAATAAGTATGAAAAAAAGAATAAAACAAAAATAATTATAAAAATAAGAATACAAAAAAGTATAAAAATAGGAATAAGTATAAAAATAAGTATAAAAATAAGAACAAAACAAAAATAAGTATAAAAATAAGTATAAAAATAAGAACAAAACAAAATTAAGTATAAAAATAAGAATATGTATAAAAATAAGAACAAAACAAAAATAAGTATAAAAATAAGAATAAGTATAAAAATAATAATGAAATAAAATATGAATAAAACAAACAATATATAAAAATAAGTATAAAAATAAGAATAAAAAAATAAGTATAAAAAAAATTAAGTATAAAAATAAGAACAAAACAAAAATAAGTATAAAAATAAGATTAAGTATAAAAATAAGTATGAAAAAAAGAATAAAACAAAAATAAGAATAAAAAAAAGTATAAAAATAGGAATAAGTATAAAAATAAGTAAAAAATTAGAAAAAATCAAAAATAAGTATAAAAATTACAATAAGTATAAAAATAAGTATAAAAATAAGAACAAAACAAAAATAAGTATAAAAATAAGAATAAGTATAAAAATAAGAATAAGTATTAACAATAAGTATAAAAATAAGAATAAGTATAAAAATAAGAACAAAATAAAAATAAGTGTAAAAATAAGAATAAGTATAAAAATAAGTATAAAAATAAGAACAAACAAAAATAAGTATAAAAATAAGAATAAGTATAAAAATAAGTATAAAAATAAGAATAAGTATAAAAATAAGTATAAAAATAATAACAAAACAAAAATAAGTGTAAAAAAAAGAATAAGTATAAAAATAAGTATGAAAAAAAGAATAAAACAAAAATAAGTATAAAAATAAGAATAAAAAAAAGTATAAAAATAGGAATAAGTATAAAAATAAGTAAAAATTAGAAAAAAGCAAAAGTAAGTATAAAAAACAATAAGTATAAAAATAAGTATAAAAATAAGAACAAAACAAAAATAAGTATAAAAATGAGAATATGTATAAAAATAAGAAGAAAACAAAAATAAGTATAAAAATAAGAATAAGTATAAAAATAAGTATAAAAATAAGAACAAAACAAAAATAAGTATAAAATAAGTATAAAAATAAGAATAAGTATAAAAATAAGAAAAAAACAAAAATAAGTGTAAAAAAAAGAATAAGTATAAAATTAAGTATAAAAATAAGAACAAAACAGAAATAAGTATAAAAATAAGAATAAGTAAAAAAAAAGTATAAAAATAAGAAGAAAACAAAAATAAGTATAAAAATAAGAATAAGTATAAAAATAAGTATAAAAATAAGAAGAAAACAAAAATAAGTATAAAAATAAGAATAAGTATAAAAATAAGTATCAATAAAAGAATAAAACAAAAATAAGTATAAAAATAAGAATAAGTATAAAAATAAGTATGAATAAAAGAATAAAACAAAAATAAGTATAAAAATAAGAACAAAACAAAAAAGTATAAAAATAAGAATAAGTATAAAAATAAGAATAAGTATAAAAATAAGAACAAAATAAAAATAAGTGTAAAAATAAGAATAAGTATAAAAATAAGTATAAAAATAAGTACAAAATAAATATAAGTATAAAAATAAGATTAAGTATAAAAATAAGTATGAAAAAAAGAATAAAACAAAAATAAGTATAAAAATAAGAATAACAAAGTATAAAAATAGGAATAAGTATAAAAATAAGTATAAAAATAAGAATAAAAAAATAGGTATAAAAAAAAGATTAAGTATAAAAATAAGAACAAAACAGAAATAAGTATAAAAATAAGAATAAGTAAAAAAAAAGTATAAAAATAAGAAGAAAACAAAAATAAGTATAAAAATAAGAATACGTATAAAAATAAGTATAAAAATAAGAAGAAAACTAAAATAAGTATAAAAATAAGAATAAGTATAAAAATAAGTATGAATAAAAGAATAAAACAAAAATAAGTATAAAAATAAGAACAAAACAAAAATAAGTATAAAAATAAGAATAAGTATAAAAATAAGAATAAGTATTAACAATAAGTATAAAAATAAGAACAAAATAAAAATAAGTGTAAAAATAAGAATAAGTATAAAAATAAGTATAAAAATAAGAACAAAACAAAAATAAGTATAAAAATAAGAATATGTATAAAAATAAGAACAAAACAAAAATAAGTATAAAAATAAGAATAAGTATAAAAATAAGAATGAAATAAAATAAGAATAAAACAAACAATATATAAAAATAAGTATAAAAATAAGTATAAAAAAATAAGTATAAAAAAAGATTAAGTATAAAAATAAGAACAAAACAAAAATAAGTATAAAAATAAGAATAAGTATAAAAATAAGAATAAGTATTAACAATAAGTATAAAAATAAGAATAAAAAAAAATAAGTAAAAAATAAGATTAAGTATAAAAATAAGAAGAAAACAAAAATAAGTATAAAAATAAGAATACGTATAAAAATAAGTATAAAAATAAGAAGAAAACTAAAATAAGTATAAAAATAAGAATAAGTATAAAAATAAGTATAAAAAAAGATTAAGTATAAAAATAAGAACAAAACATAAATAAGTATAAAAATAAGAATAAGTATAAAAATAAGAATAAGTATTAACAATAAGTATAAAAATAAGAATAAAAAAAAATAAGTATAAAAATAAGATTAAGTATAAAAATAAGTATGAAAAAAAGAATAAAACAAAAATAAGTATAAAAATAAGAATAAAAAAAGTATAAAAATAGGAATAAGTATAAAAATAAGTAAAAAATTAGAAAAAATCAAAAATAAGTATACAAATTACAATAAGTATAAAAATAAGTATAAAAATAAGAACAAAAGAAAAATAAGTATAAAAATAATTATAAAAATAAGAATAAGTATAAAAATAAGTATAAAAATAAGAACAAAATAAAAATAAGTGTAAAAAAAAGAATAAGTATAAAATTAAGTATAAAAATAAGAACAAAACAGAAATAAGTATAAAAATAAGAATAAGTAAAAAAAAAGTATAAAAATAAGAATAAGTATAAAAATAAGTATAAAAATAAGAAGAAAACAAAAATAAGTATAAAAATAAGAATAAGTATAAAAATAAGTATGAATAAAAGAATAAAACAAAAATAAGTATAAAAATAAGAACAAAACAAAAATAAGTATAAAAATAAGAATAAGTATAAAAATAAGAATAAGTATTAACAATAAGTATAAAAAAAAGATTAAGTATAAAAATAAGAAGAAAACAAAAATAAGTATAAAAATAAGAATAAGTATAAAAATAAGTATAAGAATAAAAATAAGAATAAGTATAAAAATAAGTATAAAAATAAGAACAAAACAAAAATAAGTATAAAATAAGTATAAAAATAAGAATAAAAAAATAAGTATAAAAAAAGATTAAGTATAAAAATAAGAACAAAACAAAAATAAGTATAAAAATAAGATTAAGTATAAAAATAAGTATGAAAAAAAGAATAAAACAAAAATAAGAATAAAAAAAGTATAAAAATAGGAATAAGTATAAAAATAAGTAAAAAATTAGAAAAAATCAAATATAAGTATAAAAATTACAATAAGTATAAAAATAAGAACAAAACAAAAATAAGTATAAAAATAAGTATAAAAATAAGAACAAAACAAAAATAAGTGTAAAAAAAAGAATAAGTATAAAAATAAGTATAAAAATAAGAACAAAACAAAAATAAGTGTAAAAAAAAGAATAAGTATAAAAATAAGTATAAAAATAAGAACAAACAAAAATAAGTATAAAAATAAGAATAAGTATAAAAATAAGAAGAAAACAAAAATAAGTATAAAAATAAGAATAAGTATAAAAATAAGTATAAAAATAAGAATAAACAAAAATAAGTATAAAAATAAGAATAAGTATAAAAATAAGTATAAAAATAAGAACAAAACAAAAATAAGTATAAAATAAGTATAAAAATAAGAATAAGTATAAAAATAAGTATAAAAATAAGAATAAAAAAATAAGTATAAAAAAAGATTAAGTATAAAAATAAGAACAAAACAAAAATAAGTATAAAAATAAGAATAAGTATAAAAATAAGAATAAGTATTAACAATAAGTATAAAAATAAGAATAAAAAAAATAAGTATAAAAATAAGATTAAGTATAAAAATAAGTATGAAAAAAAGAATAAAACAAAAATAAGTATAAAAATAAGAATAAGTATAAAATAAGAACAAAATAAAAATAAGTGTAAAAATAAGAATAAGTATAAAAATAAGTATAAAAATAAGAACAAACAAAAATAAGTATAAAAATAAGAATAAGTATAAAAATAAGTATGAAAAAAAGAATAAAACAAAAATAATTATAAAAATAAGAATACAAAAAAGTATAAAAATAGGAATAAGTATGAAAATAAGTATAAAAATAAGAACAAAACAAAAATAAGTATAAAAATAAGTATAAAAATAAGAACAAAACAAAATTAAGTATAAAAATAAGAATAAGTATAAAAATAAGTATAAAAAAAGATTAAGTATAAAAATAAGAACAAAACATAAATAAGTATAAAAATAAGAATAAGTATAAAAATAAGAATAAGTATTAACAATAAGTATAAAAATAAGAATAAAAAAAAATAAGTATAAAAATAAGATTAAGTATAAAAATAAGTATGAAAAAAAGAATAAAACAAAAATAAGTATAAAAATAAGAATAAAAAAAGTATAAAAATAGGAATAAGTATAAAAATAAGTAAAAAATTAGAAAAAATCAAAAATAAGTATACAAATTACAATAAGTATAAAAATAAGTATAAAAATAAGAACAAAAGAAAAATAAGTATAAAAATAATTATAAAAATAAGAATAAGTATAAAAATAAGTATAAAAATAAGAACAAAATAAAAATAAGTGTAAAAAAAAGAATAAGTATAAAATTAAGTATAAAAATAAGAACAAAACAGAAATAAGTATAAAAATAAGAATAAGTAAAAAAAAAGTATAAAAATAAGAATAAGTATAAAAATAAGTATAAAAATAAGAACAAAACAAAAATAAGTATAAAAATAAGAATATGTATAAAAATAAGAACAAAACAAAAATAAGTATAAAAATAAGAATAAGTATAAAAATAAGAATGAAATAAAATAAGAATAAAACAAACAATATATAAAAATAAGTATAAAAATAAGTATAAAAAAAGATTAAGTATAAAAATAAGAACAAAACAAAAATAAGTATAAAAATAAGAATAAGTATAAAAATAAGAATAAGTATTAACAATAAGTATAAAAATAAGAATAAAAAAAAATAAGTATAAAAATAAGATTAAGTATAAAAATAAGTATGAAAAAAAGAATAAAACAAAAATAAGTATAAAAATAAGAATAAAAAAAGTATAAAAATAGGAATAAGTATAAAAATAAGTAAAAAATTAGAAAAAATCAAAAATAAGTATACAAATTACAATAAGTATAAAAATAAGTATAAAAATAAGAACAAAAGAAAAATAAGTATAAAAATAATTATAAAAATAAGAATAAGTATAAAAATAAGTATAAAAATAAGAACAAAATAAAAATAA